>OZ022418.1:18283201-18627697 GCA_963989365.1 Rhimphoctona megacephalus | reverse complement strand
TATTCGGCCACGGGAAGAGAGGAACGGGAGACTCTGGGGCTCGGGGCAGCCAAAGGGAATGAGAGTATAGAGTGCACAGTTGGCGTTTAATATATCATCGGGCGCATCTGCCTATCGAAAAACGAACGAATAAACGAGATGCGTTTCAATATGTTACTAGACTGTGTATAATAAATATATATATATATATATATATATATATATATATATATATATATATATATATATATATATATATACACATATATATACATGTGTGTGTATGAGCTCATACACGCATACACACACTCGCACACCTTTTCACACAGAGGTGAGCTTCGCAGCCTCCTCCCTCGATTTTCTGTATAAATATTCGTGTCCAGCTAAATTTTGTCGCACTCGCTACCAATTCTCTCCCTCCCTCCCTCCCTCCTCCCTCACTTTTTCCCTCCTCACTCAATTCCCTCACACCCTTTCGACCAGCAGCACGCGTTAACGCCGCCAGATATATAAACACCGCGACCCCCCTGATCTCTTCTTCTTCCCTCCTTCTCACCGCCCTGCTGCTACGTGTTCACGTGCGAATTTTGCCTCGATGTTATACATACGAAATGTACAGGGTGATCCCCCGTAAAAGCTTACAATTGAGCTTTCCATCGAGTCGAATTACGATCCCTTTTCAATACGATTCATTGAAAAATTTGACGTACTTTCAACTCTTCATCGAATCACAACGATCCACTCAAGTCATCGTTGAATTTTTTCGTTTGTTTTTTTTTTTTTTTTTTTTTACAGACTTGCGTTTAATTCTTCGTTACATACTTGATGACACATTGTTGTACAAGTTCAGTTTCTTTTTTTTTTTTAATCCGAGCTCCATTTGATAATGACAACACTCTTTGGAAAAAGAAACACATTTTTGTGCCTTATCAATCATTAGCTGTCAACAGACTAATGTGAGTTTGTGCTAAAATTTGTAGTGTTGTTTAAAGTTATTGAATGATGTGAGAAAAATAGTTTAAAAATACGTGAGTATGTAGAAAAGATTTGTTCAAGATATTTCGGGTGTTACTGCTCTTCTATTATTGACGTTCCTTCTGTAAGTTTGGGCTTCTTCTTTCCAGAAGCAAAATGTGGCTTTCGTGGCTAAATATAGCGAAAGCAATTATAAAACATAAAATCTTCTTATTATTACATTTAAGATACGGTGAGCGAATATTGATATAGCGAGTAAAATTTTTTATTTTTTTTTTCCATGACTTCGTAACTCATGCAGTAGAGGGTAAATTGAGAACAATTAAAAATAGAGGATTCTGTTACATATGGCTCAGTCTAGAGCTCAAATTTTAAAACCTTTTTCGATGATTCATTTTTATTCGTCCTTATTTATATTACGATCGAATTCTCAAACACCCTGTACGCTAAATCGTATATATCGGCATATTTGGGGTTCGCGAAGGTTCAAAAGAGCATACGATAGCCAGAAGAAATATCTTGACAGAGAAATTGGAGGACATATTATGTAGTATTTTGCTGCTGAATTCTCGCGCTGGGTTTAGAGCGATATATTTATATATATGCACGTATATATTTCTTTATTTATATTTATGGTGTGTTTGTACACAAGTTCGTATTCAACGATAATTTGCCACAACCGTTCAACTTTATATTTTCACCGGAATACCGATCAGTTCTCGATTAAATGGATATTATATCTCACCAATTCGACCACAATAAAGACCATTTAAACGTTATTTCGTGTTACATACTATTCGTGCTTGAGGTTAAATCTTTTTTGCTTCGCTCTCCCTCCTCGTCGTCACGAATCACGCGCATAATAATCGCTTTTTTTCTTCTTTTTTTTTCCTTTCATAATCGCTATTCTATCAGACTGAAAATTTAATAAGACCCAATCGGAATTTTATTTCAACGGGTTTATAGTTATTTTTTTCATCAGATTTTTTTATTTTTATCTGACGTTCTTTTTTTCTTTTTTTTTAAATTATTCATATTTATTTATTTTTTTTTGTTTCCCTTCGTGTTTATCGTATACCAGTCTCTCGTGGAACATGGCAATAGTAATTTCGTATCCACCATTAGCACGTCCGACTTGTGGTCTGATGTAAATTTACGACTGCCACTTGATTGGGTTCAACGTACCACGGTTTATTTGATCCTCCTCCTTGTAGTCATCGCTTTGGTCAGTATTCCTCGAGACTGAGACGGGGGACGTGCGTTTTCCTCATCATCAGTTTATCCCCTTAAACCGCAATCGCTAAATTTAATGTGAATATTATTTAAGATATTTTTTTGTCGATTATTCATACTCGTTTGAAGCCTCATCGAACACGAATTTATAACGATTTTGTTGATGAATATTATTTTGGTCCAAAATTGATCCGATTTCATTGTCAATTATTAATTACAGTAATGGATTATTTATCATCAAAATTTGTGCTCAGATTAATTGTAAAAAAAATATGCAACATTTTTTGAAACTCTGTACAATATTATGAAATATAATGTAGGCGTTTGGGAAAAACGCAATCATTTTTCATGAAGCAAAAGCCTATTTTTTAACTGCTTTTTTGCCTCATTTTAATTGAAAGCTAATATTCGTAACATGTTAAAAAACGCTGAATCCTTTTCAACTGTTTGTTCAACGACTAATTACTGAAATTCCGATGGATTAAAATAGTTGGTTGTGCTCGTATATAGGTGCAAAAAATTTTCGAAAGAAAGCGTTAAAAACTCGACCGATAAATAGCCAAACTATGGATTTTATTTTTAATGCTGCTCGGCTTAAATTCGAAAATTAATGGATTACCCCGTCAATATCCCAAAGCTCGAAATCGACAGGACAAAATCCTATATGCATATTATATCCACAGGCTTGTATGTGTATATGTGGGCACGGAAACAAAAAAAATGCTCATCTGGAATGTCAATACGAGTGAGAGTTCGAAGGGATTTTTGCACATCAGTAGCGAGAGGCACGGAACACTCTTTCTCCTTCTCCTCCTCCTCCTCCTCCTCACAATCCTCTCGAACTCTTGATTCTGGCATGTCTATATATAAAAACACAAACACACACGAGCCCTCAGATTCTCCGGTTCCAGACATTGGTGCTAATGGACTACGTTCGTGGCAAACAATTTTTGTTTTACGTTCGCGATCCTCCCTTTCTCCCCTCGCGCAGCAGGTCCAATCCTACACAATACTGCATCTTTTTCGTTCGAGCTCTTTAAACCTTCCCCTTTCGATATCACCCTTATCGGAGTTCCCTAACGCCAGGAGCCCACTTTTATAGTTATTATTTTTTCGTGTCTACGTTGAATATACGATAATTTTCGTCTTTTTCCCTCTTTTGTTATTCCTCTTTCGTATGTGTCGCGAAAATATGATTTTTTCAATGTCCTCTGAATCCGCGTCCAGAAATGCGACTTTTATTTCTATTCCCATTGAAATAAATAGAGGGAAATAAGAATAGTATCGTATATTCATTAATAATATCAGCTAAAAAAATTTAACGACTCGATATTGGATGACAAAATAAAATAAAAAGCATTATTTTGTTTACAAAAATAAGCAATCAAATTGAATAAACAATTTAATCCTTGACTGACTTTGAAAAGTATGTTGGGAACAAAAAAAAATGTGCATAAATAAAAATGTGTCGAGATCGGGAGTTCGATGAGCGTGGATAAAAAAGCGATGATTAAAATTCTATACGGTCTGTGTACGCGTGTACGTGTGTATGTGTGCGTGTGTCTGTCTTTGGCCAAGAAATGCACAGTCGTCATCATCATCGTCATCGGCCGAGCCCTCGGGCACCGCAAACATAGTATGTTAAAACAACGGAGCACGAGAAAAAAGAAGGATAAAAATTGTAAAAAACAAGGAAGGAACAAACTGAAACAAAGAGACTAAGAACGTTGGATGAAGAATCTACACAGAGAAAGAGAGAAAGAGGAAGAGCGTACGCACAAATCCATATGGTATATCGAAGGGAAAGAATAAAAAAAAAAAAAAAGAGAGAATGGCGAAAAGTGTCAGTGCGTGCGTTGGTACGTACGTCAACACGTACATATACACAGCGAGAATTCTGGTTAAACGAGAGAAGAAATATATGTGTATATTGTGAAGAAAAAAAGGCAGAGTAAAACTATGAGAAGGAGGGAAAAAGGAGCGAGAGAGAGAGAGAGAGAGAGAGAGAGAGAGAGAGAGAGAGAGAGAGAGAGAGAGAGAGAGAGAGAGAGAGAGAGAGAGAGAGAGAGAGAGAGAGAAGGTTTGCGTGCCGTGGGGCAAGAGTGAAAAACCGGAAAAATATGTCATCGTTTCATCGACAGTCATCAACAAAGAACACGAGAACATTGAACGAGAACGAGAAATGTGAAGGCAAAAAAAAAAAGACACAGTCTCGATACACGTCCACTGATATATGTCGAAGAGAAACGAAGGGAAACGGAAGAACCAGTGAAAATATACAAGCACGACGAATAAGAGAAGAAAAAGAATGAAAAGAAAGGAAGAGCACAAAAATGAACGAGAACGAGTGTGTTCACTCGTTTTCTTCGAGTCTCTCCGCTGCGTAACGTTGTTGAATGATTTTTATGGCCTCGCTTTTATAGGTTAGCGGGAACGGTAGCGCCATCCGGCGAATCGCGGTGGCGTCATATAACTACGGTCTGTTATACTTTCTCTCCTCTCTGCTTGATGATTGGAACACACTTTACTGGGCTAAAATAGAATTAAAGTAAAAATATATTTCCAGCTGTCGGACTAACCGAAATAGAATGAAATCGATTCTTGCAGTTTTGTTGTTAATTATTTAAATAGATACATTAAAAAAAAAAAAAAAAGAATAAAAATGATATTTGAAAAATCAACAATCAATCAAAGTAACTCGATGAAAAGTCTCACAATTTCTTAATTAGTAATAAAAATATTCTTTTTACACTGCTTCCCACGTTTCAGTCAATCACCATCATTCTAATCGTAAATTTTAGCATACAAGTTTATTATTCTTCCGGTATACATATCGTGAAATAAATTGAACGATAATATTGTTTTATTTTATTTTTCTCATCGCACATTTAATCTTAGTGATATAGCGTGGATGACGAAATAAAAAAAATAATTTCCTCATTGACTGTGACATTGCCACAATCTTGCGTAGCGGTGGCTGTAAATGTAGACGCGAGCCATCCAACCCCTCTCACAGTTTTCTCATCCCCTTGTTCAGCAGATCTCTTCTCTCTCTCTCTCTCTCTCTCTCTTATTTCTCATATTCAGGAACGACTGTGCCGATGCACGTAACATGTGGAATCATTGTGCGTTACTCATCCCGGTGTATTGTCATCCGAAACAATGATTTCATAAAAATACATGATGGGGGAGGATGAGTACTTCGACTGCACGTTTTTGCTGGGTGCTTTCGATGACAGAGATCGCTATATATAAATATATATGTATTTATATACAGATATATATAAAAAGCGGCGAACGATGCTTCGGGCTTTTTTCTCTGAGCTTTACGAAGTGACGCCGATGCGTTGCGACTCTGCGCGATTGGAAACGAGGCCTGAATGCCCAAGTAAAAAATGCACGGGAATGACGATCGAGCAGCCAGTTATCCGCGAAAAAAAAGGGATGAAAAAAAAAAAGAAGCAGAAACAGAGCGAAGAGAAGAAAAAGTAAAACGAAGAAAGCAACAAAAAAAAGAGAGAGAACTGAAAATATTCATATGTGGGCATGTGCGTCCATCGTCATTTTTTCATCCCTTTTTCCTCCGCTCTTTCACCGTTTCCATTTTTCCTGTTTTTCTTCGTTTTTTTTTTACCTATTTGCTGACTATGTTTTCAATGGTTGTTTTTTTTTCCTTTTCATTCTCCTTTTTTCCGAACGTTCGCTATTTTTCTTTTTTCTTCTCTCTCTCTCTCTCTCTCTCTCTCGCTCTCACACTCTTCTTTTTTCTTTCTCTTTTTATTATGAGCGGGGGAGAGAACGATGAGGACGATTGTTTTCTGGGAACTTACGAGTTTTTTCCACGCTTGGTCTATGTAGACTCGAACGTGTGTAAAGAGAAGCGTTTACGGATGGATATGACGCTCGTGCTATCGGAAAATCTGGATAATCATATTCGACGACGGAATAAATGTATTCAAAATTTAATATTGCGTCTCGACTTTTATATTGATATGTATATGTGCATTGCATTCATAGAAATCATTTATAAGCGTATATTGACAGTTGGGTATAAAATATAATTATCGAATGCTATAAGACACATACATTTATATATATATATATATAGAAATATATTCATTTACGTAATTACTGCCTCTCGAACGAGATACTAACAGCAATTTATTTTTCTGACGTTGAAATAATAGTTTTAGCTCACACAAATATAACGTGCAAATATATATACGCGAATATATATACATATTTATTAATTGGTGCACAATATCCACGGCGAGATACGGTTCCACGAATCACACGTATATATATATATATATATTGCGTTTATTTGATGAAAAATTATGAATTAGATATGAGATAAGCCGTGCTAAACTTTCGAAATAACGTCACCAGTTTCCTGGAACAACGTATCGTCCCTGTGTCTCTGTCTGTGTTTCTCCCCCACGTGATCTCGTCGCAGAATCCGAGAATGTTATATGCGTAATTTCAATCTTGAACAAAAATTTACTCACTTTATTGCAATATGGATATCAATCGGATGTTATGACAATTTTTTTTTTTTTTTTTTTTTTTTATCAACAGGATTATTTAAATATCGTGGATTTGATGAATATACTTGAGGAAATTGAAACCTCATTTTTTGTTGTATTGTAATTTCTTGGTCGTTCGGGGTCCAATAAAAACTTGTGATATTGATATTTGCGTCATTGTAATGCAGCGAAATTTATTAATTTTTTTTATTTTTTTCTCTCTTAAAGATTCTGCTACAAACTAACGTACAGACTAGAAAAGGGGGAAAAAATTGTTGAAACGAACGTGATGGAAATGAAAAAAAAAAAAAAACAGAGTTCGTCGCATTCGCAATGGTCTAGACTCGAGTGGCATTAAAACTGTGTGAATCAATTTTCAAACGAGGAATAGAAAGAACTCTCGTTCTTTGGTATTGCAACGATTTATAAATTGAACAAAAGAAAGAACAATCAAAAAATTAGAATATCGGGGGAAAAAGTGGTTGGAAGAATGACATCGAAGTAAACGAAAAGATTAGATTAGAAAAAGTTTTACATAAAAGATAAAAAAAAAAAAGAGAAGAAAAAGGAGTAAAAATCAAGAGAATTCAAACTTCTTTGCCATTCAATTTTCTTGATTAGGATAAGATGATTTTAACGCAAAGAATTAACAATAAAAAAGTAATCGTAAAATATTAATTTAATAACTAATTAACTAATTGGATGTAGAAAAAAATGAAAGAAATAAAAAAAAGAAAAAAAAGAGAAATAAAAAGAAAAGAATTAACAATAAAAAAGTAATAGTAAAATATTAATTTAAAAACTAATAAACTAATTGGATGTAGAAAAAAATGAAAGAAATAAAAAATACGGAAAGAATGTCCTTTAGTAGATAGTTCAAGATGATCTCAAGTGGACTTTTTCCTCTCCCCTTCAAAACTACTCGCCCGAGGTGCAAAATTTTTTGTTCTATGCTTTTAATCTTAAATTCACCGATATCGTTGCTAAAGGAAAGAAGAAAAAAAGAAATAAAGAAAAAAAGCAAGGATAAAGCAGACGGTGTGACGACAAGGACTCTAAAGGGTAGAAATAGAGAAAGGGGAGAGGTCGCGTGGGCTAGGGGCGTTTTTCGGCATTCGGTGAGACCCGCCGCCACCACCACCGACCGGATTGAGAGCAACAGGTTATAGTTTTTGGCATGCACACCTCTCTTTCTCTCTTTCTATCCGGTTTTGCCTCGGACCTCTTTCCAAGCACTCTCTACTCTCACGATCCCTTCACGCTATCCGCAGTTACCTCATTCTATTCAAAGGATTTTCTCCCGAGTTTCCTTTTCCCATTTTCTCTCGTTTCTCATCCCCAAATAGCCGCATATATATATATATATATATATATATATATATATATATACGCGTGTATTTATATATAGAAATATCTGTAGTAAAACGCCATCCTCGAACGATTAACAGACCGACCGGAAAATGTCGCGCGAATGGAAAATGAAAGGGACCGTGAGACGAAAAGGTTTTGAGAATCCTTTAATCTCAGGATAACCCAGCAACCATATATACGATGTGTGAAAAGGGGATTAACGGTATAATTCTCGAGTTACGTGTGTTTACACAGGGAAAACTTTATCCAAAGCTCATCTGCTTATTTAGTATTGTCAACAAATGTATTTTCGTGTCAAAAGCACAAACGACAATTGATGATTCAATATAGAACCCGCACGAATTTATCAACTAAATTAATTAAATAATTAGTTAAAAAAAAATTGCCTCTGGCCATTCGCCAGAATACGAATAAAACAAAAAAAAAAAAAATAAAAATATATCAAAAGAATCATGTTTCCAATATCAAAAAGTTATCCGGCCGAATAAAGCGCGACGGAGATGAAAACGA
This sequence comes from Rhimphoctona megacephalus, assembly GCA_963989365.1. NCBI lineage: Eukaryota > Metazoa > Arthropoda > Insecta > Hymenoptera > Ichneumonidae > Rhimphoctona > Rhimphoctona megacephalus. The sequence continues at coordinate 18,619,103 of OZ022418.1, read as the reverse complement.
CGAAAAAAAAGAAAAAAAAAACAAAAAAGAACGAAGTGAAAAAATAATCGAGAGAAGAAAAAAAAACAATATTGTCGTTATTTTAATCCTGTGCGCTGATGAATTTCGTTTGATTGGCTTTGCGATCCAAAGATAACGAGAATCGTGTGTATGTATATATACACGGGGAGAAGCAAATGGCAACGGAAATAAAAACATACGAGCAAGTTGGCGCGCAGATGAAATACAACGATTCGGTAAAACATTTTTTTCCCCGTTTTTTTTTTTTTTTTTTTTTTTTTAATCATTGTGACAAATTCTCGATGCTGCAATAATAAAATTCCGCGTTTGTATTCAGTGAGAAAAAATAATTTCAATTGGCATTTACACACATGCACGATGCTGCATCACCCTCCTCCTACCCCCCCCCCCCCCCCCACCTCTTCCCTTCTCGGTTTTTTTTATTTCGCCCCACTGTATCGCAACAATAGCTCGTTCCCACTCGGTGTGTGCCCGAGCAGCACAGATTTTCCAAAGCCTGTCGCTTTCCAACCGCCCATGCTTTCCCGTCGCTGTACATTCAAATGTATCGATATATTAGACAAAAACTAGATTCGAGTCAACGCGATACATACACGCAATATGAAAAGATACATGCGCGTGTGAGAGAACACACGTGGAAAGTGTCGGAGAACCCGAACGCTCGGTTTCTCCTAGCCAGCATATATCGCAAACTGCTAAAATATCGACGGGCATAAATCACTCATAAATCCAAGTTCGAGATTACGCTACGTGTACAGACGATTTATGAAGTTGCAAAAAAAGAAATAAAGACACAAAAGCAACCGTTGTCAAGCTGCATACGATTGGGCCGCGTTCTCTCATTCGGTCACTGCGAAGAAAAACAACCCCGTAATTTTGTACTAGAAACGAAATATATATGGATTTTCGCAAAAGTGTCCAATGTACGTTTCGATCGAACTTTTTTATTTATTTTTTTTTCATGTATTTTTCATGCTTGATCTTTTTTATGCAACATTCGTACGATTCTTTTGATAGAACAAATGACAGATTCGAAAATATCTTTTCGACCTGTGAATGTCATTAATAATAAAGACGATAATAAGAATAGTAGTAATGAACAAAAAAAAAGAACAAAAAATAGAAGGGAAGAAAAAGAGAACAAAGCCTGTGTCGTTGAGTATTACCGTGAACCGGATGCCAATTAACTAAATTTTATCTGGCGCATTTCGGTTGTACGAGCGCACAACCACAGAGCGAGAAAAAAATGCAATTATTTTTTCTTTCTTCGATATGTGCAGGAGAGTCTCTCGTGAAAGAATTGAGAGAGAGAATAACAAAAAAGGGTATGTTAAAAAAAGAAAAAAAAAAAAAGACACCACTTTTGTATTCAAAGCTCGAGTGTGTCGGAAATAGAAAATTTTTCGCGTACATATTTGTACGAATTCACATTTTCGCGATTAACGACAATTAATTATGTACCAAAGTTCATGGCAATAGAATTAGGAACTGTGTCAATATGCTTCTATATATGGATTACTTGAAATAATGAAGAGGTCATGAAATAATGTATTCACGGAGAGACTTGAATCGGAGATTTTATACATTCAGGTCAGTATTCCGAAATATTATATTATTTCATAATTAATTATTTGTCGTCGTGAAAAATGAGCCTACTCCCGTTTTTCTAAAATGGGAACACGAGAATATTTGAAGAAAAATATATATTATTATTTGTGGGATATGTTGAAAGATAAAAGAAAAAATATTGCGACAGGCTGGTGTTTAAACGATGCGATAGACCCGGCGAATTCTCGGAGTCTGTACGCGATACGAATAAGCGTTTTTGGCAAGACTTTCAGGCTAAATGCTCGTTTGGCCTGGTTGTTTCCGTATTTTTTTCTTTTTCTTTTTTTTTCGTCTATCATTATTACTATTACGGCTATTATTATTGTTATCGTTATTATTATACATTTGGCTGGTGTTACGGGGAGGGGGGGGGGGAGGGAGGGAGGGGGGAGGTGTATAGCGGAAGAGACAAAGAGGACGTTCATCATCATAAGCGAGATAAATAAGGGATGCGAATGCACAGACTGAGCTTTCTTTTTTCCTCGTGGCTGTGTGTATCGCGTCGTTTTCGAGAGCGAGAAAAGTGCGAAAAAAAAGGAAATATTTGTGTTTGCGGGAGGACTGAAAAAGAAACGAAAAAACGAGGAAGGACCGAAAAATGAGACAGTGGGAGCAAATGTTGATGTACGAGAAAAAAAAAAAAAAGAAAAGAAGAGAAAAGAAAAGAAGGAAGAAAAAATGAATAAAAAAACAAGTGCATCGTGAGAGCAGAAGAAAAAAAACTCATGAAAAAAAGGGAAAGAAAGAGAAACGCGAAAATGGAAAACGTCGCGGGGTAACGACGGGTGAATTCGGAGAATTCTACATACTTTTTGTTGTTTTTCTTCTTTGTTTCTCCCTCTCTGTACTTTGTTTTTTTTTTCTTTTTTCTCGTTACACTTCTGTGTTATTTGCTTTATGGAACGCCTGTTACAGATAAATATAATAGGCATTCATCGTCGCGTATTGTCCCACGGACGAAAGCGCCGCAACGCTCGGCGAGCTGAGGCTTTTACATTTTTTTCCAACCTCTTTCCATCCCTATGGTTTTCTCTCTCTCTCTCTCTCTCTCTCTCTCTCTCTCTCTCTCTTTCTCTCTCTCTCGCGGCAACCCCTTCCTCCCCCCCCCCCCGCAACGTTGCAGCTCCGCAGGTTTTTTTTGTCCCACCATATCCAGAACCGCCACATCGACGAACAGAAAAACCACCACGATGAAAAATTTCTACCCCCGTGGAACACCGAAGCGCATGAACGACGTCGTCATTCGGTCTCGTTTTCTCTCTCGCTCTTTCTCTCCTTCCACCCCCTTCACCCTTTTTTATTTCACATTTTTTGGAATTTTTCCAGTGGCACCCAGCATTGTCTCACGGTTTGTCATTGTTGTATCACCACTGGGCGAGAGAGGGTCGTGAAAGAGAGGACATGGAGAGGAGAAGAGTGAGAGAGTCGCGAATGAGAAGTGAGGGACGTGGCGGAACGTGCCGGGTAGAAATATTGCGGAAAGGATTAGGCACGATAAACAAAGATGGCAAACTAAAAGAAAGAAAAAAAAAATATACAAATATACTTCGAAAAAAGGTTGGGTTACTTTGGAAAAAAGTGGAATAATATTGTTCGGGACTGAGTAGGAAAGGAGGCTTCTTAATCTTGCAAGATTCTATCGAATATCTTTAAGATCCAACAAAAAATAAAATAAGATTAATTCAAAAATGAACTTTCTAATGAAAACGTACTCGAGGAAAAAAATGAGCTTTTAATCGCACTCTCGAGACCAGAAAACAAATATCTGAGAAATTTGCATCTCAAACATACGGTGTAACATTAAAGGAGAAAAGAAAAATAATGATAATTTGCATGCGTCGATGTCAGTGAGAGAAAGAGAGAGAGAGAGAGAGAGAGAGAGAGAGAGAGAGAGAGAGAAAATGGTCGCGGGCATATTTGCTGGAATGAAAAGAAACCTGATGACTGTAGAATGACTGCAGGCGTTATTGATTCTCTTGGCATCGTTTTACGGTAAACGAGGAGGAAAATAAAAGAGGTTTCGTGTCTTCTCCCTCGCTCGCTCTCTTCTCGACCTTCGTAGCTTCTCATGTGTGCTATTCTCAAACAGAGTCGTACGACTTCCTCGTGATTTCCGATTTATTACTATTTCCACAAGGGCTCGCATGCAGGAACATACTCGTTAAGGGGGTAGTTGAACTTTTCTAGAATCATTGACGCCCGAGAATTCTCCGATGAAATTTATTCGCGAGCGCGGCATTTCCTTGAGATCATTGTGAATGAGAATTCGCTTGCGATAAAAAAAAAAAAAAACAAAAAAAAAACAAAAAGGGATGATAAAATTGGCGATATTTCGAGTGAGATACTATTTGTGATACTTTTTTGTTTTTATCGTTACGTTGTGAACAGTCTATCAAGATAATAGCGTAGAAATCTCGAATTCCATATATTTCAGTGCAAATTTGCTGGTTCTCGATACCTCCCTTCCCCTCTCTCTCTCTCTCGTTATCTGTTTATGTGTCCAATAGATTTACGAGTGGAGATATGGCAGATAGTTTTCTGAAATAATCGTCATCGATGGTAGCAGACGCGCGGCGGAGGAACAAAGTTAGGGATCACCGATACGAGAGGAACAAACGAAAAATGAAAAGGGGATGAGAGAGAAAGAGAGGGAGGGGGGGGGGGGTTAGGGTTTGTTCCGAGGTTGATGGCGTGTACCGGAGGACCAACCGGTTCATCCGCGTCGCTCTCGGCGGCCGGCAGTAACCGTTAAACGTAAACATATAAAGCCGAAATGATAAACGCAACGGGGATGTTTAATGGCAGGGCCATTTCGGGCGCAATCGGGAATACAATGAGAGACTCTGCGAAATCGGGAGCCGACGTTGAAATACATGTAAAGGGTTTCGAGGGAGAGGACTATTGGTGTGACATATAGAGAACTTCTGTTTGTTCAAACGTGTGCGTCGCTTCGTCAGGTAAAACGCGATTTTTGGTACACGTATATAGTAGAGGCATTTATCCGAATATACCCCCGATCGTATGAAATTCTACAAGTGCTTTGTTCGTATAAACACATATAGATAATGGGGTAATTCGCGAGATATTCGCGTGTCCTTGGTTAACCCGTTAATAAAAATACTCATAATACTCCGTATCGCGCGCGTGATGAACGCGTTGCTGCATTTTTTCGTGTTCACTATTATGACTCCCTCTTAGACAGGTGCGTTAAGGGGCCAGTCCACTTTGGAGCCACGAAAAAAAGGCTATTTTCGCGATTTTTCTTTGTGGATTTTATAAAAGATATGAATATAAAAGTTGTTGGGTTTGATAAATAAAGTCTTGAAATACATAAAAAAAAAAATTTTAATTCATTTTTATTCATTTTTAAGTACAAAAACTATAGTTTAACGTAACGCCTCAAAAATAGGTGGGCTAGGTAACTCCATCACAACTCGGCAACGGCTAGCCTGAAACAAAAAAATCAAAGTCCATTAGATTCAGTATGACACCAGCTACAAAATGACCCTCGTATATAAAGTTTTATCAAAAAATAAAAAAATGGCAGATGAAAAACGAAAAAAGTAAAAAAAAACGCGTTTTTTTCGCAGTTTTTTCACAAAAAAAAAGAGTAAAAATCCAAATTTTAAAACCATCGAGGGTCATCTTGTTGCGAATCATGTTTACAAAATGTGGTTCAAATTTCAAGAGAATCGGTTTATTAGTTTTAGAGATACGATGGAGCTAGGTTTTGAAAACGTTGTTTCGAGAAAAACGCGTTTCAGCGCGCTATACGCTCAGTTAGACGAAATGAGGTCCTGACGTTCAGGTAAAAAAAAAGAATACTTAGAGAGCTCGGATTTTCATAAAATTTTGACACAATATTTCTGAATGTATGTAATTTCGAAAACAGTAAAAAAAAATCGATTTTTTGAAATTTCCAAAGTGGACTGGCCCCTTAAACTCTTGTCGTTGCACGATATGATTGAATCGTTTCCCTATCGAACACAAATCATCTATATCTATACAAATTATATATGCACACGTATATAGACACATAAACGTATAGAACATGAATGCGTGTAACGATATTCTGGATGAATGGTTAGATAGATTCGATAGGGAAAAGATTTATCGGTCGCGGGTGTCGGGGAGACGCGAGTTGGACAAAGAGCAACACATTTTCCGTCATTTCTCCACACACACACACACACACACACACACACACACACACACACACACACACACACACACACACACACACACACACACACACACACACACACACACACACACACACACACACACACACACACACACACACACACACACACACACACATATATATATATATAACGTCTGGATGAAAATATACATATATATATTCTGTGTATCGTTTATATATACGCAAGTTTAGCGGATGAGGAAGAGGAGATTTTAAAGCCTCGTCACCGAGTCGTACTACGAATTCGATAGCGCCGCGCTTACGCCGTTCGAATTTACGAATTCCATGGGAATATCTGCTCCTCTCTCACGAACATTGCGCCGGGAGGATGCGGCGCGGGGGTGTGTTTTGCAACCCCCTCGTTCTCGCTCGCCACCAAACCGCACGTTGGGAAGCATTCTCCACGCGTGAAAGAGCGTTCTGGCAACGTGGCAGCGTGCCACCCCCTTCGATCCACCCTTTCCTTCCGATTTCGTCCCTTTTTCAACCACCCTCTTCCTCCACCCCCCCCCCTCCCTCTGTCCGCCCCCGCTTCCCATCTCCCCGAAAAGCCCAGTCTATCCTTCCGCGTGCTCGTTGCTCGTAAAACGAAGCGGACGAGCCGGAGAATCGGACGTTTCCCACATATATATATATATATATATATATACATCCACGCACAATTCACAAAGTTTTCGACACTAACACCCGAACGATATGTTTTTTATTTCTCCCCGATCGAACGATCAACGAATAACAAAAAATATACGAGAGAAAAAAAACGAAACGGATTAAAAAAAAAAATGAAAATTGCACAAAGAATTCTCCGAGGCATTTATATTTTACTAGCACGTGCTCCCTTTTCCTCTAGGTCCTTTCATTCTTTCGTTCATTTTTTCAACTGCGAGCTAGACTCGCCAAAAAACGAAGAATTTTTTTACTCTCGATGTCTTCACTTTCGGAAATTTTTTTAGTTCCTCTCCAATGAAAACTTTAGTTCTATTTATCATATTTGTATAGATCAATCAATGATGTTTTTCTTTTTGTCGTTGCTGCGAAGTAAATGGAAAAAATGAGACTCCCTCGAATAAATTTGCCACGTAAAATCGTATCAGTATTTCAGACGTATTTAACGCGCACATTTACACGTGGCGTATATAGAAACGCGGCCGAGGGTTTCTCGTAACTCCTTTCCATAGTATCATCGACCAAGCTCCGAAAGGCTCAATGGAGAAAAAGGAACTGCTTTCATATCCTAGGTCGTTCGTGTCCATATTATATGGATTATCATACCATGTATATGAATGTTGGGCTGGCTCGGGTGAATTCGTAAGTGCGTAAAGAACAGCGTAGCAAATTGATTACCTCGTATTACCGTCTGAGTAATATTTGCATTCCACTCGTACGAGCAAACGATATTTATATATATATATATGTGAATCTGTAAGGGGAAAAAAGAGTTCGCCTGTCTGTATGTTTGACTACTTATAACTTGAGAATTACAAAAAGGATTTCGATTTCATTGGTTTTCTACTTGCCGAGCTTTTTTTCATGTTTTTTTTTCGTTGCTTTCCTGCTAAAGACCCAATTAATGTTTGACCAATTTTCATGGGCTAAGTCTGCTTTAAATTCTTGGGAAATAGGAAGATTTTCTTTACATTCTAATCCGATGGAACTTTAATATCGACGAGATTTTACGTCAATATTAAACACGCGTTATCGAGATAAGAAGTGCATTATTTGCCAACTTCTCTCTCTCTCTCTCTCTCTCTCTCTCTCTCTCTCTCTCTCTCTCTCTCTCTCTCTCTCTCTCTCTCTCTCTCTCTCTCTCTGGCCACTTTTGGAGCTTCGATAATTTCGAGTTTCTCTCGTGATGTTGTTCGAATTCAAGAACCCGTACTTGGATCCTGTGTCTCATCCATTTGCATTCTCCTTCGTGGTCGAGGATCCCAGAATCCCGGGGAAATTCTGATTTTCCGCAAATACGTCGAGAAGTCATCAGCGGTCAACTTGTTGGACAAGGATACACACAACGTCTGTATAATTCCTGATTGCCCGGAGAGAGGAAGAGCAAATTCTCGAAACTGTGTTCGCGGCTACTCGAAAACTCTCGCAGCTTCCTGTGAAGCTTTTACAACTGTTAATCGTCGAGGGCACGGAGCGAGGATGGTGTCCTAAGAATAGAAGCTTTTTCATTAGACGAAAGAAATTGAAAAATCAATTTTTTAATAAAAATCCGTGGAATATCAATTTTTTAAAAATTTTTTACCATCCCTTCGTTTCCCAATGTTTCTAACGCCATTTTTTGTATCTATAAAGAATCAGTAGCTGGCAATTAAAACTGTGACTCAATTGATAATAACGTAATTTAAAAAAATTGCATAAACCGAACAATTTCTTGAAATACGATGCGCTTCGTCAAACAAAAAATGAATCGCCAAAAGCTGCGGAAGTTCATTCATCGCAGGCTGCTTATGAAGATCGGGAGTGCTTTTTAGATTTTTTTTTCTTTTTCTTTTTTTTTTTTTTCAAACGTCGACAAAAGTCTCGACATTCGCCCGAACGCAATTTTCATTTCGCAGTTCCTGCGAGTCCATTTGTACGCATTTATCCACGTAATACACGAGCTCATCGGGTCTCGACAACTGCCGTCATCATCATCATCATCATCATCATTATTATTATTATTATTGTTATTATTATTATTATTATTATTATCGTTCTCAACATCAGGGCGAGTGAAAGAGAAGCAGAAAGAAAGAAAAAAACACGGTGAGGGGTTCTATATAAATGGTGGATAAATATGAGAGAACGTGGCATTGAGAAATAAAAGAAGTTAGGGGCTCGTATGAAAACTTTGCAGCTTTTATACATTTATACACGTATATAAATGCTTGAGACGAAAGAACCGTATACGTGGAAGAACCGAGTGGCTAATATGATCTTTTTCTTTTTCTCTCTGTTAACGACTATACGTTACCGGATAAAAAATAAATAAAAATAAAAAAAAAAAAGAAGAAGAAGAAGACGAAAACAAAAATAAATAGGCACTTACAATGTGAAACATATATGCTGAACTTGCAACCCAAACCTTTGGATAATATTCCATATTCGAATGATATTTCCACCCACCTTTATACATATATATATATGAATATTAATAATATACGTATATAGATATGTCTATCACATACAGCATATTACTAACGTCCCATACATACAAACTCACATCGTACATACTTTCTCCCTTGTCACTTATACGCCCATTTGTGTGGACGCATGTGTTACGCATCGTTGCACATATTCTGTGATGCCTCGAGTACGGTATACGTCACGCATAGGGGCAATTTCGATTGAAATATTATAAAGATTATTGAAGATTACGTTGATTTTTCTTTTCGAGAAACTCTCAATCTTTTGCCAATAAATTTGAGAAGAAATAAAAAGACTTTTGATGACCTGGATGAAAAAAAAAAAGAAAAGAAAAGAAAAACCGAAAAATGCTCGATTTTTCTCCGTTTTTCTTGATTGACCATCCAAGAAGGAATGTTGCAGGGGAATGCCTTGATCTAAAAAATACTCTTTCGCGTTGAGCACTCCGTATAGAATTGAATGAACGTTGTATACATGTATACAGTCCATCTCTAAAACTGTGGGTCTCGTGGGTTATTCAAATGAACGGTAAAAATCATCCCTGGCGCCCCTTGAGGGAGGATACCACCCCCTTCACTAACCCCCCGCCTATATTGGTTATATTTAAATGGATTTAAAACCCCCATTGAGATATACGAACACACACTCTCGTTTCCCCTTTTTTAACCCTCTATCCAACAGTGAGAGCATACGAAGAGAGAGAGAGAGAGAGAGAGAGAGAGAGAGAGAGGGAGAGAGAGAAGAGAAGAGAAAAAAGAGAAAGTACTATCCTCCTCTAAGCCACTCGACCCTTTTTCCCTTTTTTTTTTATTCCATCCTCCGCGGCCATAAAGACAAGGGAAAAAGTAATATTGTTCATTGCGAACAGAGAGAAATGGGGAGGACGAGGATAATGCAATTTGTTGAAATTCTATATTTTTATTATATTTCAGGACCGCCGGGCGAGCGATATAAAAATGCGAGTTTTACCTCTTTTTTGTTCGTTTTTTGGTGCCAGACTTTTAGCAATTTTCTTTTTCAATCTATTCAAATGAATTCTCGACCTCAATAGTCTCGATTTTTTTTTCTACCTTTACTACGATATATATTTTATTTATTTTATTATCTCATTTATTTATTTAACTTTATTTACGTTTTGCATATTTTCTTCTATTGGCGATATCAAATTCATGCTTTTTTTTTTTTTTTTTTTTTTTTTCATTCTCCATTCGGTATATTACGATGCATAAAAGATGTTTGTCAGTTTATTATGATGATTTTCATGATAAAGTTTTTGCGATATCACGTAGACGCGCTCGCTCACTCGCTCGCTTGCTGCAATCTTCCGATGTACAATTTTTATATATACGAGACGCTTCTTGTCCTATACTTATTATTTATATGTATTTGTAATTTATATACATATATAAAAGTCGTATTATACCACGCGCCACGTGGCATTTGTCCTTCGACAATTGAGACAATTGCTGTGTCCCCAGCGTACACTTAATCTCGTCTGTTAGGTATAATTCCGCTTTCCGTACTTCGCATACTACGTAACTCTACGTGTGTGGCGTGCATCTTTTCCGCTTCTTCCTCTCCCCCTTCCCTTTTCCCCCGCCCTCGTCGGTAATATAATTTTATTAAGATGAAAAAAACAAAAATTTACCGAGAAAAACTCGATGATACGTTGCATCTCGAGTTCGCTCATATTACATTCAATTTTTAATTTTGTCGTTCGTTTCTTTTTTCTGTTACAGGTGAGTACAGCATATTTGCCGAAGTACAACGATTCCGTAAGCCGAAATTTCATGTATTTTTCTTATTTTTTTCGCCAAATGTAAATCTGTAATTCATATAATTATTAATTATTTCGTTCGTTTCGCGCTGTGATTTTCTATAAACAATTAAATACCGGTTTAAATATAATGAGCTACACTATAAATGCATACATCTGGCGTAGCAATGTTGGACTATGACGTTAATGGAAAAACCAATCAAGATAATTATCTTCGCGTGTATATATATATATATATATATATATATATATATATATATATATATATATATATTTGTACTGGAATGAAAAAATAATAAAAAAAGAAGAGAGATGATAAAAAAATACACACACAAACAAACTGGAAAATATAAGCGTCCAGTTTATTTATGTAGAATGTTTAATAAGATATTGCAAAAGTAGGAAAAATAAAGTAATTATTCAGCAACGCAACCGCGCCGCGATGCCAAAAGTAGGAAATACTGTATCATAATGACTGAATAAAAAGAAGAAAAAAAAAGTACGAGAGAATAATCGTGTCGGGATAAAAACATACGTTACGAAATAAATCGTATTTGTTTTTTTTTCTTCTTTTCATTTCATCGATTCAGGAAGAAGGTGAGGTGAGAAAAATATTTAAAAATGTTCATATTATCGATTCGGATAAAATGATCGTTATGATCGAAGAACGTTGCGCAACCTCATTTTCGTTTTATTATTTTTATTCACACATATCCATACATATTGTTAAGTTTTTAAATGAATTCAGATTATTTATATGATCTCGATGTCTTTATATTTTATATTGAAATATAATACGTCCATCTATCTCTGTGCCTCGTCGTAGACTCAATAACAACCGTTCGTTGTCGAGAAGTGCATCTCTCTTCTTTTTGAATGTCTAAAATCGTGATAGTCCGTGATATTGTCTACTATTTGAACCTAACGTCATGTTCATAATCATAACGCTACTCCCCTCCTTCTAAATTGACGTCCCGGCAACTCCTAAACGACAAAGCCGCTGAGAGAGGACATTTCTTTTTTGTTTTTTACCTCTGGACTTAATTAAAGGGCCAGTCCACTTTGGAGCCACGAAAAAAAGGCTATTTTCGCGATTTTTTTTTGAGTATTTTATAAAAGATATGAATATATAAGTTGTTGGGCTTGATAAATAAAGTCTTGAATTACATAAAAACTAAATTTAATTTAATTTACAAAAACTATAGTTTAACGTAATGCCTCAAAAATAGGTGGGCTAGGTAGCTCCATCACAACTCGGCAACGGCTCGTCTGAAACAAAAAAATCAAAGTCCATTAGATTCAGTATGACACCAGCTATAAAATGACCCTCGGATATGAAGTTTTATCAAAAAATTAAAAAATGGCAGATGAAAAACGGAAAAAGTAAAAAAAACGCGTGTTTTTCGCAGTTTTTCACAAAAAAAAGAGTAAAAATCAAAATTTTAAAACCATCGAGGGTCATCTTGTTGCGAATCATGTTTACAATATGTGGCTCAAATTTCAAAAGAATCGGTTTATTAGTTTTAGAGATACGATGGAGCTAGATTTTGAAAACGTTGTTTCGAGAAAACCGCGTTTGAGTGCGCTATACGCTCAGGTAGACGAAATGAGGTCTTGGCGTTCAGGTAAAAAAAAAAATACTTAGAGAGCTCGGATTTTCATAAAATTTTGACACAATATTTCTGAATGTATGTACTGTCGAAAACCGTAAAAAAATCGATTTTTTGAAATTTTCAAAGTGGACTGGCCCCTTAAATTCTGTCACGGTCCATCTGTGGTGTTGTTGACTCTACATAATGAAAATTATTAAATTCCTAAATTTAATTAAAATTAAAGGATAATTGGGTATTATCGTGTTCTCATCACCTGTGACACACAAATGACAAGCATGAGTTTTCCATATAAAATATTTCGAATTCGTTCACTAGATAGTTAGTTCTACAACCTAAATCTATCTCTATCTCAACAATTAAGAATCTTCGAATCAAGATTTTCTTTGATAAGATTTTCAAAATTACTTCATTTGTCACAGATTCATCTCTGGGTCTCTAGACACGTTTCCCCAATATACGCTCGAGTTCGCAGTCCAGCCTGATCTTGACCATCGGTAAACATGTGGCAGATCCATTCCCTGGACTCTAGACACGTTTTCCCTGTATACGCTCGAATCCACAGTTGGGCCTGATCTTTACTACCAACAATTGTCGTAAATCCATCCCCGGGACTCTAGACACATTTCCCCAATATACGCTTGAGTCTACATTCGGGCCTGATCTTGACCACCGATAAACTTGTCATAGATTCATTTTTTTTGAAGATTTTTTTTTTGAAGTTATAGAAGAATTTTTTTTTTTTAATTCAACTAAAATCTTTATAATTATATCATTATTTTGGAGAGATATCCAATCAATATTTTCATCTATTAAACAAATGGTTTGACAAACTGATTTTTCAATTTTAATGTTTTTTAAATCTACTTTTTCACAAACTTCACAGTTGTTTTCTGCACAAGGTCTCCTAGATAAATTGTCTGCATTGCCATGATTGCGACCTGCTCTATGTTGAATTTCGAAATTATATTGAAATAAAATTCCTAATCAACGAGTAATCTAACCTTTAGGGGTTTTTAAAAGATAACAACCATTGAAGGGAGGCATAGTCTGTTTTAATTTTGAATTTTTGGCCTAATAAGAAATGACGAAAATGTTCAATTCATCGAATTACTGGAAGGAGTTCTCTACGAGTGACATAATAATTTTTCTCAGCTCGATTGAACGTTTTACTGAGGTATACTATAACTTTTTCTTTTCCTGATTGTACTTGTGAGAGGATTGCTCCAAGTCCTGTATTAGATGCGTCGGTATCCAGGATAAAAAGTTTATTGATAATTGGGTGAACCGAAATTGGTGGTGAAGTCAAAATTATTTTTAAATCATTGAAAGCCTTAGAAGCGTTTGTATTCTATTCAAACATTATTTTTTTTTCTGTTAATTGGTGTAAGGGTTTTGCAATTGTAGCAAAATTTTTGACAAATTTTCAATAATACGAGCATAAGCTGAGAAAAGGTTTTAATTCCGTTTTATTTTCTGGAATAGGCCAATTTTTGATAGATGAAATTTTTTTCCGAACAAGTTTTGATTCCTGAATCTGAAACGATATGATCCAGATAATTGATTTCTTTTTTATTCATAACACTTTTTTTTTGGGTTAGCTTTAAAGTTAGCTTCTCGTAATCTAGTTAATATGATTTCTGAAGTTTTTAAGTGTTGTTCAAATGTTTTGCTGAAAATAATAATGTCATCCAAATAAACTAAACAAATTTTCCAAGTTAATTCTTTGAGAATAATATTAATTAATCTGACGAAAGTAGCACGAGCATTACACAATCCGAATGGGAGAACTCGAAATCGCCATAATTCGTCAACTAACATAAATGCTGTTTTTCTTTATCAGATTCTTCAAGTTCTACTTGCCAATATCCACTTTTTAAGTCAATTACTGAAAACCATTGAACATTTATAACTGTTTCTAGAATTTCGTCTACACGAGGGACAGGATAAGAATCTTTCTTAGTTAAATTATTGAGGCAGCGTTAATCTATGCAAAATCTAATTGAACCATCTTTTTTTTAAATAAATACTGGTGGAGAAGAATAGGGAGTCGAACTTGGTTCAACGACTTTTTGTTTTCTCATTTCTTCTAAAAGTTCAAATGCATTTTCTCTGTAATGGACAGGAATTCGTCTTGATGCTAATTTAAATGATTTAGAATTTACCGTGTCAATTTTGTGCTTGACATAATCGCAAGGTCCGAAATCGTTAATGTTTTTAGCAAATTCATTTTGGAAAGATATAAGTATTTTTTTTAATTATATACTTTGTTTTTTTGTCAACGATTCCGTTGAAATTTTGAAAAATGTTAATAGATGATCGGGAACATTTTGGTTTTTGCAAATTTCTATTGTATTCAAACATTGTGTCGAAACAGTTTTAATATTTTTATTAAGCAGGTTGAATTTCGTTTCGAGTGTTGTTTTGAAATTTTCGAGTAAACCACATTTGGACAAGAAATCTAAGCCAAGTAAACAATCTTGTGAAATTTTTGCAAACACAATATCTAATTCAACAGAAAAATCTCCTATAGTAATTATAGCTTTCCGAATTATTTTGAATGGAAAAATATCTTGTGATGCTGTTATAATTTGCAAATAAGTCGATGATAATTTAAAATATTTAATTTTCTTTTTGAAAATGCTGAACTTAGCAGTCGTAATATCTGAAGCAGTATCTACTATCATTTTGACTGTTTCGTCTGCGATCGTGCCATTCAATATTAAGTTTAACTTTGATCTGTTTATTCCAAGATTTTGTGTAATGGTGGTCGAACCATCCTATTCTAGAACGACCGATATTAGTTTAAAGATTTTGTATTTTGTTTTGTTGATTGATATTCTGATCGACGAGATTGTTTACACAATCTTTGAGGATGACCAATTTCACCACAATTCCAACATTTTACGACGGTTTTCTGTTGATGTGTTTAGTTATTTAATATGTTGTATGTGTTTTTGTAATCTTGTTTTTGTGAAAGATTTTTATGGTTGTTTAGAAAGGGTTTACATTCCAATGAATTTGTGGCGTGAATTTATTTTGCTCTGCTGAGAGCTTTTTGAAGTGATAAGATGTTTTCTAAACGGAGTGTTCTGCGGATAATGAAATTATTAACGCCTGATATGAATTGTGAACAAGCTATCTTGTCTTTTGTCTTTTCGTCACCTTCTGGATAGGCAGATTGCACGAGTCTTTTCAAATCATTTGCGAAAATTGCAAATTCTTCGTTGAAATTTTGTTTTTGAGAATTCAATTCACTCATTGATATTTGCAGTATGCTTTCAGTAGCATAACTAAAATCAAGTGTTTCCTATAGTTTTGTATAATCTTGGGCTTCTTCAGTACTTAAACTGTCGAGTATTTACCTTGCAGGTCCTCCGAGAGCGGAAGCCAAAACAGTAGCATTTTCAGCAATCGAATATTTGTTAAGGATGTATGAGCGCTAGGCTTGATTTCAGATAAAATTCTGATTTTTTTATACGTTGGAGTCCAAGCTTGATGCTTGATGTTTGTGAAATTTCAAGGCACCTTAACGACTATCTGATCGAGGTATTATTAATTGAATAATTGAGAATGTTACACATCGCATATGGCGACAATGACTTTCTAACCACCACAACTAAAAAGTTAATATATTTCGGTATCAGATGCTCTAGACAAAAAACGTCAATCATATTGATTAAATATCGCGGATTCTAATGGTACATTAAAGAATTAGGGTCAACGAACATCCAAATTAGAAATATCGAGTTAAAGACCACAAATTGTCACGACACATCATGATTTTATAAACCCATAAAATTGTGGCAACATCGCACATTGTAGCACACAATATATATATGTATATATATATGTACATAACCTATTATTACTGTCAAGGGGGCTGATGTTTTTGGGGATTGTTTATCTCGAAATCCAGCTGTCTATTTACTATGGGCGCGCGATGTTGTCAACAGTAATCTTTTCGCTATGTATCACCGAGTCAAATTAACAACTCAGAATGCTGTAACATCCGTAACGAAATTGACTTAAAAAATTGTACTTATTTAAAAATGCATCATTACATTTTGGAGTGATATTGTGCTGTATATGGTCATCCGTGGTAGCTTATTTTAAAAATTGTAGTGAAAGACTGTTTATTGACTAGTACGACCCGCTTTCACATCCTTAAATGTTGCAATCATTTCGAATTGTTTGTGAAACTGATTCCAAGAACCAGTTCCATCAAATTTGTCTGTTTTCGATTGTTTATTTTGAATTAGACTACGCATATTAGAAGCGGAAGTATTAAGTGTGTTATTTGAATTGGAGGAAATGACAGTAACAATAGGTTTAACATTATTTGGTATGTTTTTCTACTTATTCAATTCTGAGAGGAAGATTTTTGTCGTTTCTTGAGTTGCTTTCCTGGTTGCTTGTGTTGCTACTTCCTTGGCTGTTTCTCGGGCTGTTTCCATCGTAGTTTCTCTCATTTCTCGCAGTAAATTTTTGATGTGCTGATTCTGGTTCTCGATGATTTTGTTCCATTCTTCCATGAGAGATGCATGTTCTCTATAATTTTGTTGTTGTTTCTTGGGCTGTTCGTTTCCTTTGAGTACTCATGATTTTTTTTTTGTTAATTTATTCGTTGACACTCTTATTGGCTAATCCCACTTCTGACACCAACGTTAAGTTTTTAAATGAATACTTTTTCAGATTATTTGTATGATCTCGATGTCTTTATTTTATATTCAAAGATGATACGTCCATCTATCTCTATGTCTCGTCGTAGACGCAATAATAACCGTTCGTTGTCAAGAAGTGCATCTCTCTTCTTTTTGAATGTCTGAAAACGTGGTAGTCCGTGATATTGTCTACTATTTGAGCCTAACTTCATGTTCATAATCATAAAAATATTCTGTTTTTCCTCCTCTTCGCTTTTTCTCAATTCGTCGGTGTATAAAATTTTTCACACTCTTCTTATACTTTTCCAACATTTTTCCTCCATCACGTCGCGCACCCGTATCGCTCAGAGACGCAATAAAACTTTTATGTATTATTATTAGAAGATAACAAATGACATTACGGGCTTTATGCGATGTTGCGTCACAGCTACGCGAGTATAGAATCGAGTGCATCGACTACGTGGACTCGACTTTTTTCTCCTTCTCCTTTTCAACTACCCGAATATGCTTCTTGGCGGCACGATGATTCGCGAATTAAAATTAACTTCGATTTGGAATATAAAAACAACAAAGAAAAATCCTTTTCAATAGAAATTAACGTTGCAATTAATAAAACGCCACTGGAATGACATTTAGGAAGAAGGACACGATTGGTCGATGGATTTTGGTCCAAACTGATGATTTTAACGTGTTCTTTACTCGAAAACTATTTTGTACAACAAAATAACATTCGACCAAGGTTGTAAAGATAAAAGAAGTGAGGAAAATAGAGATCAATACTCGTTTATTTGCTTAACATACTTGATTCTCAATGTATGCACGCGTTCGTATGTATTTATACATACAAATGTATGTATATTTATATTTATATATCTGTAGATATATAGTGTAATTATGTCATTAACGTCGACACGTGAAACGAAGCGAACTGACGTCGTATAACGATTAGTGAGAAATAGGAGGCTTTATTACATTATTATTGTTATTATAGTTTGCATCGCGTTATACTCGTAACGAATTAAATAATGAACGAAGAAGTGTCTGTCGCTTGTATTATAAATTGTGTCAAGCTTCCATTCGAGCCCTTGAATTTTTTAATACTACGAAAAACTAAAGAACGAACAAAACATAATTTGATCGAGACGCAACGAGACAAGTCTGCGTTAGTTAGTCTTGGATATTTCAATAATAACTAGGTACGTAAGTTCGCTGGGGGATCTGGGACTGAGTAACGAAGGCTTTATATCGAAGTTTATATAGTTTATAATTTTTTATTGCCATCTGATCGTCGTTAGAGAACCAGTTTTTTTTCCAACGTCTCTCATTTACTTTGTTACGGAACTAAACAATTTTTATTTATCTCGTTTTTATTATTTCATATGTAAAATAACAAAAAATTGATTGATTCGATATTGGAGGATTGGGAGAGAGGGAGAAAAATAGATCAAGTCTTTCTTTTGAGATATTTTCATTCTATTTTGCCTGACATGTGTATCGATATCACTCGATCCTGATGCTCGCAATCTCGTTCGAAGGGTCGCGATCTGTTTTGTAAAATATTACCATGTTTCTCATCCTTCGCGTTTCGTTTCACTGTACATACCCCGAGGCCTCTGTTTGTCGTTGCCCGAGGATCCTCGGACACGCGTATTTTTTCGCACGTGTCGTCTCTCCGTTTCGATCGCTCGATATACCACTCCAAAAACAGTTCGCGTACACCCTCCTGCAGTAAACTGCTTTTTTTCTTCTCGATCACCGTCGGATGCTCTCCTGCTCGCCCCGGGAGTTTCGAGACCCTGTGGTCCAGCGAGAAAAAAAAGCAATCAAGCACACGGAGAGAAAAATATCACAAAAATTACCGTACTCTGCACTACAAGTTGGGTGCGAAAGACTTTTTTGGAACGATTTATAAAAAAAAAAAAATTAATGATTCCAATGGGTATTGCAGGATTTAACGTAAGCCTATCGAATTTTTATAATACGACGCAGTCAAATTTCGGAAAAAGTTCCATTACGAACAAAATTGCTGCTTTTTAACTCGCCGTGAACGAAAAATTAATGGCTGCATCGCAACTAAATCTCATTGTCAGATGAGTTAGAAATTTCCATACAGCGCAAGACAATTTTTACCATGCTGGTTGGTATTTTTTGTTTAAACTTCGTCTTTTGTTATTGCATAAGACGACCAAGCCACAGAGCCTGTCGTCTACTTTTATTATTTTTATTCCGATGTGTCAAGTGACTTGACATTATCCTTAATCTTTGACAATTTTTTTTTATACTAAAAAGGAAAAAAAAAATTCTTGGAATGAAAAGAAGCAGTAAATTGAGTGATGTTCTCCTTCAACTTCAAATTGCCAAACCAATATAATTCTTCCTGTCGCAGCCGTGTCCTGACACATACATCAAGAGACTCGGTAGAGTCTCGGGACAAGTGCATTGACAGCTCTGTCGTCTGCTGGCCCCAGGCTCGCCGAGATTATATTATCTCTGAATATCACGATTCGCGGTGGTGGGAGTAAAATTGGCATGTCCTTTCGATCAATTACGAAGCTCAGGAGTCATTTAATGCCTTGAAAATTGACCTGTAGAATTATTGCCAAATTCTCTTTCGATTAAGCTCAAAATCAGTATTATTGGTGGCGTAATTGATGAGAAAAAACTTTGCACGGGCTCAAGATTATGCAACAGTTACTAACACATTCAAGAATTTGACGTGTCTCTATATAACACCATCAAGGGCCTCTTGATCTCTCTCGAGTTTCTGATTGGTTGATTTCTGAAAAAGTTACTAACACATTCAAGAATTTGACGTGTCTGTATATAACACCATCAAAGTCCTCTCGATCTCTCTCGAGTTTCTGATTGGTTGGTTTCTGACTGTACCGATACCAGTGAATTCAGACGTAATAATTTCAACTATCAAAAAAAAGCCAATAAACAAATATTAAAATTGGTTATATATCAATAACCATAACATAATATAACTATATATATAATATAATATAATATAAATAACATAATATAATATAAATAACATAATATAACATAATATAATATAAAAAAAAAAATATAACAATAATAATAAATAAAAAACGATAACAAAAGTGTTATCGTTTTTTTTCTTTTTCAAACAATTAACAAATATTCTGTGCCATATGAGTTAAAACTAAGTTAGGTTAGGTTATACACGAACCTGAGTATTTTCAGTGTTTTTTTAACTATTTTTTAACTATTTTTTAACGTTATTCGCAAACTCAATATGCGGATTGAAAGTTTTAATATTTTGTTTATAATCCGAGTGTTAATAAATAACAAAATGCGTTATGACATCGATAAATTGATAAAAAGGTTATGTTGAAATTCAGTGGAAAAAAAGTGTTGAGCATTGAATTTATACGATAAAGTTATACGTGTGCCAAAATAATTTCTAAGTGTTTTGATACCCAGTGAGAAAAATAGGTTCGCTAACCTATTTTGAATCCAAAAAGTTATTTGAAAACGTCTTAGGGTGCTCTTTTTCTGATGATATCAAAATTTGTATTATTTGAATGCAACGGATATCTACAAACATTGAAAATTTAGTGAAGCGAAATGTGTGCCGAGTATCTCCACTTCTTGTCTCTCATAGTGGCATTATGAATTAAAAAGTTTGTTACAAAAAGTCTTTTTTTGCTTGATTTTGAATGGGATCAAAATTTCTGTCTTCGAATCGCAATGGAAAGATTAAAAATTTCTGAAATTTATTGGGCTCGTGCGCTATATTTTTTCACTTTTCTTCTTTAATTGTGTCATAATAAATTTAAAAAGTCGTTTCAGAAGGTCTTCGGATGCTTTTCTTTCGATAGTATCAAAATTTGTATCCTCGGAATGCATCGGATACCTACAAACTTTGAAAATTTTGTGAAGCGACGTGTGTGCTAAGTATTTCCACTTTTTGGCTCTGATTGTGGCATTATAAATTGAACAATTTTTATTCAAAAAGTTTTTCTTTACGGTCACTCTGGTTCTGATGGTATCATGAATGAGCAATTTTAATAAAAAGTCATGGGCCGAACAAGTACTCTGTGCGTATACGTTCATCTTACGGTGGTGAACGGTCATCAAATCATTACCAATCAAACAAAACTGTGCTGTCATGTACGGACATAAATTAAAGTTTTTTTTTTTTAACATTATAAAAGCACGGAATCTTATGCGAAACTTAGCTTGACACTCATAAAAAACAATCGATACTTGAACATCGGGAATTAAATTTAGAAATGAAATCATTTCTGAAAATAAATGTTAGTGAAAACGTAATCCAATGTTCCTGCGTTTATGTGCCGAGATCCCGGCTGGTTTCTGAATGTTTTTCGTTGTTTTAGCCACGGCGCAGGCAATGTTGTTTCATTGGATCATATAAGTAAATATTATTTGGCAACATATTGGCCGCGCCATAGGCAAAACGACTTGAAACTTTTTCGCGTACAGGGAAGGGATGACTCATCCAACTACTGGCTCTGCACGTAGCTACTCGACTTGGGAGATCCCAGAAGCAATATACCAACTGCATATCCTACGTTGCCGGCACGTCAATGTTGATGTCTTCTAAGTCGTCAAAGAAAAACTTGTCCTAGTATTGATATCATAAATTGTACTGCCGCACGTAACTTCGATAGTAACCTTTTTTATTTTTTTTTGCTGGACTATTAATATTTCTTATACACCAATTATAACTGGTATTTTTCTCATTTTGATAACGCTAATTTTTTAATGTTTTAATTCCTGTTTTCCTTTGTGGAAATAAATTCAAAGTAACATTTATTGTGAAGTCTAGTTTTTTGGCAGGATATTTCGTGATCTATATGGTTGGTTTTCCTTCGGGATATGAATGAAATAGGTGAACATTTTTTTCATTTTTTTTAGTGGGGTTTCGGATTTTTTGTAAGATTTTTTGTGATATCATAGAGAAACAAAGGGCCACCAATGTACTTGTCCGGGTTTTTTTCCCCCGGGAGGGGATTTTTGCCATATTATATCTCGTTTGAAACCCTGATTTGAAGATGAACTAAAGAAAATTCAAAACGTTTGATCTCATTGATGATTTCTTTATTCAATAAATAAATAATTTATTTGATGAATGGATTATCAATTGATGAATAATCTTTAATTCATTAACTTATTAGTATTTATTAATAGAGGTGTGCAAGTAGAAACTCGGCTCTGAAGTTGGTTGCATTAAAAAATATACTTGAATGCATCCAATTCGCCCACCATTTTGGATATATGTAGCTTAGTCATTGCTGTTTTTATGACATAAGTTTCAGTCATTTACAAACTGTCATTCCGTGTGTATCCATTTTATAAGAGATGGATGTCGATAAGCAACATTTACGCCACTGCATTCTATTCTGTTTTCAAATTAATAAAAATGCTGCTCAAGCTATGGAATTGATTAATTCGACTTTGGATGAACATTCTGTGAGTCATACAACAGTAAAAAAGTGGTTTGCAAGATTTTCTGATGGAAATTTTAGTCTTGAGGACGATCCACGTCCAGGTGCAGTCAAAAAATTTGAAGACGAAAAACTTCAAGTTTTACTGGATGAAAGTCCGATAAATGGCAAAAGACCATAGATAGTAATGGCGAATATTTCGATTATTAATCTATGTAACAAGTATCTCTTCGATAAAGTTAAATTTGACCAAAAAAGCCGAGTTTCTACTTGCACACTTATTGTAATACTAATTATTATTATTATTATTATTATTATTATTATTATTATTATTATTATTATTATTATTATTATTATTAAATATAAATAAAAATAAAACTAAAAAATGAGCGCTATTGAAATTCATGTTCAGGCAAGCAAAAATTGGCAATCGTCACATGAAATTTACAGTGCCAGGACACTACTTTTTATCGTACTGACACCATTGATTTTAATTTTGCTTTTTGGTGACATTTATATGCACTGTTCGCATGTTTTATTGTGCCTGACAATGGCACACACATAATTGGAAAACACGACAATTTTTGCCAGAATTTCTTACAAATATTCTAAAATATTTCTCTCCGTGCAGTTTATCAATTTTTCTTACAGATGCTGGCGAATGGAAAAATATATTTATCTACTGTTTATAATGTAAAGTTAACGATATTCACATTTTTTCGAAGATGATAATTTCAATGATTCATTTTTTACGACGTTTTTTGTGATAAAAAATACTTCGAAATTCTTATGATTATACAGATATATATCTACTTTAATGAAAATCGTATTGACATTTTTCGTAATCGTACGAAATTTTCACGGGCTGATTAACTAATTTTGATCTTGAGTAAATATTATAGAAAAATCATTACTGCATACTTATAAAAATATTATATTAATTAATAAAATTACTTGAGAAATAAATATTGTATTTTTAACATAATTTTGTGAATTTCTTGAATTGTAAAAAAAAAAATAACAATAATTACTATTTTCGTGCATTTTCTCACGTTCCAGCGCATCGCGATAACTGTTGTGAAGAATTTTGACGTGATATACGCCTCATAATTCTTTCTGCGCGTTAAATTGACGGTAATTCATTCGTTATAATTATTTAACTCGTGAAGAATATTATTTTTAAACGTCTGCGTCAAAATAAGTGACATTATTCGTTGACGTGGATTGATAATTGTGAATAAGACAAACGAGAGTGATAGAAAGCAGTTCTTCTTGCACGAAATTCTTGTGTGAATCCTTTAATATTGAAGTTATTCGGCAACTGATTCAGGTCTCGAGATAATTTTGTCTCTGACGATGTCTAGATTCGATTGTATGCCGTTGGAAATATATCTCGACGCGCCCTCACCAGACGTTATTATAACTGGGAGATTCTCTGAGCCATTTTGTTACGTCACGAATTCACACTTTTGTATATGATCCACGAGTGTCTTTTAAAATCTATATATGTAGGGTCGCGTTGATCGGGAGAAGAGAGGGTTAAAATATAACGTGTGTATACCAAAATCGATAATAACCTCGTGAATAATTAAGCAAATCTGTCGCCTTGCTGCCACGTTGAAAATTAGATTATTAATTTTTTTATTGCTCTGCCAGATGAGACTTTATTTTTTCGTGTGGGATTTATGCATTTTTTTACATTTGATTACGAGACTCAATTTTTTTTCTCTCGTACATACGTCTGATGTAATTAAAAAATATCAAAAAAACGCGATTGTATAATGCTTAATTGAAAAATTCCAACTAAATACATCGGAGCATTCGATTTAATTGCCGAATTTCAAATCAGCCGAGCGTAATTAGTTTACTGTTCTCGCAGTCATGATTCATCGCGAGAGGTCTAAAAATGGCATCGAAATAATTTCGCTTAATTTCTGTCTACGAAACGATACAAAAGGAATATTCAAAAAAAAAAAAAAAATCTATTCTACTGAGAAAGAAAATTCGACGAGAGATCGTGATATATTCGAGTTCGCAAAAAATTCAATTTAATTTGATTCCTGATAAACGATTCGAGCTTACGAATAGGTGAAAAAATTATAATATACGATATATGATTCACATTTATTAGGCATGTATGTTTGTTGGTTGTAAAAGTCCGTCGACGATCGTTATCGTGCGAGTTTGAAAAATTCAACGTCTTTTCTCTCCCTATCTCTCTCTCTCTTTCTCTCGTGCTCTCTCCACGGCATTTTTCAACGCTAGAACAGAACGCAGTGTCGCAATATTATTTTTAATAATGCCCCACGTGCCTTCCGACGGTACAGAGAGGAGAGAGAGAGAGAGAGAGAGAGCGAGAAAGAGAGAAGAGAGAGAGAGAGAGAGAGAGAGAGCGAGAGAGAGAGAGAGAGAGAGAGAGAGAGAGAGAGAGAGAGAGAGAGAGAGAATAAGGAGGAGAGTTACAAGCGAGGACCCCCCCGTGCCTCCATCACCGCGCCCTGCCGTTACATTACGCGGTAAATAATAAACGTTTGCAAGGCCTTGGAAGTTATTATACAATATATATGTTCGTATACGCCCGATGCCATTACGGGTATCGTATATTATTAATGCAGTGACGCTCAGCCGGTAGTTTACACTCCCAAGGCAATGGCGGATGCTCATCGTTCATTTCGCCTTCTATATAACACTATTATATATTACTGCATCAACTTCTCAAAGTCAAAACATTAATGACTTATTCACGGGAGAGGAAGCAAAAAAGAAAAAAATTCCGAAACATATCTACAATATAAATAAATTGTCTGCGAAAACTGCGCACGATTTCCTCGTACCGTTGACATTTGCATCGTTCATGCGCACGCAAAAACAATTTTATTTCTTCCTTTTTTATCTTCCTTGTCCACCAATTGTCGACATTTTGTTTTTTTTTTTTTTTTTTTTTTTTCGATCAATTTGTACTGTGCTTTTGATATCAGAAGTTTAAATCAAGTTTAACTCATTCCCGGAGTCGGAAACTGCGAAGTAATTCTTCGGCAAAACCGAAAAAAACGATATTTCATTAGTCCAACGATGCAAACTTGAACATCAGATTATTTTACTATTCGATACCGAGTACAAACGAATTTTTCATTCATTCATCAAAGCTCCCATTTTTTTTTTTTTTTCAGTTTCAACTAATTATTAAACTCGAAAATCCAATTTTATTCAGCCACCCAAACCACATTTTAATTCACGATGATTTTGTGTCGGGTAGCAAATAAGTGGAGCTTTTTGCCCATGGACTATAACAGGATCATCAGCAGATTGATGAATAATCGGTCTTGAAACGAAAATGAAAAGGTGCCAAAAATGTAGCAAGTTCCCGATAACGCCAATCGCTAATTGTCCTTACCTCTGCTGATTAATAAATCTTAAGCGTCTTAGCTCGATGCATCTCCCCGGCAAGCTCTTGATAAACATATAGAAAAGCGCAATTCACGCGTAAAATTAAAATCAATGATAATTTTTCGTTCGCAAAGAGCTGCTGGCAGAAGGGAAGGGGAAAGTCATACTAGCTTAATTGCGCAGTTATTTTGTTGAGATAAGCTCGCTGTATCGTATGCATTATTATTATACATACATATAGTAGGTATTATGGGCACACTTACGTATATTTATATTCATATATATTCATAAAAATATATATATATATATATATGAACATGCATGTTTATAGATATACAGTGCGAATGCATGAGATCGTTTAACGTGCCGAGTTCAACGAGTTTCTCTCTCTCTCTCTCTCTCTCTCTCTCTCTCTCTCTCTCTCTTTCGCGACGGGCAGTAAAGAGATTAGGTCAATTATTATACATATTACAGTCGCAAGAACGAAGAGATAGAACAACTTAACTTTTATATCAATATTTATTATATACGATAAGATTAAAGTGAGCGAGTCTCGAGAAAAGACGCTCGCGCGCGCGCCAACGGACTGGGGGAAATTTGTTAATGCTCGACTTTCTGTATTTATATTGTTACGTCATCGTCACGACGAGCAATAAGGCGCGACTGAGAGTCGCGCGGGGACGGGACGTGGCGCTTTGTATGGAATAAAACGGTGCGGTTCTCATTCCCGAGAATCCTGTGATATGTAGGAGTCGTTTAAGATGAGAAAAAAAAAATTATAATAATTGTAATAACGAAATATAAAAACGTCCGAACGAGAGGTCGATTCGTCCGGCCAGTCGTTTGAATCGCTGCGACTAATACTTCTGGTAATTTTTTATTTCTGATAAAATAAACGATTTTAATTATATTTTTTATTCGAATCGTATTTATTTTGATAATAGTACAGGATCGATCATTTCGAAAATTATTTAATTCACCGGAAATAAAATTTTAAAGCCACACATCGAGTGAGAACCCGCGACGAAGGATGTCTTCTTTTTTCTCTATTTTTTTCTTCCCCTCTCATTTCTTTATTATGAAAATAAAATTATTGCGCAAGAAAATGACTCGGTGTGCTCATGATACGAGCGCATGCGAGAGAGACGTCGTGCCGTGCCATTATTATTAACAAACCGTACCCTCAGTATTATTGCGAGAAAACTATATTCACTGTCACCGAGAGCGGTTCTACACTCGGTGACAATTCTTTTTTTTTCTTTTTATTTCTTTATTTTTTATTTTTTTTTTAGCTTAGTTTTGTCCTTTTATCTCGTTTGACTTGTTTCGCTCGGTCTTCCGTATGTCCGAGACAATAATTGCCGTTTTTACTTACGGATATACAAGTGGAAATGGGCCTTTGTGATCAGACCGCGTTGTCGATTCAATCGGGAACGGATAAACGAACAAGATCCATCGAAAGAAATTTATTTTAAATAATAGCTACGAATTATATGAATTATGATTATTGTAATTATTATTATTATTACTATTATTTGAATTATAGCTGAACGAAGGGACAAGACAAAATTTTTAATCAAGATTTAAGGAAGTTCATGCGAATCTAATGATAATCGAAAATTTCAACTTTGAGGGTTGCAATTTGGAAATATTATAGAAAAATATATCGTACATCTGTCACCGGAATTATTTTTGGATCCATCGTCTAGTTGTCAAGAAAAGAATTTATGAAAATTACATAAGAGCCTGTGTACTAGGATTTAAAAAATGTGATTTTCGTAAATTGTTTTCTTGACAACTAGACGATCGATTGCAAAATAATTCCGGTGATGGATCTACGGTATATTTTTTTATAATATTTCCAAATTTCAACACTCAAAGTTGAAATTTTCGATTATCATTAAATTCGCGTGAACTTCCTTAAGACTTTTATTAAAATAAATGTTAAATTTAATGGAGATAAAATAATTTCTGTTTATTGTAAGGAATTCTCATTGACAAGCACATTTTATTTTTCGATAAAATATTTCTAACATAAATTTTAAAAATACGCGATAACGACATCGAAAACTTTTATTATTTATAGTTTATCTTTTTATATTTACACAATGTTTAAACGTATATTGTAACTCTAATGAAGATTTTGGGGTATTTATACAAATGTTCACCAAATGTCACACAAATTTTGTTGTATTAGATAATTTTAATACATCCTGTTCAGTGGAAACTTTGAAAGCTAAATATTGTACTTGAGTTCAAAAATATAATACATGAGTTTAATACGTTTAAAAATTCACAATTAGAAATAAATACCGATAAAATCGGGTGAATTTAAGCGCAATGTTTACTTTACATTATTTATCGCGTAACTGTACGAAGATACAATGCAGCATATTTCCACTGCTTACCAAAGAAAGATTATCCGATCGAAACTAAAAATCTTAATTAATGGATTTGATTTAGCATTGGATTAAGTATTGCTAAATGATAATATCTTCAGACATAAGAGCCGAATGAGTTTTCGTTTATTCCGAGACTCTCAAATTTCATATTTTGTATAATGAGTTTGGAATATTATCTATGAGTCGAGTTAAAACGATGATTAAATGATTAGCGATTTTAACGATTCGGTCACATGTTCGGTACGTCGCCACGTGAGCTTGACGTTGTTAAATTAAATTTTACCAGATATACATTCATAATTAAAACATAATCGAGATAATACATCATTATTGTTTTTCGCAAATATAGATGTTGTTATATTGACGACGGGCACGAACACCCACACGAATTAACACACACGCAGACACAAATTTATGAATTGACCTCGAGCGTTTTTTGCATTTTTAAAAAACAAAGAAAAAAAATTTATATATATACATTTACTCGATCATTATTCAACGTCTTATCATTACAACTTTCGACATTGCGGCACATGGGGAAAAAACCAGAATAATTTAAAAAGAAACGCGCCATATATATATCTCTCTCTCAAAATATAATACTCATATAAAACATATTTATCGTCATAAAATATGGATAAAAAACGAAGACATATATATATATATACACAAACGACGCTAGAAAGTCGGTTCGATACCGACCTCCTTGCGCAAAAAAATATGCTACCTCATTCACTACCACCAAGGAGGAAACGTCCGAGAGAGAAAGAGATGGATGTAGAAATAAAGAAAAAAGGAAGAAAAAAGGTACAAGCTCGTGGCATATAATATTCACGGGAGTGTAGGAACCAGAGAGAGAGAGAGAGAGAGAGAGAGAGAGAGAGAGAGAGAGAGAGAGAGAGAGATGAATGAAAAAAGTTGAAGGAAGCGAGAGAGGATATTTTAACGTATATATATTTATTATACTACATATATATATATATCGAATTAAATATACGATACATTATTCATTTAAAGTTCTTTCTACTTGCTTGCACGGTAGATTGTGTGTACGTACTGTATTCATGTCCTAGCTAAAATATCTATAGCATAATATCTCCTGTGTATAATGTAATGTCTGCTGTGTGCACGTATATATACATAAATATATAAATATATATATGTAGATATGACGAGAGACATATAAAATATATTAAATACAGATATACGTTACGTGTACATAAGATATTCCACGCGGATCATTGCAGCTTTTGTCCAGGGGTCAAACTATTTGAGGAACTTATCAAAAATGAACTTCCTCTCGAAATATTCAAAAATTTTATTAGCCCTAAGTCATTTTTCACATAAACCACTACGAAATTCGATTCTTTTGAAATAACGCGAACGGATTTCCGGCAGTTGACAAATTAATAAAAGAAAACAATGTTTATGGGGGAATGTATAAAAATTTTTCACCTTTTTTGACTTCGTTCGAAATCTTTTTTTCCAATATACTTTTGAAACGTTTGATTTTTCATGAAACGCGGTGTATATGGTGCTCGTCGAGCGGAGTACTTGAATAACATATTTAATATACGTATACTAAATGTACGTATATACATCTCCACGTGTATATTTTGCACATTAAATATGCATATGGACATTATACGTGTATGTGGTATGAACCGCTGACGAAAAAAGGGCGTAACTCTTATTAACTCGTGTATTAAAGATTCAAAACTGCGCCCTTTTATTTATAGGAGTTTCACATGTTTTTTTTTCAACTGTGTGTACGATCCACACGTGCGCTTAACTCCGAGGATATAACTATATTGCAAACTCGGATGTAGACACAACGTATTATGGCTTGGGCTCAGTTGACACACGATGTACAGTGATGCACACGTATTTATACCGAGAGAAAAATGAGAGATGAAAGGCACGATGTATCCAAGAGGATTTCATCGACTCGGACGTACAGACGGACACTTCATGGGACTTGCACATTGACTCAAATGCATATGTGTGTGTGTGTGTGTGTGTGCGCGCGCGCGTGCGCGTGTGCGTGCGTGTGTGTGCGTGCGTGCGTGTGTGTGTGTGTGTGTGTGTGTGGGCGCGCGCGCGCGCGCGCGCGCGCGTGTGTGTGTGTGTGTGTGTATGGATGTATGCAAAATCTTTTTTCTCTTCCTCCTTTTCTTCATCTCCTTTCTTCTTCGCCTTCCAACCCTCTCCCTCGCGTTTTTTTTTTTTTTTTTTTTTTTTTTTTTTTCATTTAAAAGATGGCGCCGGTAGCTCATTTACAATTCTATGGCGTACGTCGATACTTCTGATTTATCGTTACTATATCCTCATTCGAATATTGCATTCTATTTATACATTACCATATTCTTCGAACGAATTTTTTAATGAAATTATTATTAATTATTTTATTTTAATATCTGTTCTTTTTGCTGATGATAAAAAATGCTGATTTTCGTGGTGAGGTGGTTTTTTTGGGTATTTTGTTTTAGAAACGAGGATTTTACAGCGTTTTTATATTCGCGGACGACGCCGTTAGGAATCATTTTCAAATTCCTTAGTCATGGTATCATTTTTTTGACATTAATGCGAATGTGTGTACCGTTTTATATGTATGGAGAAAAACACCAATGGGCGAAATAAGCTGTACTCCGAAATCGAGTCGGCAAAACAAACCGTTTTTCTATCTCTTTCTCTTTCTCTCTCTCTTGCAGTGGTAAAAGGGAGAGTGATAGAGAGAGAGAGAGAGAGAGAGAGAGAGAGAGAGAGAGAGAGAGAAAGTGCGGTAGCGCTTGGCTCTGGTTTCATTGTTTGACTTATCGGCTGTTGCCACGTGCTTTACATAATGGCGGTGTTGAAAACGCGGTTTAACGATATCTAAACACAAGTGTTCGGGCGGCAGAGAGAGAGAGAGAGAAAGTGAACGATTTGGCGGGTTCACGTGTGGGCGAAAGAGAGAGAGGAAAAATGAAGAGGGCACAAACGAGTGGGAACGGTTGAATTCCGGCGAATGAATCGGCGGAAAGGCACGTGCGGGAGGAGAGTGAAATGAATCGAATCAGCCGTTTCGACGGGAAATGCGAAGCTGGTCCAGCGATATAAACCAGAGAGCGAGAGAGCGCGAGCGAGCGAGAGAGAGAGAGAGAGAGAGAGAGAGAGAGAGAGAGAGAGAGAGAGAGAGCGAGTGAGAGAAAGAGCACAAGCGAGTAACAGCCGGTCGAGTATCCAAAACTATAATACAGTTCGAATACGTCGTGGATGAACAAGAATAACGGGGAAACGGGAGAGGAAATCCCTCTCCCATGGCTTCCTGCCTCTCCTCCGGCATTTCGATTCTTGGAGCGGTGAGGTCGGGAGTTGGAAAAAGGTATGAGGAAAGCACGCGCGGTCACCAAACGCCAAAGTGCGGAGTGAGAATGCGAGAGAGTAAACCACGAATCCGGAGCTGCGAATAGCAGATACGGGAATGCTTAATACGTTATGCACCGATCAATTATACATTGCAACCTATGCGTTTTAATGTCACGTGGTTAACGCGTATATTCCGTAAGTATATATATACATATATACATTTATATCGGGGCTCGATCACTTTCCACTCTCGAATTTTCCATCAAAACCCAAAATTTCTCTAAAATACTAAAAAAACGTTTAACAATTATTATTTTCTCCTCCACTTCTGCGCAATTATCTTGTCCCGAATCGACCATTACATTTTCATTGCGAATTTTACCGCGTGCTCGCTTCAAGAAACAATATCTTGTTCCCTTTTTTACACGTTAAACATTTATCACAAAGATCTCGAATATTAAATCAATGACTATTCAAACAAAAAAGAAATACAAGTATGAACAATGCACTGTTTCAATATATATATACTACACGTGTAATATATTGTATGAGGATCATTGATAATTTGTTGGACGTCCCGACGTGAATTATACCGATTTCTGCCGACCAATCAAGCAATTATTCCTAATTATCCGTGGCACGAAATATTATATATTGTTTTATATGGGTGTTCACGCCCATTCCACTCGATCTCGTGTATTCTCTCTTTTTGCTTGTCTCTCTTTCTCTTTCTCTCTTTCTCTCAAACTCACCCAGGACCTTCATCTATATCCGAGGCCGCCGACGTCGAATGGACTCGAGTTATTACCGCTAATCTCGTAATTACCAGCCGAATGGAGAGAAACCCAATGTCTGGTCTGACAATATATATAAATACAAACTTGGAGCACTCCCTGTTTCTACTGCTGCTAATACTAACAGAGAAGATCCTTTCTGTACATATATATATATATATATATATACGTCTAATGTATACATACATATATATGAATGAACAAAATCGCGGGGGCGCAGACTTTCTTCCAATAAATTCCCATTAGAAAGTCCGCTAACGATTCGGCTGCTTTTACAAACCCCCCTTAATCCCATCTCATTTTCCTTCCTCGTTCACCTTCTATTTATAAACTTAATTTTCATTCACATTTCTTCTCATCTCATCTTATTATTACTATTCTTAGTTTTTATTTAATTTTTTTATTTTTATCAACTTATATTTTTTATCGCTCGTTAGTTAAATTACAAAGTTTATATTCAAAGCTTTATTTACACCTTGGTAGTTGGTAATTATCATTTAGAAAAAATGATTTTTTTACAAGAATACTCTTCTTGAAAAATGGGTTTAACACTGCACTGAGAACAAAATTTATTCATCAAACTAATTCCATTTTGTTGGACGAAAAATTTGTCGATCCAATAATTTTTTTGTTGAATCTCAAATGATTTAGTTTATTCAACTAAAAATTCTTGTAGATGAATCAACTAAATCACCGGAGCCAAATGATTTGGTTTGAACAACTGGTATCATTTATTTGCTTACGCATACTTTTCGGTTGCTTCAATAAAATACTTGTTTGAATCTCAATTACCAAATTGACTAAAGGGTAATCGTTAGAACGAATAAATAAATTAGTTTATTTGGATGATATTTTGTTGTATTAACATTAATTTGTTTGGCTGCACCAAAATTTTGTTGGTTCGGCCAATAGCTTGTTTCAGCATTCACACATTATTTTGTCTTATTTCAAAAACATTTTGTTGCCCGTATCGAACTAAATATTTTGCTTGAGAGAAACGAAATTTGTTTCGGTCAACAAAATTTTGTTTCTCAATGTGCCAGTGGTTGAACAGTTACAGGGTCAAAGCAATCCCAGAGAGAATTCCATTTTTCTTCTAAATTCAAGATCCTGTTGATTCTTGAGATTTTGAGTTATCCACCAGAAGTTATTTTTCCCATTTTGAAACGGACTTGATGAGGAGATTATCCGAAAATCTTAATTTTTAACAAACTGACCAAACTGAAGTAAAAAAGTGGTTTTTAAATTATTTTCTCTTGTCGTTTTTGAGATTTTGGAATCGAAGTACATCAAAATCAGCCACCGCATGAACTCTTTTAAGAAATATAGAAAAAAAAAAGGAACAATCTGTAACCATGATTGGCATGACCTGGCACTCGAAATAGCAGGGAGAATATTTTTTTTTTTCTCTTGAATCTCCTTTAACGTATTATCGTGATTAAAATAATAACAATGATAATAATCATAATGAAAATAATAATAATAATAAAAGTGGAGCGTTATTGTAAGTAATAATTTCCAGGAGTGTAATCGTTGAGAAGGGACCGTGGTTTCCGGGATCTCGTTTGAGAGAGAAAGAAAGAGAGAGAGAGAGAGAGAGAGAGAGAGAGAGAGAGAGAGAGAGAGAGAGAGAGAGAGAGAGATAGAGATGGGTTACTGCGTCCATAATCGTTATCGTTACGGTTTACGTCAGCGTCTCTACGCTACTTTTCTCTCTTTCGAATCTCTTTTTGCTTCGCCGCCTTTCCTTTAAGTTATTCTTTCATCCCTCACCGTGTTCTAGCATCAACAGAATCATCTACTTTTTAGGGCATCTTTATTTTATACATTCAAAAGTTGTGACAAACATTATTTTTCTATGGCAAAACATTGGTTATTTTTTTTTGTTTTTTTTTTTTTTTTATAAATAGAAAATGGGAGCATAAGAGTTTGAAGATAATGTTATGTGAGGGAGTATTTTTTTTTTATCGAATCGCCGCGAGCGAAACTGTGTCTGTTTCTACGTGTCTACCGTAGACCAGACTTGGCTGTGGTAAAGGGCCGAGAAAAGAACATTAGTTTCAACGATTATTAGAGTTGGTTCTGCCTGAACGGGTTACATAAATGCGCGGGAGGAAAGTCGTCCTGAGCATACCCTTCTTCAGCCCCCCTTCGCCTCTTTCCTAAGGGGTAGAAAAAGTTGAAACAGGAGGAAAAGTTGCATGGGTATGAGTGTTCGAACGAGGACACCGGCATCGCCAAACACTATTTACAAAGGGGCAAAAAAAACTTAAGCTCTTCTCGAAAATAGCTCTTGAGGGCGCTCTCGACCATTTGACGCTTCTCTCATTGTTATTATTATTATTATTATTATTATTATTATTATTATTATTATTATTATTATTATATCTACTATCATTATTGTTATTAATATATCTACTATTACGATAACTGTGACTATAACTATTATTATTAATATTACTATTACTTTTATTATTATTAAACTCATTATTTGCCTGGCTCCCATTCTGTTTTATGTCGATGGCCGAACCAGTGAACGTTAGTCTTCTCTCGTTACGTTCTACCGTATCTTTGTTTTCGTCATTGCCGCCTGGCTGATACAAATTCTATTACAATTGCTCTCTTTTTTTCATTTATTAAGGTAGTTCCCCTGCCACAACCTTAACCAAAAGTTACATACCGTGTGTGCGTTACATATGTGTGCAAAGGGTTGATAATTCGTAGTAAATAAATTTAAAAACACACAATATTGACTCGGTACCAATAGATAATACGACAGATATCATTTACCGTCGTAAAATTTATTCTATAAGTGTTTTTGATCTGACATTGCGAGTAAACTTTTTGCCGGAACTGTCCGGGCTATGCTCCAATACACAAAAAGGGGTGGGGGTTGATATGTAGAATAACCAAATTGTAGAACGGTTAATATTTCGAAATTTTAGTATTCATAATATTCGATTAACGAAAAATAAAAAATTCGAAGTTTATATTTTCGATAGTATATTAAATTGAATGCGTATTTGATGTAATATTTTTTCTTTGATCGCGCATTTATTCAAAAATATATATT
Source organism: Rhimphoctona megacephalus (assembly GCA_963989365.1). NCBI lineage: Eukaryota > Metazoa > Arthropoda > Insecta > Hymenoptera > Ichneumonidae > Rhimphoctona > Rhimphoctona megacephalus. The sequence continues at coordinate 18,583,645 of OZ022418.1, read as the reverse complement.
CAGACTGTCTATACTTCAAATGCAGATAATATAGATTGTCCTAATGTATAAGAAGTTTATATTTTCTAAATTCGAAATGGAGAGCAATTCTTTTATTGAGAGACCAAAATATATATAGTATGAATAATTCGAAAGTAAATTTTTCGAATAACTAAAAATTGGAAGTGCAGAATAACGAACGTTGTGAAGCACGAAGAATGACAAGCAATACTTTACAGCCCAGAGGCTCTCGCTATTTCGACCGTTCGACTTTCTGGTGTTTCGCTATTTTGACCACATTATTATTTTGTCTTTCGTTAAAATATATTTGACATTGTGAATATTCATAATATTGCCGATTTCAGTATTTGACGACTCAAATGCGTAATAGTCGAACTTTTGTAAAATCGCTATTCCAGGCTTCGTCATTTGGGCTACTGTTATATTTTGTTTTTGACGTAAATGTACTTCGAACTCTTTAATTCCTCATTTTTTTTTATTTCCAGCATAAAGGCTATAGTAAAATTAATCTGTCTACATACTACTATTCTTCAATTTAAAAATTCGCAGTTTTAGCCGTTCGAAGTTTTAATCTTTCGAAAATCTTACTCCTACCCCAAAAAAGGTTACATCTCTCGCGCTCCCGCTCGTTTGTTTGTAGAATATGTCGTATAAGCCCAAAACCGTAGTACTTCTCGAGGTTATATCTTTTAAACTAGATGGTAAATCATCTTGATATTTTTTCACAATATTCGTGACATCCTGCTCTTGCTCCTCCTCGTTTTTCATCAACGTCTTCATTTTAGTTCTGACGGTAGAATTAATAACGTACTGTTTGCCCATGCATGGCCCATACGTTACGCGTTAATCGAGCCAACTTCAAGTATAAAAATATCTCGGATTCGGGATGGTAAAACTTGTTAAAATTGCACAGATTTTTGAATAACGTATTAAATAACACGTATGCCAAATTTCAACCATTTCTTAATTCAACGATCCTGTGGGGGAACTACCTTAAAGATTATTCGCTCTAGTAGAATGTATTTTGATTATTTGTCAAATTTATTTTATCTAACATTGATATTTCGATGCCACATCTTTTTGTTGGTTGTTTATTTTGTTTAGACGTAACTTGTTTGCAGGAGAAATTCGTGTACTGGAAGAAGACGCTATGTTTCATACGATGCGTAGGAATGTGGTATTTTGTGCAGTGTATTCAATACCCCACAGCTGCAATATATATATATATATATATATATATATATATATATATATATATATATATATTTATACTTTTATATTCATATTTATTGCATATCGAATTTGAAGTAAAAAAAGGACGTGACTCACGGTTTAGCATCGATGGTGAATCGCACAAGTTACGCCGTTTTGTTTATCATCCATGCGCGCTAGTACACACACCGACTGGACCCTTTCGTTTCGCTACCGAAATCCATAATTTAAGAATTTTTCCCAGAGTGGAAAACTTTGGGATAAAATAGTGTAGCGAACACGGGGAGAGGTTGGGCCGTGCGAAAGTTTCGTAATACATTGCTAGGGGTTTCTGCGTCTCCTCCGGTTCCAGGACCACGCGGCGACGACGACGACGCTCGAACGAGCCTTGTGCAATCTCCAATGCAGTATAAAATGCCGAGAGTACATATACGTCTTTATTTATATATATATATACACACACACGTGGTTCCATGTGTACGATACAAATCGGATTTCCTAAGTTTCAGATCAGAATTTCGAGGTTTGGATAAAGAAAAAATGGAGAGTATATTACGAAAGCGAATAAAAAAAAAAACATGTTTGTTGGGAGCTTAAAGTTTAGATTTTTATTTACGTGAGATTTTGGCCAAGAATTGATTTCGTGGATGATCATCGGGTCCACATGATCAATTTCTATCTTGTGATTGTCTCATTCTCAGCCCCGTCGAAGTATCCACCTCTCTCGTAACTTTTGACCAGTTTCAACAGCTCGAAAAGCTGCAAGCCTTTCGCCCTCCTCGTTCTGTACTCACGTTGCTAGATGTGGATATAACTTTATCCAGTTTTTTTTTTTTTTTTCATTGCGTACATGCTGAACTGGCGAGAGAGCGAGAGTGGTGCATGCCGAGTTGAAGGAAAAGGGCAGTGCTTCGATAGCGCCAGCTGGATCGGAAATATTGCCCATAAATATTCGAGATATTATAACTGGCAATCGTATACGGAGTATATTTTTATATACTGTAGATATAAATATATACGTGTCTTTTCCCTTCGCGCACGTACATATTTATACGTACGTACGACGCATGTATTTTTTTTTTTTCAATTCGTTCAATCATCCTATCGTGGTTTTTTTTTACAATAAAAAAAAAAAAAACACTGTCATCGAAAATCGTTTTCACAATTTTTCGATACATAATTTTTCATAACTTTCTTCACATTCCCCGCCTCCCTCCCTCAAACAATGACAGGATAGAATTTTTTTCTCGATCCCAAATTAATTTACAATTCCATTAAACCGAATCTTAAGAATCTTTGGACGAATTCATTAACGGAACAAAACACTCGATCGTTTAACGCGGTTGCATACGCGAATAAATCACATTAATTAATTGGAATACCGTTTAAAATAATGAAACGCGTAAATAATTTGAAGAGAGAGAGAGAGAGAGAGAGAGAGAGAGAGAGAGGAAGGAGAACAAAATGTACAGCCTTATAAATCGCTGCGTATACGAAAAAGGTAAAATATCGGAGAGAAGGAGGAAGAGAAAAAGAAAAGGGAAGATGTGGAGAAAGAGTTAAGTGGAAGGAAAAAGGGGGAGGATAAACGCGCTGAACGAGTATACGATAATATATAGTATAAGTTCGTATGAAAATAAAGGGGAAAGAGCGAGTGAGGAACCTTGTGGATTCAATGATGCAGCAATATGTGTATATATGGATATAAAATAAAATAGAAAAAGAATTTTATATATATATATATATATATGTATATATGTATATATATGTTGTACAGTCCTTACTTTAGGGACATGCGTGTAATTTAAGGTATGTGTACGTGAAACCGGCTGTGGAACCGATTCGCGACGCCCGTTGATTATAGCAATTAGCCGATCGGTAGTTGTAGTTTGTCGGTAGGTTGAGAAGCTTGAGAATTCATCGGAGAAGGGACGAAGAGCGAAGAGGAGGGTGGGGAAACGTAGAAGAACCGAGAGGAGAGAGAACGTGTCAATGTTTCGTGAAAAGCCCGAGGCCACTCCTAAATTACGGGCTTACCGAACGGCCAACGGAGTGCCTCATCGGGATGTACAATATAAAAAAATAATAAAAAAAATAAGAAGAGATAAAAATTTATAAGAGAGGATTTCCCCTTTACGTTACTGTTGATTCGCGGTTGATTTTATACGATCCGTACGTTTTTATTAACCGCCTTTTTTAATTCCTTGGGGTTTTCTCCGAAAGTATGTTTAAATTTGTAGGTTTATACTTTTTTGAATAATTTATTATTGAAGGGTTCGATGTTGATGTCGATTTTGATAGATTTTTGTTGCGATTGGAAAAGTATTTATTAAAATTAATTGTCCGATGTGTATAAATATTTAGACAAACGAAAGTTTGACGCTTTGGTTTTCGGCGTGATTTCGTCTCGTCTCGTTTTGCATCGTCTGGTCGGACCAAAAGAAGTGACTAAACGTGCAAACCAATGCAGGAAAAGGGAAAAGGAAAGGGAAAGGACAAGTACCTCGATTCCGACGCCTCGACTCTGTAAAGCACGGTGTGACGGAAAGAAGAAGAGATCGAGAAATAAAAAAAAAATAAAAAAAAATAAAAAAAGTGTCGCGAAGAGTCGAGCTGCCGAGTGTCTGCGCGAGAGAAATGAAAAGAGAGCGAGAGAAAGAGGAAAAAAATAAAAATGGAAAAAGATTTCCGCGACGAGCTCGTCTTCTCTCGGTCCTCATTGCTCTTCACGCTCCCGTGCTCTGCTCTACGTGCGACAAAAGCTCCGAAGTGGCTCTTTCATTGGCCGTGCACGACGCGTAAAGCGCGAAATAAAAAATAAAGAGAGGGACCCGCGAGGTATTATTTCAAATGATCTATATATAACTCCGCGATATGTATCTCTCTCTTTCTCACACTCGACGGATTTTGCATACTATATCCTCGCTCACTCTTATCCATTTTTTTCATCTTCATTTTATATATGTATATAAATATATAGATTTTTTTCCCAACTCTCTCGTCACGTCGTATATCTTGAACTTTTTATTTCTAATTTTCTCGCTGCTCTCTCTCTCTCTCTCTCTCTCTCTCTCTCTCTCTCTCTCTCTCTCTCTCTCTCTCTCTCCCGCTTTCTCCTCAATTTGTACAAAACTTTTATCGCCTTCTTAACACTTGCTTTTCATTCTAATTATTCTCACGATTTTTAATTGTTTTTCTTTCGCTGAAGAAACGAAAGTATGAAAAAGTATACGGAAAGAATTATGAAGTATGCCTTACGATAAAATTCACGATGAATATTACCATATTGTACTTGAACGTGAATCATGTCAAAATTTTATATATTACACATTCTGTAAATTTATGTTATATTAAAATTAAAATTGAATCCAGTAATAATCTCGGGAATTTTCTTTTTTCCATTTAGTGTACTCGTGAAATTATTATTTAACAAAAAAGATCTTGAGATATGCAATAAAAAGATTCTGTTCTTGAAACGAAATTGATTTAACGAGGGTGAAAAAATGACATAAGAAGCAATAAACTTAAGACCCGACGAAACGGACACGAGAGTCCCGGCTCTGACCAGCAATTTTCTTCACTCTATAAAACAGGGATCTCGAGTGATTAGTAAAAAAATAATGATTTCCCCACTCGCGTTTCTTACGCTCAGTGATTCATCTCGACTGGTGAGAATTCTTGGTGGAAACTACCCTCCAACCTCTTGCGACGGTGTCGAGTATATTGCGCTTGGGAGACGTCTACAAGTCGCTCGCTCGTGTCCCGACGTAATCCAACAAGTAATTAGTCAATTAATTAAGGTTTGCATAATTATTAGCGAGGAGTAGAGACGAGAAGAAAAGCAAAAAAAAAAGAAAAAGAAAAAGAAAATTGAACGAGGGAGCGAGATGGCGAAGAAAAAACTGGAATCCGTGGTCGAAAGCGTTCCTTTAATTTTCCCATTTTTCGTCTTTCACACACAAACACACACGTACATAAATATCGACGCGATTGGGAATTATTGAAAAAATTAATTGTGCGTGAAGTCTACGAGGCCTCTCTGCACGTGTTTCCCACCCCTTAATTCCCTCTTTTTTTTTATTATTTCTTTATTTACCGTTGATTTTTCCACAGATTCTCCCGCTTGGCTCATTCGTTCCTTCCGACATATTTTTTTTTTTTTTTCGCTCTTCCACTATCGGTATCACACACAAAAGTAATGCACCAGAGTGCCATTGAAATTTCGCGTCTGTGTGATCACCTTTTCACCAATGCTTATCCTTTTGCAATTTATGCACAAAAGTTTATCGTAGGGTATGAGTTAAAAAAATAAAATGACGATCTCGCCTGCCATTGGCAAAGAAGAAAAATCAATGATGATTGGGAAGGTGAAGAAAGGAAAAAAATAAAAATTCAAAATGCACATAGAGAGGGTGCCATGAGGAGGGTCTATATTGAAACTGCAGTGTGCAATTATCAGCTCAATATTAACATCGCGTTGGGGGAATCTTTCGTTATGATTTATGGACTGCAATTATATTAATCTCATTTCTGGTGTAAGAGATTTTTGTTCTTTTCTCAATGTCAAACTTACTACTTGACGAAAACAAATGTTAAAGATGAATTTTAAGATCGAAGATTGCATGAATGACAAAATTTCTTAAATAACAAATAATAAATATTCTTTGGAGTCGCGAATGGATACTGTTTCATCAAGAATTCTCGATATTGAACACACACAAACAGATGGTTAAGGGCAGTTCGTACAACTGGAGCGTGGAACACGTTAAACGTACGATCGTCATTATCAGCTCTTTGTTTTATCATGACTTATAATTAGCTGCATAAATATGCATTGGTGCGTAACGTAATTCGACCAATAACATTAAATAACTCACAGTGGTCTGGAGAGTAAGAGAGGAAGAGAGATAGCGAGAGAGAAAGGATCGAAGTAAAATTCCACACGGGGATTTGAATCTGGCGGATGATTCGTCCAAGTCCACAGAGTGTGTTGCAGCGTTGTATGCGATAATACGTTTAATTCGTACTGCTAATTGACGATAATTAATATAAATAAATGATCGTATATTGGCAGCGATTCGATGATCACGTGACACTAGCTAAAAATCCCCTTCACCCGTATATTATAATGATTCTCTTTGTGAGCATCACAAAATTCACTCAAATCTCGACAATATCTGTGTAAATTTAGTTACAACCAATTGCAATCTTTATGCATTCTCCCTGCATTTGTCAATTAATTATATTACAATTCATCATAACGTTGATATTTCATTGCTTGATGATTCAAAACTTTATCAAAATTCGGTCACCAAATCAATAATAATTCATACAACGTTATTCAAGTTCAATTCCTTTGATTATCAATCTATCCAGCATACATTAAGAAAGAACATTAATTTACATTTCTAACGAAATGTCAATTAATGTTCTTTCTTCTTTCACTTATAATATCATAATGGAAAATTAAATTTAAAAAATCCAATGAGAGATTTGAAAACAAATGTACAACACGTAGGTAAGTCATTAATTCCACTCGACATAATCGATTTGGCAGGGTTACGTTGAGGGGGTAGAACTCAGTTGAACGCGAACTGTCGTTCATGTCGTCGCCTCTTTATACTCTATATATACTATCGCCTGTTATAGACGTATATATATATACACTATACTATATGTACAACCTATCACACTTCTATTTATACGAGTCAGCGAAGCGCGAATCCACGCACACCAAATATATGCGGTTATACAGCGTTCGCGTAATGCACCCTTACATACAAACATTTATATATATTTATATATGCATCCGTATTGTTATATATCGATCCTTTATTATATTCCCCATATACGTATACATAATTACAGATTTCGTAGTACAGGCTGTTTACATATTGGCTTGTCTGCGTCGTCTAATGCACTTGCATTTATATCAAGTTACATATTTTCGATGCCCTACTCTCGAATCGATGTTTATTCGTCTCCGTCCACCAAAAGAAGGTCCATTCAACGATTTATCCGCGAGCTTTGATTCGTGATAAATCATTTGGAAAATAGATCATTTTCTGGGGGAAAAAAATGATGTATTTGTCTAATTAACGGCCTAAAATGATGAGAGTGTATCTTAAGGTAGTTCGGTAGAGTTGGGGTTCACGTGTGACCATATATTTTTTGCATGGAATCGAAAGAAGATAATTTTTTTTACGTGTTGATGAAATTTAAACTATTTTTACCGTGTAGTTTTTGAGATATTAGCTTTTAAAAATACATTGCGATCATAGGAGAATGCAGACGATAGCATAGGTTAGAACTTTCAGTTTGAGAATACTTAAAAATTTGTCGTACAACCCACGAAATAAAAGTTATTGCTCTGATCTACGATATGTGAAGCATCTTCCAGGAGAAATTGGATTGGATTCACCGTATAATTATTAAGAAATCGTGAATAAAATTACACACATAGCATAATTCTGTTGGCTTGACTCAGACTTCTCTCTCTTTCTCTCTCTCGGAAGTCAGTAGACAATCAAGATGGCGGCTCATTTATGCCCGCCGATACGAAATGTCAATTAGACGAGTGCCTTTCTTAGCCACCAGCTGCTTCATTTCCAAGTTGTTTTTTCTACTCATTGCATGTTTCTGGAGCTTCGAGTGAACGTTTACGTTGGTTCAGGTTTTTTCTTTAATAATGCTGCCCGAAGGACTTCGTAATCAATTCATCGTGCGGCAAAATTTTTGAGGTTATGTTTACATTCTCGTTGATCCACGGATCTGTTACTACTTGAGTCAAGCAGCCAAGATCTTATTACATATTAATTATCATTTAGATGATTTATAAGAGTAGACGCGATTTGATAAATTTTATCTTCAATGAAAATGATTTTAAAAATCGATTCTGTAATTTAATCGTCCATTTACGAATTTGAAAAATGGACTACATTTGGACTCTGCCAGACTCTACCGAACTACCTTAACATAATAAAAATCGATGTCATTTTGAAGGGACAACTCAATTTTTATGCTCCATACTTTTAAGGATCTGGGCTCATAAAGTTTTTATATTTGTGGAGAAAATCGATGTTTCGTCGCCTCAAAAAAAATGCTGAAGTTAGTCTCGTCATGCTGGAATAAAGGGAAATAATTCGAAAAAAAAAATTTCATCGGTGCAGACGTAGAAATATAATTTGATGAAGAGAACTGTCTTCCGGATGGATGATCGCATTTTATTTTACCTAGTAGAATAAGCCAGTGTCTGAACAGACGATGTACAGTTACAGATTTTGAATCATGACACTCAAGAAGCTTAGACACAGAGAGACACTTGTCTGAAATTAATTTCCAGGGTAGTTTTTTGTTCGTTGTGAAATGGCCAAAACGAAAGAGGGGACTTGTTAATCATGCATGTTCCTCTTCGTTATTCTTTCTCTTCATTTTTTTTCTCCCATTGGTTTATGTCGAGGTGAGCGCGGAACTTCCGTCTCGTTGATCACGAATATCCGGCAGTGCCATTTAAACGAAATAATTTTAATTGCTATTTTATTCATTCTGCAATTGTGCGAAATGCCAACAAAACCCTACAATCACATGTGGAGTCACATTTACATGTGATTTTTTTGTTCTTTTTTTTTTTAATTTGAGAAAAGAAAATGTTGAAAGAGATACAACAAATTTTGTGCTCCCAGTAAACGCGATTTATCTTCACGCCTTTGACTGACTTAATTCAATTAATCAAATTTCTTTTCAAATAACATCAATTCATTCGTTTAAAGACGAAACTTCGCTACGTGGCTGTAAAATCCAAAGTTCCGAACAGAAGTGTATCTTCATATCAATTTTATGACGTCGCGAGCCAGATTAAATCTCAATTCGGACGAAGTACCGATCGACAAGTCTGTCGAGAAAAATCTGAGAACTCCAGACACCTATAAATGTGCACAAATATCTACCAGTGAATACGAAATGAAAGATAACTCGTGGATAGTGAGAAAACGCGGGGATGATCTATTCTATATTGAGATTTAAAAAAAAAATTTAATTAACCCACTCGTACGAGAGACTGCTCGTTAATCGTTGAATGTTCGATCTCGCCTCGTTTCTCCAATAAAATTCTTGAAATTATTGAGCATGTCATACGAATATAAATCACCGACGTGACGGAGGAAGATCGAAATACGTATGTGCAGATGAGTATTGATATATTTAATGCGATTTTAGTGACTACTATAGTCACTCCCTGTGGCAATTATCAGTTGGATAAAAAAATTTATTACCTATATATAATAAAAAAAACAGGGCGATGTGATATGGGAACCGAATCTGACGTGTTTCGAGGCGACGATTGATTATCTCCGATTTAACGAGCTTCATTATTTAACTGTGGCATCATCAGAGTGAGAAAAAGTGAGTCTGCCAATGAGCAGGACAGAGACAGAGAGAGAGAGAGGGGGGGAGAGTAATCGCGATGATAAGAGAAATAAAAAATGGATGTATGATCTTCCACAAAAAACCCATAATTCGATCTCACTCATCATTCGTTGAATTCAGAATACTTCATTATGAGTAAATTTTATTTTTCTGTGGTTTTTCTTTTATTTACCTCGATGCAAGTATTCGTTTTTTTTTAATTTGTTGTTTATGTCGAATACTATAAAAATGACTGCTCGGTAGAATAAAATTGACATTTGTCAATGCACATCCGGTCGTCTCGACTGGTAAAAGAATGAATTTAATGAAGGGCAGTGTATGAATCGCCGATAGTTTACAAGCGAATCATCGAAGAGCGAAATAGTCGGAAGAATACGAGGAAACAGTTACGTATACTCGACACAGCTTTTGCCTCCCTAGTGTACTTTTTTTTCTTACTTCTTCGTTTTTCCCCTCTTTTATGACATAAATATTCATATAAGATACCACCTTTTTCTTTTGCTATTTCCTCGTTACTTCGAGCCCCTTAATGTTTCCATATTTTTTTTTCTTTCTCTTATACATGTGTACATCGAGTGACAGCGAAGGGAAAGGCGAAACATTGAAATTTCACCTTGTAAAATGACGTTGATACGTCCTTTTGGCTTGCACTCGATGTATTTACATATATATATATTCACGTATTGGTCTGTGAGCTCGGATAAAAAAATTGACGCTGAAGAGAGAAGAAAGCAAACGTTGGACAACAAAAAAATGAAAGATGAACGACAATTTTTCTTTTCGTTCGTAAATTCTTGGAGAACGTTGCAAACGTTACTCGCCCCCCGCTCTTCCACTTTTTCCTGCTTCTTTCTCACCGCTTCGGTGACGGTCATTTGCATGCGGAATCCTCGCGTAATTAAGACACCATTAAGTAGACTCCTCACTCATGCGTGCCACACGATGTACCTCGAGATTTTTTTTTGCCCCCCCATTTTTTTCCGATCCTACGAGCAAATACACTCGTTAGCCTCTTTTTCCTGGCTCTTACCGAATCGAAAAAAAAGAATAGGGACTCGTAAGCGGCGAGGAACCTCTTAAGGTTGTTACCAATCAGTTTTTTTTTTAATCTTTTTTTGAAGTACTGCGGTACAGCAGTGGAAAAAAAAGAATCTGATAAAGTGCGCTATTTGAAGTACTCCTCACTTGGCACAATGACGGTGAACTGAGAGCTTTTTATTCAACGCTCGCGGAATTGAGAACCCACCTGTATATATCCTTCGCCTGTCAAGGGTTTTTTTCTTCGCCCTCCCCTCCACGTAATCCACGTAAGACATTATACGAAAAATGTTTCGAACCGCAATCGTTTATCTCGAGATAGTCAAATTGCATTTTAACCTGTGCTAATTTATTTTTTTATATTATTTTGTTTATTATTTCATTATTTATGACGAGTATATTTGTATCTTAACGTTTTATTGTTTAAAGACGTCGTGCGAGCTTGCAAGAAAAATTCTTTTTGGAAAGCAACGTTGCTTCATTCGATCGCGATTCTTTCCACATCAATCTTGATCACCGATACCAAGATGCAATTTTTTTTTGTTGTTTTTTTTCTTTTTCCATCGTCGAGTATCATTTGCATTCTCGTCGTATCGGTAACACGTGTGAATATGCAACACTTCGTGTATATCACCCCCTTTCAGCTTTTTTGTTTTAATTCTTTGTTCGCTTATATGCGTCAGAAGCTCGTATTATTTCAGTTTAATTGCATTTTCGTATTCCACCTTGTTATTCTCAAAGCTCATGTGCTTTCATCGAACTGAAAACCGGGCGTTTTTAAGCCACGTCTTCGCGTTTCTTTTTTCATTCGAGTCTAATGTATTTTTTATTATTCCAACGACTGAACACGTCCTTGTGCAAATTCTTTCACAGAGGGCAAGGGGAACTAAGTTCATATGTCGATTGATGAAAGACGATTAACATTCACGTACGTGTGAAACTTAACGAAGGAGAAAAAAAAGAGAGTGTGTGTGAGAGAGAGAGAGAAAGAGAGAAACAACTCGTCAGATATTTAAATCTCAAAACGAAAACGAATATGCACCCCCTATTCTCATCAACCCTTTATCATCCCTTAATCAACTTCCTTGATTTATCTGTATTAATGACTGACATCGACAATATCAATTGTATAATTTTTCGCCCTAAACTTATTTGCTTTTCAATAAAATTTTTTTGTTTTTACGGCATCGAAGACATAAATTTATATTTTTCGTGACACTATATACTCGAGTAGCCATGATCGTATCGTATCTCGCCATCAACTTCACCGTCTGCGCTCACCCTTACAACCCCAAGCGACTAATTGCCTCCGGTGGCAAACGGGAGGGGTTGAATAAAAGCTTCGTAAGAAGTCAAGATGGCGGAGCTATTACGCCTTCAATCTGGATGAGTTCGCTCATCCTCGTTCCCTCCCCCATTTCGCACCAACCCCAATCACGATTTATCGAAAATATTTTATTTAAACCAGCCTCTTGAAAACACCCCTCTCCGAACTTTTATTTCGAACAATCATTCGGAATCAGTATTCTTAAAAAAATCAAGAATATAGTTGAAAAATAATTGGACAAGCGCTTTTCCTCTTTGCTCAAAATAAACCACAATATTTCGATTATTCATTTTTATTTAATCAGCTTCCTGACAAACTTGGCTCCCGTTTTTTAATTTTTAACGACTTTGTTTATTCAAATTTTACATTGAAATCTTTGAAGCAAGGATTATGAAAAATAAAAATGAAACAAGTTGAGAATTAATTGAGAAAATATTTCTTAAATCTTTTGTTTCACCCGTTTCGTACAAATTGCATTCTAATATTTCGATTATTCAGTTGAGCTTCATGCACGCGATATTTTTAAGTAACGGTATATATATATATATATATATATATATATATATATATGTTTCTTTCCCATTCCATTGAGCTTTTCACCTGTGATACCGTACACTCATTTTACTTCGTAATAATACCACGCTTCTCGTTCACCCTTGTAAATTACTCGCGTCGCTGAAACACGGGTAAAAGTACAAGATAGGAAAAGCGATGGGGATTGGTTTTACAGGAGGGGGGCGGGGGGGGGAGGGGTAGAATGTATCGTACGTTCGTACGTCGCACGTCACGCCACTCGGGCTTTGACTGCATATTCATCCCTAACGACGAGAACCATGCGTCTGTTATTCAAAGTAGCGGCATGCATCCTCGTTTACCGGGTGCATAGAGAGAAAAATATACATGTACGTATGCGAGGGGGTGAGTTTAGTTGTTCTATATGCGACCTAAATTGATTCGGATCCGGTGGGTAAAACAAAGAAACGAATTTTCGAACAACAAAATAAATCGATAATGATTCATGAATATTGAAAAAAAAAAAACAGCAACAACAACAACAACATGATGGGCCCTTTTTTCTTTTATTTTCCATGCAATTCACTCCTTTCTCCATTAACTCGTCCAGCCCCCACGACGAATAGGGGATGAAAATTTGAAATGTTAACTCAACGAAACTCCTCGAAAACTCTTGATCCGTGATCCCCGCGAAATGGTGCGAGATTCGACGATCATTCGTTATACGTTAGAGCTCTCGTAGTTGAATCTATTGGGAGGGGTTGTAACCCCTATTTTTCGTTCTATGTGAAGATGTGATCGTAGTCTCGAGGAGAAACGAGCTCTTATTTGGCGAGATTCGAGGGTTCGATTTGGAAAAGCGAATGAAAGTGCGTTCTCCGTTGACGTACGCACCCTTAAATCCACCTCTTTTCGTATCAACCCTCCGCGACCCGATTTGCGACAATTTCGCACTTCGCCAATGACAGTAGACGCTTCAAAATGAAAGAAGAGAGCGAGAGAGAGAGAGAAATTGGTGTGAAATCCGGCGACGTCGTCGAACGTCCCCTCCGGCAGTGACTTATTTCCTATTTACGCAAACCCTCTTCTGTAAAAGCGCCCTCTGTAAGTTCCCACTTTCCTCGCTCCAACCCTCGTCTCTTTTTCGTGCAGACTTTTCATTCACCGCCCCCATCGAATCCCCCCGGAACCGTGAAAATCTATCTATTCCACTACTTCTTCGCTTAAGCAACGCGTTACCTTCTTGTAAACCCCCATTTCACCCAGACAAAATGGCGCTTCGAAAATGGCGCATTTTATTCGATTCTCGTCGCCCTTCGCGTCAATATGAAAATTTCAAGTACCATCACGGTACCATAACACTTTTCACCCCCTTAATTCAACATGAACGCTGTTTCGTCTAATATTATTTTACATGATTATATATTCGATCTTCGTTTTATCTAAAATGGATTTAAATGATCTTAAAAAAAATGTATTTTTTTGGCGTTTGAATCTGAATCGAAAGAAAATGTGAAAATCACCAGTGGATCGTAACCATCGCGGTTTTTGCACTCGAATTTTATTGTTTCCTCGATATATCGGCAAATCGACGAAAAAACGTTGTGATTTTTTTTTTTTTGTATCGTAAAAGTCATTACTGTAGTCTGGCAAGTCGAGTTTTGTTTCTCGTCAGCAGCGAATTCGTTTTTTCATTGTGTCAGATTCCCATTTTCTTTCTCTGATTCCGCTGGTCGGGCATTTTTTTCTTGTACCCGCTTCCTGTCAATTTCTCATTGTGACTAACTATTTTACCGGCCAAATCTTTGCCCAGCATCCCCTAATATTATATTATCTCGGTTCAGCATCCTCATTCCTAATTTTTTTTACTATTCGGATTCTCCCGTTTACCGCTTGAATTTTTTTCTCGATGAACTGACAGCGTGCAACCGGCGGAGAGGGGAAGCGCCGGGAGTTTTCTCAATCAGATTTTTATCACGTTATAATTCGCGACGCTAAATTCGTTAAACGATCGGGCGCGGAGAGAGGAGTTTCTCGGCTGCGGTAACCCGCCGCGGGGTTCGTGACCACGAGATATACCAGGATGAGGGAGTATCAGTCGAGCAACCCTCCGACGTACAATCTCATGGACCGTGCTACGACTGTAACTATATACACGATAAAATGGACTCGGTGCGATAGTGATATTCGTAAAATCACGAAAACTTACATTTTTGAAACACATTCGTACGCGTCAGAATTAAATCTTCCTCTAATAGGAAACCAATCGACTTTGATTCGATTTGATTTCCTATTGATCTTCAAATCTTGACTATTTTGTGTGAGTTTTTATTAAATTATTCCACCTCATTTGATTCGTTTGTACGAAGAAAAACGTAGCAGGATTTTACAATACTCGAGGCAAGCGTGTAAAGTTCTACATAGGTTGAGCGAGGTAGTCGACCGAACCGGAAGAACGAGCAATGATGGGAAAATGCGCGATGTTTGGTTGGGAGGAGGTTTTAGAGGATGCGAAGTTTCCGAGATTGAGGGAGAAAGATAGAGAGAAAGAGAGCGAGAGAGAGAGAGAGAGAGAGAGAACGTTATGTTTCCGGTGACCATGGGCCATTTCCAATATTCTTCTCGTTGGCAATGCCGCGAGAGATTCGCGACGATTGAATTGTACATTAATTGAAATAATTAATTGTCTCACCTACAGGTTCGTTCTCGCGCCTCTCTATCGTTGATGGGCTCCATCGTAAATTTTCTGTATATCAAGTTCCCCTTTCTCCCCCTTTAACGTTTCTCGTACTCACCGGATGTTAAACGCTCGTCCATCCACCCTCACTCGGTGCTTGATTGCTTATTTACAAATAGGAAATTTGAAAATGTGCGGATTCGCGCTTTCTCTCTTTCGCCCTCATCTTTCTCTCCAACCTTTCCGTTCACCTCAGCCAGTACCCCTCAAACCCCCGCCCCTTTTACCCCCCCCCCCCACTCCTCGCTTATTCTCTTTTCAGTAAAATACCAACGAATGAATCGCGTCAAGTGAGCGACAACCACCATGAAAACGGAAGCTCGAAAGCTTCGATAGTAACTCATTCGAGAATCCGGCCTTCGGATTCGAGTATCCAACTCTCGCGAGAACGCCATTGCGCGACACCAATATTGTAGGATATTACGAATTTGCTATTTTCCGTGGAGTACCTCTTCCCCCTTTTCTGTACCCGCCCCTCTTTCTCTCCCGGCATACCGAATTGAAACTAGATTGTTAATTACTCATTCGTAATTATCACCTCGTGTCTCTATACAACTCTATATATCGCCTCCGCAACGATCGAAATCGCTTTTAAAATTACATTCCCAAGTTTCTACGTAATTAATGATAACCTTGTTACACGTTTTTCAATGTGCAAAAAAAGAAATTCATTTGATGAACATTTACTATTCAGGCATTGGCGTCTTTTAGACTTGAAGCTCGCGGGGTGACCTTATGCAAATTTCCGGCAGAAATTTTTCAACACATCAGTCCGCCTAATTTACTTCATATTTAGTGGCCGTAGTCTTTTTCCTCTGTTTCTGAATTATTTGAAACGAGGAATTGGTGACTTGTTGTAATCGATTCATAAATCGTAAATAACATTAAAATAAGAGAGAAAATGACAATTGGAGCGTGAGGTGGTGGTGAACGATCGGGTGGGGGTGGAGAGGACAGGAAGAAACGTAATTCGCCGCAAGCATGGGGGTTCGTGTGAATGATCGCATCTCGCCGCATTGTCAGGACAACGATCCAGTCGCGTCGCCCTCTCGATACGAAGCGAATCGAAGAGAAACCGCAACGACCTGGCTTGTTATATCTCTTGGTGATCTCTCTGTCTCTCTTTGCTGTATAACACGTGGGATGGATACGAGAGAGTCCAGTTATAAGGGATATACATATGTATAGAGGTGTGTAGGCTCTGCCAAAGACCCGAACCGCGGTAACGTTCACGACCGAATTGAATTCGTCGACGACCATCCTACCACCCATTTACGTATCCATCCAGTAGGATGAACAGGAGAGAAGGATGGTGTACAGGGACAGTTGATGCCCGGTACGCCCGTTACGAGCCTGCCAATTGGAATGCAGAATCATACCGGAAATACCGAGTAATGCACCAATCAGAGTCTGGGAATAGTTAGAGGCCTCGGATGATTAGGAATGCACGCAATAACCTCTGATTAATGTGATCGGTGTGCAGCTCGCGCTTTCTCGCTTATCAGCTCTCTCTCTCTCTCTCTCTCTCTCTCTCTCTCTCTCTCTCTCTCTCTTGCTCTCTCTCTTTCTGGTTATATTCTGTTGGTCGCCACCGCTGGTTACCACTATATACGGTTGCTGTGTGTACCATCCAAACTGGTACAGCATCCCCGATCCTCTTCGTCTTTTGGGGGTAAGAGGAGGAAGAGTGGTTGGGGAGTGAGCACGCTTCGCCCACGTTCTCCATCCTTTGGCTCATGGAAACCCGCTCCAAGTCATTTCGTTCTCGGTTCCCGGCCAGGCAACCCCTCGACGAACAACGACCCTCTTTCCGCATCGCCCGCTTTCTCTACCTCGTCCGCCATAACCGCAAATGTACGAGGACGTATGGCGAACGATAGAAATGGACCAAATAGTTGCTGTATACGAATGCATGAAGGATTCTACTGATTCACAGCATCCGCAACTTGCTCCATCTCTCTCTTTCTCTCTCTCTCTCTCTCTCTCTCTCTCTCTCTCTCTCTCTCTCTCTCTCTCTCGCTCTCTCTCGGACTCTCCTTAAGTTTTGTAAAAACTCATGATTACGATCTGACCATCGGTATTCCTTGATTATCGACGACGTACATTTGCCTGATGATCTTTCACGTTGTTCTCTCCATTTCCTATCCCCTTGTCCTCTTCTCATCCTCTGGTGCTGTAATAGAACGAATGGAGAATCGAAGGAATACACGGGCGAGAGTGCAAGGTTCCATATGTATGCACGTGTGTGCCCAAAGAGAACTACAGCAGGCTCAGGCCAGCCATACATATATCGTATAACCAGCGTCAGGAGCAGCATGCATTTACATAAATACATAACGCGAACGCATACAATGTTGGTGCTATGCTGTCAATTCTACCCTTGCGGGCGAGGCAATTCTGAGTTATGCCAGGACGCCATGCCCTATGGCGCTCTCTACCTCATTTCTCTACCTCTGACTTCAATGTCTACACACACACACACACATTCATATCCATATATATATATATATACATATTATTCTCAACCCTCTCTTCCAACAGTCTAACCACCCTTCTCTCCACCGAAGCTCCCCTTGCCCGTTATTCTCATTCCCAATACGTGTGTGCCCTATAATACCTCTGTCTTGCTTTCGCCTCTCGTATACACTTGTCCGAATCTGATGTTTCGCTCTCTTGCAACTGCCTGCGCATCCGTAGCCCTGTTTCCTCGTATGTGTCGCAGCTACTTGCATTTCTCAACCCTTCCCGTAAAGCATTGCGGCCCAACGTCGCTCGTCTACTACTCCCTACGTTATTTCCACCACACATATTCAACCCTCGTAAGTACGCGAACGAATACTCCTCTGCAAGCTGCCATATACCTACATTACCTCTTGTATACGTAGTATAATGTTGCATATATATAACGCGTGTACGCGAACGATTGTATAATGCAACCCTCTCGTTACACGGGTATATATCACCGCGCATTGTCTGAATAACTTGTAGAGCGAGAGAGATAGAGAGAGAGAGGGGAGAGAGAGAGAGAGAGAGAGAGAGAGAAAGAGAGAGAGAGATCCAACGAGAGGGAGAACGAGAACCGTATTAATGCGGATGCCAAACCGAGACCACCCTATTGGACCTAACCTCGGCTTTATCATACCTATCGAAACACTTTTTTTCTATGATACTCTCCCTTCGATCCCCAATGAACATTATTAGACTGAATGGTATTCAGCCTAACTTTCACGCTGGCTTTAAGAATTTAATTACTCACATGTTTAACATATTCTTAAAAAAATGTGAGAATTGTACATCGTTTGTACACGGGAAGGATTATGTTTGAATTAATGTCGTGAAAATCCGATTTAGATTGTTGTAGAATTGAATTTTAATAGGAATGAAATAAAATTGCTCAGTTATCACAAGGAACTTTTATACACTGACTACTTAATTTTCATATCCAGTTAAATATCTAGAATATTAATTCGAAAATTGTAGGGTGCAGTGAAATTTTTTATCGTACAGCTCATTCCTCAATACTTATAATCATTTTTCGTTAAATTAAATTTTTAATGAACCAACACCTATTTTTGTCAAAACTGTAAAAGTTGCATATTGCTCTCAAATTTAAATGTTTCAACCGAATAAAAAATGTTGCAGTTATTGATAGTTTAATAATTTAGCGATAAATGGGCTGTACAATACTTTCTGTGTATATGAATGATGTTTTTTGTTAGCATTAATTAATGGATGAATGATTGTTGAAATATCTTTATTTCCAGCTTTCCTCGAACTCGTATATATTCTCTCGAATGTACTACATTACTGATACTCGTATATTTAATATTATCCACGTAATTTTCAATTCTTACGTGCCTGATGCTACCCAATCGATAGCATTAAAATTCCCGAGAAAATTGAATTATTTCACAGGCGAGAGTTTCTCTCCGACTATGCAGGGGCTGCCTCTCTCTCTCTCTCTCTCTCTCTCCCTCTTTATTTCTCTCTCGCTCTGTCTACTTGCTGCTGCTGGCTATCACTACATTATAGATTTACATTCAGCAATGGTAGCTGCTGAAGCACCAGCGGAAGGAAAGGGGTTGCTATATATCCTGGGACCATAAGCATGTACCTTTGACAAGTCATTAAGAATTAATTCCCTCAGGCGAGTCCGGCAAGGTTGCTGCTAGTGCTCTCTCTTTCTTTCTCTCTCTTCTCCCCCCTCGATCTCTCTCTCTCTCTCTCTCTCTCTCTCTCTCTCTCCTCTCTCTCTCTCTCTCTCTCTCTCTCTCTCTCTCTCTCTCTCTCCCTCTCCTCTCTCTCTCTCTCTCTCCTCTCTCTCTCTCTCTCTCTCTCTCTCTCATCTCTCTCTCTCCTCTCTCTCTCTCTCTCTCTCTCTCCTCTCTCTCTCTCTCTCTCTCTCTCTCTGTCTCTGTCTCTGTCTCTGTCTCTGTTTCTGTCTCTGTCTCTGTCTCTGTCTCTGTCTCTGTCTCTGTCTCTGTCTCTGTCTCTGTCTCTGTCTCTGTCTCTGCCTCTGCCTCTGCCTCTGCCTCTGCCTCTGCCTCTGCCTCTGTCTCTGTCTCTGGCTCTGTCTCTGTCTCTGTCTCTGTCTCTGTCTCTCTGTCTCTGTCTCTCTGTCTCTGTCTCTCTGTCTCTGTCTCTCTGTCTCTGTCTCTCTGTCTCTGTCTCTCTGTCTCTGTCTCTCTGTCTCTGTCTCTCTGTCTCTGTCTCTGTCTCTGTCTCTGTCTCTGTCTCTGTCTCTGTCTCGTGCTTAGAACCCAATTGCAAATCCGATCGAACAAATCTTCAACCCTTTCCCTCGCTTCGAAGTAACGTGTGTTGATGAAAATTATTTCATTCATTTTTGATATCTTGTTAAAACTATACATTACCGTGTCTAATAAAATTCCTTGTTCTTTAAAAACGAAGAGGGAAGTATCGTCGATACATGTGCGAGCCCGTGCAATATATTTAATTAGAAATTGCTTATTCATCATCGAGAATATAATACGTACATACACATTCTTTATTATTTATGTGATGTTACATTTTTTAAGTACAATAATATTACAAACGGTCACATCCCAATAAATAATTTAGCCCCGTATCTTTCTCTCTCTCTCTCTCTCTCTTTCTCTCTCTCTCTCTGATGGTTCGTCGCGCGTTTAATATTTCAAGGATCAGGACACAGCACGCGAAATGGTCTCGTGATTGCAATATTTAAGGTCCGACGCAGAAACTTGTACACGGAGCAAGACCGAGAGAGAAAGATAACGCTCACTTTTGTACCTATGTGCGAGTGTCTCCGTGTACGGAGCAACATCACACAAGTTGCTCGAGTATTTACGAGCAGAGAGAGGCCTCGCGGTCCATTGGGAAATCTTAAAATATATTTTATTCCTTTCCGACTGTTGCTGGTGGCTTATGCTGACTCTGTCTCGAATATGTTGAAATAATAATAAATAATAAAATCGATCGATCGATTAATCCTATTTTAATAATATTAAGACATTTTTTATCCCCACTATATCTATAATTTTTCTCTTTGAAGAGATTAAAATAGTGAAATTCATTAACTTTAGAGACGAAATATTATTACTTTCGATCCATCTGAAAAAATGTTACAATCAGCTTTCTATTCGTTCAATCGTATTTACGTATATTAAATTTTGTTTATTTTCCTTTACTTTTATTTATTTATTTTTATTATGAAAACGGATAAGAAAACGCTTCGCTACTGACAAATCGATACGAGCTTCTTTCGAGAATGAGAAAAAGTCTCGAGAAGTTTTCAGACTGGTATGAAATATCTTTATGGAAATAAATGTAAAACGTAAAATATAGCTCGCGAGCTGTCTTCTGTGGACGTAAATATATATATATATATATATATATATATATATATATATTCATATGTATTTATATGTATGTAAAATATATATAAAAATAGCAAGGACATCTAGTATGCATGTATATTTGTGTGCTGGATATATTAGTGTTTTTCAGTTTCTTTGGTAGTTCGCGAGGCAGCGCCCGCGTTCGTTGTGCCCGGGAATATGAATCATTTATCAGTCTGCTTTTCCTCCCCCTGTTTCTATCTTTCTCGTCATAAATGTATATATACTCATCGAACGTTTCGTTGCGAAGATTAGGGAATAAAAAATAAAAAAATATAAACAAAAAAGATATTTTATTGGAATCGTAAAAGTATGGCATGGAAAAGGGAGAAATCCCGAGAAGAATCATAATTTTTTACGTCCGATATTATTTTTGTTTAACAATAAAACAAAAAAGCATAAATTTTAAAGTTTATTTTTTACTTTTTTCACCCACATTAACAAAGTCGTGTGTGCCCCATTAACATCGTTATTTTTATATCGCTGTAAAGACGAGTTTAAAATCAAAACTTTTCTGCGCTCGTCTCGCGCGCTTTTTGCCAAGTAGCAAATCTCCTGGAGGGCGTAGCGTCGGTTTATTGCAATTTTCATATTTTATCCGCGAAAGATCTCTCGCGAGGGTACAGAACGTCCGAGAAAAGGATTTGCGACAGATGTATTAGGCGGCTGAATAAAAAAAATAAAAAAATAATAATAATAATAATAATAGCAAACAAGAACAAAAAATTGAGGGCGAAGTGAGAAGAGATCAAAAGCACTATCTCTCGTGTATACAAGCATTTGTTAATTCACGTTTGGGGCTCACGGTTTCGAACGAAAAAAAAACATTTTTTTTTCGAATTAATAAAACAGAAGTATTCAAAAAGAGAGTAGAAAAGTCTGTGTTGCTCGAAGGGGCTTCCATGGGGATATTCAATAGTTGAATGCAATGACGGGGGATGATAAAAAAAATAAAGAAGAGAGTGGAAAAAAATTTCAATTTTTCATCCTCAAATAAAATTATTATTGACAAATGAGTAAGCGAGATGGTCGGTTCATATACTGGCGCATCCTTTTCCATATTTTCTCTCTCTCTCTCTCTCAAATACACACAGACACACACGTACACAACCCCCGCATCGACTCGTACCCCTTTACCCTTACTCGAAGCTGGAAAAAAGCTTATACGCCCCCTCCACGAGGAGCTAGTCCGCGGATTTTTAATATTTAAAATTTAATTTACAAAATGCCACTGCCTACTCGACTCTGCTGCTGTCTGTGAATATACATGCATCGGAGATAGAGCGGGGTGAGGCCAAAAAACCTGGCAGTGTTGGCGGCTACACCTGCACTCATGCATCCTTTTTTTGGCAAGCTCGTTTTTTCATATTTTTTGTTTTTTTATTTTTTTTTATTCATATTCTTCGTCTTTGTCCGTTTCACTCCTTTTTTTCACCCGCATTTATTCGTCCTCCATTTCGCTCCCTCTTTTTCATTCGCACTCGGCTCCCAGCACGTGGAGAGGAAGTATAGATATAAAAATAGGGAGATAAACAGAGAGGCTGGAATTGGGCTCGGTGAAACGGATCACGCGTATAGTAACGGATTATTATCGATGCGCCTCTACCAGTTTTTCGATGATACCGAAGCTTTTAACCCCTTTACCGTATACACCCGAGTGTTTGATGCGTTTCCACATTCTCCACATCTATTTTCCTCTTTCGCTCCAATTTTTCCTTCTCCCTTTTGTTTAAGACTCATCCTTTTAGTTATTGGATATGCCCGGGTGAGCTTTGTACTTTCGAAAGCCTTTTTTCCATTCTTCGAGCTATACGATGCGTTAATCCGAATTTTCCCGAGCTGGCTAATGATTAATCGCTCATTCGAACATCATTCGGAGCTCGACAGGAACGAAGCGCACTCATTTGATCCCTGACTTAGTTTAACTACTAACTTTATAGCATTTCTTGTCAAGCTCAACGTACAAATCGCATAGAGTTGGCATTTGACATCGCAACAACAAGCTGTTTCGTAATTTTGGCCAAAGTGAATGTCAATGTCGAAGGGTGCTTTTGTGAATTGTTTTCCAAGCATGAGTTAATTAACCGAATCGTTGGAATCCTATACAGGCCATGGTGGTGGGGAAAAGGGAAAGAGAGAGAGAGAGAGAGAGAGAGGGAGAGAGAGAGAGACGAATGATTAATCACACCTGCAAAATTAACCACATCAGATGATCGGAGCTTTTGTCCTCGTGTGTTCTAATCGTCATCATCAAAGTACCTACCAGCAAGCCTACCCATGTCTCCCGTTACTTTGAGTCCAGCTACGACTGGTAACGGAGTGTTGAATTAAGCTATATATACATATGCATATATGAAGTAACCTCGTCGACCGGTCCGTGTAACACAGCGAGGAAGAAAGAGGGAGAGGATAGATTTGGCAAGTGAGTTGACGCGAAGCGTACAAACACAGTCTTGATATCGTGAATCAGATTCGCGAAAATCGATTGACCCGTCATTCTGTCAGGGCCCATTGGAGTGAACCACCGTTAGACTCGTCGTCGTGTGTGCATATGTATGTAGGAGAGTGGAGAAGGCTCCAGGGGGTGAAATTGCAAGAGCGGAGCTTTTGGGTGTTCTACATGAGAGAAGGTACCGAATCACAGAATCGGAGGGTCAGGATTTTCGGGCAGTCAGGTAATTCGGACCCTCGATAAGGGATGAGAGAGAAACTCCACCATCATGGTCTTGATGCCTGTGAGGTTTGCTACAATCGCACATGTGTATCTTGCTGTCGCTGGAACTAGAAACAAGAGAGCGAAAATAAGAGGAAGAGAGACCGAGAGGAAGCTTAGCCGAGGTGAAAAGCGGGTTTGGCACGCTTCAAACGACCTACGTAATTCTGATCCAACACCATAGCGCATCGACTATTACTATTTAGCCTCTCAGTTGTATCGAGTAAAGAGACATACATATACAAACGTTTCTAACTTTCTATCCATCTATAGACATATACATGTGAATAAATGTGCTTCGAACTCGAGTAGTAGATCGGTAACCAGGAGGCTCCACCTTCACTGAGAATCCTCTTGCTGCATTCCTTCCTTTTTGGCTGTTGAAGAACCCCAAAAAATCAGAACTAAAAAGAAAACTGTGGATCGTTGATCTAGCCTAGAAAATTCCTCCTCGAAACGTGAACTTGAGTTAAGGCAGTTCTCGTGCGAATGTGCTTTTCTTAGACATTGAAGTATTTCCAAAAAAAATCGTCTTTGCGCTTCGTCCATTATAAAAATAACTTTGTAGACGTCAGAGCACAAGAACCGGCTTCAATGAAAATGATTTTTTTTTTTTTTTTCATATCGTAATTATTTTTATATTATTCTTTTTTTTTCTCATTTTTTGTACAACTCTCGCAATTTTGCTTTCTTCTACAGGTCATTTGTCATCACTCTTTTCTTCTTAACCATTTCTCTCCCATTGTACTTGTTTCCTCCTCTCGTTCGGTATATGCCATGACCACCCCTGGCACAAGAGTCTCCTCATCCTCATGGAATTAATTGAGGTTGTCATGACTACCGTAATGGAGATCCACCAGGAACTCTCTCATACTCTCCCGTATATATGCAAGAGCATCATGGTCAATATATGCGTGCGGGATATATGCCTTTTCTACGGGAGATTGACCAAAGCATGCGTGAGTAAGGGCGTTGACGAGAGGGAAGTAGAACGATGCAGTACGTGGCTCGATTTGTACATCAGGCTACATGGAATCAAAGACCGTCCAAGTGGTAACAATGTCCTAACGGGGGATGTATTGCTCTATAGATATATATTTAAACATAGATGTCGTTCGGCATGGGAAATACTAGTGAGGGTCGTTGCCACCCTCCAACGTAATATACAAATGAATGCAGCATATATCTGCTACGGTGAAACCAATCACTAGCCCTGCAGCGTCATTAATTTTTTTTTCCAACATATTCCTCGTTTTTTCTCAGTCAAAACGACGTCAATGCACTTTTCTTTTTCCAGAAATCAATCGTTTACATATTAATGCAACATATTCCTACAACTGTAAAAACAGTCGCTAGCCCTTCAACGTCGATCCTTCATTCAGACTGTCCCACGTTTCCTCTCATTAAAAATAACATCAGCAAATCTTTTTCAGAACAAAAGTCACTGAAAATGTGTAGTTCATTTTTATATGCTCTTCGAAATAGTTTAGGGGTCGACCATTTATTCTTCCAGACTACGTTTTTTGCTCGCTTCATTGAGACTAGTCTAATTGGAGTTTATTCACCTTTCAATCATCAGCGTCCATTAATCTAATCCATCTATCGAAAATAGCTATTTCCAATACGTGTCGATAGAAAAGTTCGGATTCAGCTGAAAGAAAAGTATTTTCAAATGGGTAGTTCTATATATTTGCAGGTGGGAGAAAAGGGCGAAGCGTGGAAATCACATGAGACCACTATTGATATCGTATATTCGTTTGTAGATTCTCGTTTATATACCAGTGTGTATGTGTGTGTGTGCTCGTATTTTCAAGAGGGTGGAAACGTGGTATAGCTGCTCGAATGAGAAAGAGAGAGGGTTGTCTCGTATCACGCGATCCTATCGCTCGCACTAGGTAGGGAATTCCCGTAGTTCTATCAACCCTTTTCTCTGAAATCTAATTCGAAGCAGTGGTGTTGCTCGACGCAATCACACCCCCCTCGTGGCTGTTCACTCTTTTCTCAATCTTTCTATGTTTTGGGACGCTTAGCACTTTTCTTTAAATTGTTATTTTTTACCAGAACTTATCGAGAGTGAATTTTAATTTAAATCATTTCAATTTAAGGGTAAGAAATGAAGATGATTTTTTTTTTTCTAATTCTTTTCGATATATTTTGTCGTAGAAATATTCCGATTCAGGAAAAAGCTTAGAACTGTCTGAGTAACTGAAATTTTTTAAATAATTTTTATCTACGTTTTAATAAGTTTTAATCCCCTTGAAAAACGCAAGATTTTCAGCTTCAAGTCGCAACATATTTAGAAAAGTGTGTTTGATTATACGACATTGTTTTTTAGTATTTTTAGCGCAACCTGGTAGCAAAACGAAAAGCGATAACTTGTAAAACCATATTTGCGGTTTTGTATGCGGTAAAGAGCTGATTAACGAGAAGGCATTGATTTTACTTCAGAATAGTATAAAGCAACGTTGAGATAAATAATGCGGGATGAACGAGGTATTTTCTGTATTGTAAAATTGCACATAAGATGGAGTAAAAAAAAATTGGTCAGGCATCGCGTGGTCAATAAACAATAGTCAGATGGCAAGTTACGAGTTGCACGCTTTCGCTAGGCGGTTGGGATTAAAAAGAAAAAAAGAAGAGAAAAAAGAAGTGGATTACTCGAGCGGATGGTCGAAACAAAAAAACCATCTCTTTTTCTCTCTCTCTCTCTCTCTCTCTCACTCTTTTTTCTCTTGCGTGTCGACCTTTATTAATTGGGGCGGCGTTAATTTTAATCAGGCGCCTTTCCACTCCACCCCACCCCACCCCTCACCTTCCGCCTCTTTACCACGGCCGTCGTCGCCTTTCCTATCCTCCTTTTCCTCCCTCATATTCTCTCCGGTGTCCCCGAGATTTGATTTACGAATGCGAAATATTTTCCCCTCCTCGAATTGATTTACCAGAGTGACCGAGACGAATAGCCCGCCACTAGAATTCATGCAAACTTCACATAAATTTAAAGTTTAATTAATCCGCGTTCTTGCCATATTTTACTTGGTCTCTTTCCTCGCGCGCGCCCTCTTTTTACTTTAATACTTTGACATTTCGTGTTTTCTTCTTTTTTTTTTACAAGATTCTCAATTTGTCTGGGTTTTTGTGCTTCGGGAGGATAATATTTTTCGTAGCAGTAATTTTTAATTTTAATATCATAATGTATGTGTCTAAGAGTGTAGAAAAGTACGAATTCTCCAAATTGCTTTTAAATCTACTTTCTCATTAATAATTATTCCAAATTTATCTTCTTTAGTTTTCAATTTTTCTCTTCTTCTTCTTCTTCTTCTTCCCTTACATGCTAATGTTTTCAATAAATCTTTGCAATTTTCATTAGCGACTCGCGTGTCCTCCAAACTATTGCGCGGCCATTTTCCTGTTCCGTATATTAACGCCTTAAGGGACGAATCAGTGGATACTTGCGCCGCATTCATATACATATACGTCGAGGAATACGTTGGTCAATGTGGAGGCAACATAACTCCCGTACTTCCTCGCTAACCCGATGAGAAAACTAGATAAGATATGTTTATGTAGCATTAGAGAAGGAATGGGGGTTGAACGGTATAATATTGAAGCGGGGACACCCTTTCGCGTGCTCTATTAATCCGACTTTAGTTAATTATAATCAACGGTCCGCCAAGTCGCCGAGACTAACGCGTGTGCCATCTCTGCTGCTTGATTTACGGTCTGGAAATGGCGGTACTCTGATTTACAGGAATGGCTCTCGATACTATCGTATAAACTAACCCCTCCGTCCCCACCCCTTCTCTCGAACATCCCTTTCAACATTTCTCGTACGCCGGACACTCGTCCGGAGAAATTATATCATAAAGTCAGTATAAAGGATCACTTCGTGATTTGCAGGCCAAATTTTCACCTCTTAAATAAGGTGGAAATATTGCGGCCGGATCTTAATTGTTGATTTCTTGTTTCGGCTACGGCACGGCCAGCCCTTTCAAATTAATTTGAAGGCTAAATGTTTCATCTTTTTACGTTTCGGTCCTGATCAGAGCCCTCTTTAGAATTTATTTAGTTTGATGTAATTGCTTTTATTTATTTTATTTGGAAATGTGTATATATCTTATCCTGTTTGTGTCCATGTGTCAATTTTATTTTAATTTGTACCAATTTTACATTTTACTCGATAATATAGTTGATTGATTTAAAATTATTATTCTTTTCGTCATTATTTTAATTCCAGATATAATGTGATTTAATTCTACTTATTTTCAAATTTTACTGTGCTCATTACGTGAGCCGTCGAGTTTTAATTAATCAGAGCCTTCTTAAGAATTTGTTTAGTTTGATATAATTGCCTTTATTTTATTTGGAAATATTTTAATTAAAACTCGACGGTTCACGTAATGAGCACAGTAAAATTTGGAAATAAGTAAAATTAAGTCACATTATATCTTGAGTTAAAATAATGACGGAAAGAATAATAGTTTTAAAACAATCAACTATGTTATCGACCAAAACGTAAAATTGGTACAAATTAAAATAATATGGACACAAATGAGATAAGATATATATGCATTTCCAAATAAAATAAATGAAGGCAATGAAGGCATTTGATGTAATCATCAAACTAAATAAATTCTGAAGAGGGCTCTGATCAGGGCCGGAACGTAAAAAGACGAAACATTTACCCTTCAAATTAATTTGAAAGAGCTGGCTGCACCGTAGCCAAAACAATAAATTAACAATTTCACCTCTTAGTTCACCAAATCATTTACTAAAAGCATTATATTTAAAAAATTACTGTGATAATCGCAGAAACAAAGTAAAAAGACAGAATTCTTTAAACTGTTGCTAAAATTAAATGTTAATTATAATTTTTATAATAACAAAATCAAATTTGTTTAAGGGACGATATTTTTCTGGATTAATTATTAAATTCTAACGTCCAGGAAATGAGTCAAAAATCATTTTTTTATTATGTATTTCACTTTACATTCGACATGTGTTACACTGAAAAAAAACTTCATAATTATTCATAATCACGATTTATACAGTTATCCCCTCGATTCAATGAATCACGATAATTATGAATAATTGTTAGTTCTAGCATAAAATTTAATTCACTTAATTATTTTTCTGTACGAAAAAAAGGGGTTGGGAAGCAAACATGCCGTAGCTCAAATTTTTGTTGTAATATCTTAATGACATTGACGATATATACGATAAAATTTGATATCTGCTTGGAGGATGTGGGGGTTCGTGCAAAAACGTACTTGAGCCGCACCCACGTTACAATATTCTTCGCAATTTTAGCCCCCGCCTCTTCTCTCTGTATACATATGTAATAAATGGATAACTCTTTTTGAGTTCAGGCTTTTGGAACAAAAGCAGAGTGGCGCGATAGGAAATGGATATTACTGAACGTGGATTCAAATGCTAAATCTCTTACGCAATATCTGCGTCTTCATTTGCACGTAAAAATGGCCGAAAAGGTTGGAAAGAACATAAACTCAACCCCTTAAATTCAAGGATTCGTCGACATTAAAAGGCGATTAACGGGACAGACCTAGTTAGAATTTTCGAAAAATCGATTTTTTTTTTATTTCATTTTCAAAAAGTAGAATCTCTTACGAACATTTTCCGCCCAGGTAAATGTAAATCGGACCATTATTCGCCGAAATACAAGACTTTGTAGCACGTCGTGTCTGAGCCATAGGTAAGCAGGTAGCGGACTTCAAGTGCGTTTTTCTCGAAACCATGTTTTTGAAGTCGGTGATCACTGTAGCTCGAGAACGGCTTTACCGATCGGGTTGAAATTTATATCACTTCTTCTATACATGGTAGTCCTCCATATGAACGAAGGATTTTTTTTTTGGATAATTATTTTTATTTTTAATAGCAAAAAATGGAACTGATATTTTGGTCAAAAAAACACTTTTGACTTTTAACGGCCGCCATTTTGTGAAAAATGGAAATTTTTCAAAACCCTTCGTTCAACTGGAGCATTATATCATTAACTAAAAATCCCCTCCGTTTTTTTTGTTTCAGATGAGATGTTGCAGCGTGAGCTTGATCACCGCAAACCGTGTTTTTTTTTGCAGCGTCCTCGGCAATTGACGGTCACCAGCTTATTTCGATATGTATTGCGTTGAAAAAATTGCAACATATACATTACATATGTATCTTTTAAACGGAAGAACTTTTGTTGTGAATTATTTTATCGTTTGACCAAAAAAAAATCGGAAAAAAGGCCTTTTTTTTGACGTTCCAACTAGGTCTGTCTCGTTAAGAGGAATAAAAAAATAATACATATTGAGGGTTTACAAATAGATGAAACTTCTAATTGCCATTTTGCCGTTCATTGACCTCGCAAACTCGCCGTTACTGTTCTTAAAATATTTTTCTTCGGTTCTGTGTTTCAGACGCTTTTTTCTGGTGATATTTTATTGCATTATGTACGACGAAGAGTAGGAAAGCTTGTTGGGAGAACAGAACATGACCATTGCCGTGTCCACAAGGTGGAATTTCTTGGAGTAGATATTTTAGCATTAAGCCCAAATGCGCACCAGAAATAAGGGGAAGGAAGGGGGTGGAGGAAAGAGCAAAAACTTTTAAAAATGAAGTAAACACAGTTTTTTATGGTGATACAAGAAAACGGACATTACGGTTAGTTTACTCTGGGGAACTGTACCCAAGACGAAGAACAACCCCCGAGTGTCATGTTAATTTTTCTTTGACATTTTTTTCAATCATACTTTTGTTTTCGTTGGCTTTTATTTCGTTGTTTTTCAAGGTTTTTTCCCTTGTTTCGTTTTTGTAACGTAGTCACAACGAAGAGTAGGAAACCCTGTCGAAAGATTAGAACATGGCCGTTCTCGTGTTCAAAGTAATGCAGGAGGTTTCTGGGTTGTAATATCTCACCATTAGGCATAATCATCCCTTACACATCCGCGGTGCTCGCCTCGCTGTATCCGGCCTCGGTATAGTCAGAAGCCGTGCCTCTAATGCCTTATAATTTATAACGTCGTTCTACGTCCTTCCAACACTTCCATCCCTCTCTCTCTCTCTCTCTCTCTCACCCCTTTCATCTCTTCTCCACGAAAATATATCAGAATTAAATTTAAAGGCTGGTGGTAATTTTGTGCCAGCATGGAGAACGAAAAGGAAGACGGTCGACGGGGCAAATTTATAAATATGGCGCGCGTCCAATAAAGGCATCTTTCTTTTTCTTATTTTTATTTGTTTATTTTTATTTTTTTCAAATTCTCATTACTTTGGCATTAAATAATTCGAGGTTTTTTCCAGCTTCAAATAAATTTCTTCAAGTCCAAATCCATAAACGTCTCATCCAATCGAAGCCATTTGCCTTTCATAATACCTAAAGAATCCTAATTATTCGTGAATGCAATAATTCCAAATTTTTTCCTGCCCCAAATAAATACAATCTCTACTTTCTCATCAAGCGATTTCGTTGAGCGCAAAAACACAACGATCTCCTCTTTCACCATCCTTAATAATATTGCCAAATCCATATGACAAAATTGTCATTCTCTCATACGTTTCTCGGCCAAATAACTCTTTCATCCCTCCTCGCTGTGGGGGTCGGTACCTCTCCTCCGTTGTATCTGTGGCAATCAGCACTTTTTCAAAATGGAGCACAATTTTTAATTATACCGGCTTGGAGGAAAAAATACCTCGGATCGTATATGAATAGCCTGCTTCAACTTCTCAGCGGCATGTTCCCGCCCGGACGTTTTAATCGTTTTTCCTCATATACGAAACCTAAAGTCTCTATCATATATTATATACACTCATATTGATGTGTATGAAGCAAATGTATAACAATTTTACACTACACATAGGAAAAGCAGACTATCAGGTACGTAGCCTCCCACGACATATTAAAAATCCGTGAATTCCGGAGCGGGGAAGCAGGGGCGAGGGCGAGGGGGAGGGGGAGGGGAATTTCACGGAGTAGAAATCGAGTCGCGAATGTTTCGTGTCGCGTTTCGAAACATCCAACCGAGAAAAATGAAATAGTACTGCGGAAAGCGAAGGAATATATGGGCTGAGGGGTTGAAACGCCGGGGGAGTTCTCAGAGTCGAAACAGCGTTGCAAACAACATATACACACACGCGCCCTCCGCCAAATCTTTTCCGCAAACACCGAAGGAATTATATGTAAGCCGTAAGACATAGACAAAGGACTGCTGTGTACCGGCGAGCAACGATTCTTCGTTCTCTCTTTTGCAACCCCTTTTTCCTCCACTTCTTTTATCCAGGTAGATGTAAACTCCGGCAGAGGGTGCTTTCCGTCATTTCAACTTCCTCTTCGATTTTCTACAATCTTTCGGACTTTTTCTCTACCCTCCGTATCATTCTGTGGAAGATTCTACAAAACTGTGAATCTTGAGAGAAAAACTTTGTAAGCCAGCTGTATGGAAAAATTATTGAATACATTTTTTCACTAAAATTTATTCATAAATTAAGGCTCGAAGTATTGTACTCCTCAACAAAATATTCTGGATAGAAAGTTTCTTATGATTAGGAAAGTATTTTCCTTAATTTTGTATTATTAAGGTTGTCATTCAATTTTATTTAAATTTAGTTCAATAATAATGTGAAAAATTTCTTATTCTCTGGCGTTTATGATTTTTTATACATTCTTTTTAATGCGAGCAAATTCGATAGGGATGAGGACAAATTTGGAAAATTACATAAAAATTAACCGAACATTTCCTGTATTTTGTTCACGACTTTTCGACTCTTCTCTTCGTTACTCCGACCATAAATACATTCGAGGTGAACTGCTATAATCTTAGAACAGGGAGGGAAGTACTTGTGGCGACGAAGAAGCGCCTAATGCGGTTGGTAAACATGGCGACTCGGAGCCTCTGCTCTTTGCCTATATCCACCCCCTCGATATGCCATTATTTAAACTACGGATTTACCACTTTTCCATACCCTCGCTCATTGCTCCCTCCTCGTGTACTTTCGTCGTATTCCCAGATCACGTCGACTTCATAATTCTTTTTCTTTCTACCCTTGCGAATTTCGATGTTTATTTCTTTTTATTTTTTATTAATATTTAACAAAATATTTATCCAGATTAAGGCTAGAAAAATGAGGCTAACAATTTCTTAAACATTTTTTAGGAACCCTTTAGAAAATCAGCAAATAGAAGACTCGATTGAAATAAAAAAAATTTTTAATTTTAAAAAGAAATCGAAAGCTTTTTCGTTGTATTCTATCGCTACCAATGCCATTTAGGATCATACATTTGTCTTTGTTTAAACATTTGTGAAAAATAGCGACCAAACAAAATTGTAACTTTGGTAATGTCTGAACGTTGCAAACTTCCTCATCAATTTCTTCGACGTTCCAAGACAGCAAAACGGAGACCAAAATTATGTGGGGAGTCGGTGAATGTTTAAGTGAGTCAAATAGCCATCGGGATTTTAAGATCTTATGAAATTTATGACCACAAATTATTCCGACCGATGAAGCTTTATGGGAGCCGAATGCCCCTGAATGGTTCTCCTCCATCCTCGCGTTGTGTCCACAATCTTCGACGCGCGAGTCCTTTGCGAACAGAGGGAGACCTGGCGAACTGTGACAACACAAATGTCCATACATCCTTACAACATAACCCTCGTGCTTCGTTGCGTATAAGGACTTTGGGTGGGTACTCCCGCAAGCACTGTGTGCTCAAGTCTGTCCACACACCCTGCAAACCCTGAGTTTACATATGGAGAAATGCCACGAACCTAAACAGTGTATACCTCGCGTTTGTATGAAGGGAGAGCGCGCTTTATGCGTGTTGTAGATTTTGACCGTACATATGCGCTGCACATGATATTTGGGAATCCAAGAAGGACTCTCTCGCCCAACGTCGATGTTCCATGACACACAAAGACCTTGATGTATGGAAACTGCACGTAACTGTGTACGCGAATGAATGATGGTTATGTCCATGTAATGTCACTATAAATATATACGTTTGGGACACATATATATACGTCTAGCACGTGTATGCACAATTTATCCTATGTATGAATGCACCGAGACGATTTGATGCAATCCGAATCAAGCAAACTCCCTTAGTCGCGTTGATTGGCTACGGGTTATGTTAGTAATTCTCTCCCGTCCCTGTTGTCCTCGCTCGATCTGCGGTAACCCAACATCTTGCGAGGAAGAATCAGTGTCCATACCCCAGTTCCGATTCCCAACCTCTCTTTTCACTCTGTAAATAAAAAAAATCAACTTTTTCTTAATTTTTTTTTAAATATTGAATAATTGGATGCACCGTGAAATTTTACTTGCACTATACAATTTTTATGCTGATGCTTAACATTTGTCACTGGACGTCGATAAAATTGTAATGAATTTGAATAGAGTTTTTGGAATAAACAAGAAATTTGATGTATTTTCGTCAGGTTTTTAAGGGGCCAGTCCACTTTGGAGCCACGAAAAAAAGGCTATTTTCGCAATTTTTTTTCGCAATTTTATAAAAGATATGAATATAAAAGTTGTTGGGCTTGATAAATAAAGTCTTGAAATACATTAAAAAAAAATTTTAATTCATTTTTATTCATTTTTAAGTACAAAAACTATAGTTTAACGTAACGCCTCAAAAATAGGTGGGCTAGGTAGCTCCATCACACTCATCAACGGCTTGTCTGAAACAAAAAAATCAAAGTCCGTTAGATTCAGTATGACACCAGCTACAAAATGACCCTCGGATATAAAGTTTTATAAAAAAATAAAAAAATGGCAGATGAAAAAAGAAAAAAGTAAAAAAAACGCGTTTTTTTCGCAGTTTTTCACAAAAAAAGAGTAAAAATCAAAATTTTAAAACCACTGAGGGTCATCTTGTTGCGAATCATGTTTACAATATATGGTTCAAATTTCAAGAGAATCGGTTTATTAGTTTTAGAGATACGATGGAGCTAGATTTAGAAAACGTTGTTTCGAGAAAAACGCGTTTGAACTTTATACGCTCGGGTAGACGAAATGAGGGACTGACGTTCAGGTAAAAAAAAAGAATACTTAGAGAGCTCGGATTTTCATAAAATTTTGACACAATATTTCTGAATATATGTAATTTCGAAAACAGTAAAAAAAATCGATTTTTTGAAATTTTCAAAGTGGACTGGCCCCTTAATGTAATTCGATAATCTAGAACGTTTTGTGTTGACGGTTCGTTGCTATAATTTCAACACTATTTTTCTTACATATTTTTGAGTGTAAAATTCGTTATTCTTTTTCGTTGTAACGTCTTTTTTTACCCAGTGTTATCTTCACTCCAGAATTAAACAAAGTTGAACCCGTCTACTTTCGTTTAAATGAAGAAAGTAAAAATCTCGCGTTGTAATGCAATCAAGGCAAGTATACATACATACATACATTTATACATATATATCTGTGTGTGTGTGTGTGTGTGTGTGTGTGTGTGTGTGTGTGTGTGTGTGTGTGTGTGTGTGTGTGTGTGTGTGTGTGTGTGTGTGTGTGTGTGTGTGTGTGTGTGTGTGTGTGTGTGTGTGTGTGTGTGTGTGTGTGTGTGTGTGTGTGTGTGTGTGTGTGTGTGTGTGTGTGTGTGTGTGTGTGTGTGTGTGTGTGTGTGTGTGTGTGTGTGTGTGTGTGTGTGTGTGTGTGTGTGTGTGTGTGTGTGTGTGTGTGTGTGTGTGTGTGTGTGTGTGTGTGTGTGTGTGTGTGTGTGTGTGTGTGTGTGTGTGTGTGTGTGTGTGTGTGTGTGTGCGCGTGTGTGTATTTATAAGGTAAAAAATAGCGATGTGAATCAGAGAAGCGCGAAAGCGAGGGAGTGGTTGGTACACACAGTACGTACCGCTTAATAGCTGCAAATTACACTATCTCTCCCCCCCTTGTCTTTTATTTTATTTTTTTGAACGTCTGTTTTCTTCTACCTTTCCCAACCTGGCAACATGAAAACTTTTCATTTTTATATTCCTCCCTCTTCTCCTTTGTCTCTCAGTTTTTGTCCATGTCTCTCTCTCTCTCTCTCTCCCCCCCCCCCCTCTCTCTCTCACTCCCTTGCCTTCTTTTTCTCTCTGTTGGGCAAAACGCGTTGGTACGTCCCTTCTAAAGTATTCCTACCCAAGAAAAACAGCCATTAGCGAGAGTTTTCGCTTTTCACGCGAAACTTTTGTCCTCCTTTCCCGCTTCCCCGCGCCCTTCCACTCGAACCCCCTCGCCCTGGCCTCAACCCCGACATTCCTTTCCGTAAATTCTCAGCGGTTGTGTTTTCCTTCTCCTCCTGTTTCTTCTTCTTCTTCTTCTTCTTCTTCTTCTTCTTCTTCTTCTTCTTCTTCTTCTCCTTCGTGGGGGGGGAGGGAGAGAGAGAGAGAGAGAGAGAGAGAGAGAGAGAGAGGGAAAGAGTGAGGATGTACGGGAAACACGCGAAAAAGAGAGGGATGGGTCGCTCGAAAAGTGGTGCGGAGAAGGGGATGAAACGGATAAAAGAAAAAAGTGCAACGAAGAAAGAAAGAGACGCTAAATGGCATAAACCACAAGACGCGAGCTAGACGCTTGAGATCAGCGAAAGGGGAAAAGGGAGCGGGGGCCGACGTTTGAGGAGTGAATATAGCTTTCGTCTCCAACCCCTTGCGTATATACTCCCTCGTGAGAATTCAAACTTTTCTTCCGCCGTGCATTTTTCATCGCCTATAAATTCTTATTTATATGCGACTTCGTGTTTCTTTTCGATTAGGAGACGCGGCAGTGTACATTATAGCCTTGTACTCTCGACAAAACCTCCTGTATTTCAAATTTTTGTCTATCCCTCGGACCTCTCCTTGAGACTGCACTCCTGTGATATCGCTCGTTGAAAAAAAAACGTTGAATTTTATGCACATAAATATTGATCGTATTGGCAGCCTGCATGAATTATACCCGATATAAAACACACAATAATACAATTGCAATAATACCTTTTGTTTAGGCACATCTTGTTTAACGATACACAAAACTTTTCAAATAATTTTCACCATATTTTGCTCTGTTACGTGATAAACAAGGTGAGCAAGTAAAAATTACGAATTTGCATCTTTTGTACATCGCATTTCTCGGACGAAAAGACTGACAAATGTGACACATCAGGTTCTTCGCTAATTTACTGTAAATACTTAGCTCAACATGCCTTTGTACACATGTATGTACAATATATATATAAATATAGAACGTGTTGAGTAACACCATAGGGTATTTTGACTTGAATCAGATGAGTTTCGCGGTCTCGTTGCAACAGCAGTAGCGTTGTCGAGCGAGCCAACAATCCGTTGCCACGTCTCTAATATGAAATATGGCGATGCATCACGAAACACCGGAACATATATATATTTCGTCGAGTCGATGAATCATCTCTGTGATACTCAGCTGAATTCACGGGGCTCTCAGAGACCACGAATGTTCGTCCATTCGTTAGACGTCTGTCTGACGTTTCGCTCTCTCTCTCTCTCTCTCTTTCTCTCTCTTTCTCTCTCTTCCTCTTCACTGTGTGTTCTACATCGGTTCGAAATGACTACGTCGTTGTAGTATTAACACGGAGATTTCATAATTTTCAAGTTGTTCTGCATATATACGTGGAGAATCAAGATTTCCATTTCACATTCGGAATACAATGTTTTTCTTTTATTTTTTTAATTATTTTTTATTTTTTATTATTTATTTATGCT
Source organism: Rhimphoctona megacephalus (assembly GCA_963989365.1). Lineage (NCBI taxonomy): Eukaryota > Metazoa > Arthropoda > Insecta > Hymenoptera > Ichneumonidae > Rhimphoctona > Rhimphoctona megacephalus. Next base: position 18,546,117 of record OZ022418.1, on the reverse strand, counting down.
TCCTCAATTTATCATGCGTAGTATTAATATTCTTCAAATCGATAACGCATTAAAAATTTGAAGAATAAATGATGAATTATTCCACTCCCAACGAAATATTAAATATATATTCGAATCCATAAATATATTTGTTTTTAAGAAGTTATTTAAAATCTTGAATACATATTAAAGAATATGTGAAAGGAGTAAACTTATCGCGTGCAGGTGTAGTGGAATATATTTACGTAGAATTCGATACTGTACGGCGCCGGAGCGGAGAGCATCCTCATCCCTTCCTGGTCGACTCTGCTAAAGGGGAGATCGAACAGGTCATTAATCAAACCGCACCCTCGCGGACGGACACCGTTATAACGGGTGTTCGCGTTTCCCCAAACTCCCTCACATCACACCTTCCGAACTTTGCACACACTCGTTCTTGTTCACTCTCTTTTTATATCTCTCGCTCTTTTTCTTTCTATCTTAATGCAATAAATAGTTATTAGATTTTTCGTACGTAGCAGTTTGATAATATTGATTAGTTTTCTCAAATGCATACGGTTTTTTAATGAAACAATTTTTTTTTTTTTTAACAGTGTAATAAGCCGAATATTCATATTTCTTTTCGTTCCTTTTTCTAAACGTCATTCATTTGAAAAAATAAAACAATCGTACAACTTCATTCGACAACGATTTTTTTTCTCGCTTTTGAAATTTAGTAAAAAGTGGCTCATTGAAAAGGCAGGCGCAAATTAGTCGTCGACACCACTTGGTATGGTATCGGATACGACGACCTCTTTCCTCGTGTTGTGTATAACCCCTCGTGGCTTCTGTACTCTCATTCCGCAGTTATTTTCTCCAGTGGAACACACACTTGAGCGAAGTAAATTCAGCCTGCGTTCACCTCGTCCGGTCCGTGTTGAGCGTTGTGTCGGCAACAGGGTTGGTTACAATTTCATGTTGCGACCCTCGCACATGGGCTCAAGACTTTCAGACACCCCAGACATCCGCGTTTAAACTCAAGTATATCGTTCCCAGTTCTTCGGTGTTTAGAGAACTCGTGGAAAGTAAAAAAAAGGGTCATCGTACTTTGAGACTGTTGCGCATGAAGGGTACTTTTAGCGGCTCAACGCTTTGAGACCTTTTTTCTTAATTAAAAAACTATTGAATCAACTCGAAACATGATTTCTTACACAATCAATTTAGTTACGATAAAAAACGTGGTTAATTGAATAATTAAATTCTGTTGGAACTTAGTAATTTTCTACGAGACAATGCAATATACTGAAAGTAGTAGCTTCGATACTTGACGATGTATTTGTGTGTGTGTGTGTGTGTGTGTGTGTATGTGTGTGTGTGCGGAAATATATATATAGGAGCACCAGCTCGATGGTACTCGAGAAGCAGTAGCAGCGAAAGCCTCCACAGTTGCCAAGTGACGTATTATAATATTTCATCCTCCCTCGCTACCCCCCCCCCCCCCCCCTTACAGAGAGCACATTTGCAACCCTCCTTCGCGATCTACCCCCTCTTATCACCTCTCGCATCCCCCCGCATTTGTATCTCCCCTAACCTTCTCCACATATATACATATACATCGCAGCCAGCGAGTATGGAATCGCGAGTGAGGACGAGTAATATTGTTAATTCGCGTGTGTTTGAGTTCCAAGGGGGAGCTGAACCACCCTAATATATTCGCGTGCGCGAAAACCCCGAGTACAGTCTCAACAAAAGACTGGTTGCTTATTAAAATGTTAAAAAACTCAAAAGTCCAAAAAAAGCAAAGTATTTAAAGTACCAGAAATTTAAAAAAATCGTAAACCTATTTTTTTTTTATTTTATTTTTTTTAAATTGTTATTTCGAAATTAATTTAAGTCACTATTATTTTATTCGCTGTCTTAGGTGTTTTTTTGAATCGCCTTAAATACGTAGAACGTGAATGGGAAAGATTTTTCAAGTTTTGACTTCTCAGTTCTGATATTTAGTAGCGTGAACTTGGGGCACAAAGGACCGTTTATACACGAGGTTTCACGCTCCGACAAAGGATGCGAGAAGTTTGACTGAACGTGCATGAGAGAAACGGAAATACATGCGGCGTGACTGCGCGAGCGAAGGGAGAAAGAGAGAGGAATGAAAGAAAGTGTATGGGGTTATATGGGGAGGCTATCATTTGGAAGGCCTGGTGCGCACCCCTCTGTGAACTTTCGCTGTCCTCGACGCACACACACACTTACACATCCAGCGAGAATGGCCTTCCTTAAAAAAAAGGGTTATTCGCCCCCGCGTCGTCACGGATTGTGTTCGTGGCGTATAATTTGGCGCTTTCTCTCTCTCTCTCTTGTTCTCTGATGGTTTTTGATGTTACACAATGGCTGCGAAATATCGAACGAGTATTTTGCGCAGACCGAAGCTTCTCGTTATTTAAAAATAACAATCTCGACTCAACGAAATTAATAACTTTTTGATGAATATAAAACCAAAATTAAAGCAATAAAAATCATTCGGAAATATTTTAAAAAATTATCAAACGATTCAAACATTCGGAACATTTGTATTTGCGGATATTCTTTATCTACTCTTAATAAAAAATTCCAAAAAATTTGACCCATATTCACGCCCTGGATCCGTAAAGCAAAGTACTAAAAAAATCAAAATAAATGAAATTTCGTTGCATTCTAAGCTCGCAAACGTCATCATAAATCATCGTTATACGAAGTCTAAAAAAATGATAATAGCCCCGATAATAAATGACCAGTAGCCCTGACAAAATCTCAGCTGGCGAGGCTCGCGAGTTTCCATAACCAGAAGTGTGGACTCGGTTATACACGATGTAACGTTTCTGTCGATGAATTTTAGTGGGTGGTATACAGAATTGCATATAAGGGTACAGAAAGAGCGAGAAAGAGAGAAACAGAGAGAGAGAGAGAGAGAGAGCGAGCGAAGGAGAAACAGGAATGAGAATAAGGGGATGAAATGTGTGCGGGGGTACTTGTTGGGTAGGTTGGTTAAAGAGAGATGTGAATATCGAGGCAAGAGGAGCTTGTGGCGCTGTAGTAGAGGCTCAAGTTTAAGGGTGGGTGTACCAAACACTGCTATGCTCACTAGCCTCACATACTATCGTGTATACTATTGTTCTGGTTGGCTAATATCCAAGATGGCTGACTAGTTATACTCGAATGTATACGATATATATGTATAATATATTATATATGTGTGTGTGCAGATCCATGTTGTATGGTGTGCAACTGTACTGCATATACTTTATATATATATATAAAGAGGCATTCAAGCCCCGTTTGCTGTGTCTTCGTAACTCGCTCGTGTCACGAGCCGACCAAAACTCACTTTGCTCTCCCTCTCTCTCTCTCTCTCACTCTTTCTCTTTCTCTTTCTCTTTCTCTCTCTTGCTTCCTTCTCATCGACGACAGCGCCACCATACTGTAGTTTATGAACCCATGTGTAGTAAAGAAGGAATTTACCGTACTGGACGAAAGCAGGGCCGCACAAATCTCAGTGGATTGTTTATGCGTCTCGAGCTCGGACCAATGAATCCTAACGCTCACAGCCCTCTGGCGGTATTGATATATACCAGAGTGCTAAATAATAGCCGACAAACAAAGACCAATAATGACCAACGGGGGGCTTTGATTACTTACAGTTTCTGAAGTCTCTTATCGATAAAAAGATTTTCGAATCAGGGAGAAAGGCTTTGCATTGCTGGAAGGCAAGATTTCGTTTTCATGAAATTAGGGGTGGAAGAAACATTCTGTGAATCATATCGTGGATTGTTTTTTTTGTTTGTTTTTTTTTTTTCAATTTGATTGTATCTTTTTTGGCAAAGAACAGGAAATTGGAAATCTTTGATGACTGAATTTGGGAGACCAGTTCATAAATTCATCTATATATTTTTATACTGTATGCATCGTTATGAATTTATACATTTATGGATAATATCGATTCATCTACGTTCATATTCAACCATTCATTTATGTATACATTCTAAATTTTGCATGTATGTTTTTTTGAACATGTGTAAGTTTATGAGTAGTCGTTTCCGCGTCTACGAACAACGAAGAAGACTTCTTGTCTGCACTGTAAAATCCTCCCCTCCCCTCCCGCGATGAGAACCTCTCTTGATACTTTCTCCATAGCCGCCTCGACCTTTTTCTCGTCTCGCGACCCCTTTCTCCAGATCGCGAGTGAAAATCATAATGTGGAGGCGAGCGGAAGGAAGTGGGCTTGGCATTTTTGAGGCTACTTAGCCAACCCCTTACCCCTTTTTTTTACTGCTTACAATATCTTTCCTTTTGTATGTTGCTGTTTTTTTTTCTGCTTTTCTCTGTTCAGTGATACCGAACTTTTCATGATTGCAGACGCTTTTTTGCTCTCGTTTCTTTCCTTCGTATTTTAAGCCTCTTGTTTCTTGGTGTATTTTTGGCCGAGCATAATAAGGGAAGAAACATCGGTGAAAGGAGAAATTGAACGAGGGAATGAAAACCCCGGAAGCTCGCATGGGTTTTCGGCATTTGCATATCTCTTATTAATCGTGACCGGGCAAATTTGCTGCTTCAATTCCAGAAGAACGAGTTCACATCATAAAAGAGAAAATGACGTTCGAAAAATTTCGCTAATGTTCCCAATGATCAGTCAACGCAGAATGGCTTTTATTTTTATTTTTCTTTATCTCTTATTGCTGCTTTCAACTTTATATCATATTTTTTTTATTGCTTCGAACCGACGTGCCTCTCCTTTCGTGTCTCCCTCAAAATTTTTACATCTCCAAGTCTTCGGTGTGAAAAAGTAGTCTCGTCTGTATATATAATTATATATACTTTCGCCATGCCAGACTCGAGGCACATTTTGTTGCCCTCTCCATTTTCCTCCATCTCCTTTTAACCCCCTCCCCTCCCTTCTTCCCCGTCAACGCCGGCATGAAATGTAGATTAATATAAATATTCATAAACACCATAAAGTTTATGTCGCGAGTGACGCCCTCGGTTGAGCACTGTAGAGAAAAAAGAAAAAGTACTGGAAGAAGAAAAGGGACGAGAGGGACGAGGACGAGACGAGTCCCATTTTCGCTCATCGTAAAACCACCCCCGACCTTCCCTTTCCTTTTTGACTTCATTCTCTCGTTTATCAGTGGCAAGACATTCCAAGATGGAGACCTTAAGGCAATTCTCTACCAAATGCACTTTTCTTCTGAACGGAATGAAATTTTTACTGTGTGATAATAATAATAACTTATCGCTGAAGAAATTTCAAAATGAGACTTCTTCATTTGCAATTTTAAATGTTTCGAATTGAAATTGACACTGTTTAGACATATCTGCTAAAGAAATCAAATACCATATTTTTCGATACATCGGTATAGCTCTGACAATAAAAAAAAAGAAATTTTATTCTAGTATTCGTATTATTTTAGTACTTTATTTATGAGATAAAGCTATAAAAATAATCTAAAAATGTTTCTACGTGTAAAATTATAAAGTGCACAGACCTTGCTAATATTTTTCATCCAAGATTATATCGTTTAACGGGAGAAACCAGTTTAGGAGGCCGAAATTTTGGTGTTTTTCGTGAATTTTTTTAACAGGGAAGGAATAATCAGAATTTGTTCAAACTTGGAGGATATTTTATTCATGTTTTGAAGTACACTTTGTAATTTTTTCAAGTCATTTCTGCCGGAAATAGTGGAGTTAGAAGCTGCTGTCCATGGACGATCGCCATCCGAGTTTTTTGCTGGTGAGCATTCCTGAAGTCACAATTTTTATCTGTAATCATTACAATTTTCTTTTTTCGTTAACAACATATTTCCTAAGAATATGAACCTAATTGCGATCAAAAAAGTTGAAAATTGCATGTTTTTGACGTGTTTGAACACAATGTCATGTTTTTATACCATGTTTTTTCACCTTTTTTGCATTAAAAAAAAAGATTTTTAATAATAATATCATCCCAGAGTTAGGTTCATATAGATTGTAATTGAATAAAGAATATTCACACAAATTTTCAGAACGATTGGTCAATAACTTTTTGAGCTAGAATGCCCACCAGTTGAAAAAAAGTCGTCCATGGACAGCAGCTTCTAACTCCACTATTTCCGGCGGAAATGACTTGAAAAAATTACAGAGTGTACTTCGAAACACGAATAAAATATCCTCCAAGTTTAAACAAATTCTGATTATTCCTTCCCTGTTAAAAAAAATTCACGAAAAACACCAAAATTTCGGCCTCCTAAACTGGTTTCTTCCGTTAAAAAGGGGAAATCTTAATTGTATTCCTTCCACTACAAGTTTAACTTGTCAACAGTATTATAACACGAGAACCACCTTAAGGTTCTTTATTAACTTTATATTATAAAAACAATTATCGCAGAAACGATCAAACAGAAAAAACAAATTCGATTATATTTCAAAAAATGCGCCAATTTAACAAGCGATTTCTTTATTTTTACGATTTAATTTCGCACTTTTTTATCAAATTGATTTTCCCTCGTCGATCAAGTTCGTGGATCGCACGTGGTCGCGTTCATCCGTACAAGGCACACAACGCTTTGCTGTCTCGCGTTATTTTTAATTTTACGATCGACGCGACGTGCCTGGCGTGTTGGCGATTTTTATCGGGCGATTAACGCTACGGTTACACGTGTCGCGCCGACGTTTACGCCTCGTTGAGCGAGTCAGCGCTCGCGCGAGCTCATTCAACCCTCCACCCCCCGTACCTCACCCGGTTAACGTTTAGAGGCGAGGAATATCTCATGACCCTTGGCTCGTGCGAACCCTCTGGCCCTTTGGCTCTTTTAACACCACGCGAGCGAGTTCTTCAGCCGATGGTAATCGTGACCGATTCTCTACGAACAAATTACGCGAAATCTTTCTCATTTACGGAGACATATTTAAAAAAACATTTTACACTGCATCTCATAGACGATTATTTCGTTTTTTTCACTAATAAAAAACATTTAAAATATAGTTAACAAGCTTAATTAAGCTATAATTAAGCTCTCATGTAATTAGCATCATTACAATTTGCTTTCAACGGCGAGAAAACATTTTATTTGTTTTTTTTTTTTTTTTGTAAAACGAAGTAAACATTGTTTGAAGGATCCTCGAAAGTCGTTCCAGTCGCGAAATTTCACGAATATTCTCATTAGGAAGTGAGATACTAGAGGAAACGAGGATGAGAGTGAATGTGGCCGAAAAGCTCGACCGTCCGGCCAGTGGTTTTTCCTCGTTTCCTGTAGCCGCAATCATCACCCGTTTCATGGTTTTTCATTCTCTCACCCTGTGTTTTTCTCTCTCGTTCATTCGCCGGATAACCAACGCCACAAAGTCGGCTCGGTGGTCAGCAGAGTGCGTTTGTTCTCACGTTTATCAAACAATTTTAACGCTTTGCGTTTAAACATTTTAGGGATCTCCAACAATTGCCCGTAATGTCAGAAAAATGTACAATGAAAATATGTATTTCGCGTTTTTCACTCGAAATGCATTAATATGAGTACGAGATCGTCTTTTTCAAGATTCTTAGTTGTAAGGACAAAAAAAAAGTTGTCTAAACATTAAAAATTGAGGATTGCAAAATCCCAAGACAAGAAATTCTCATTTATTTTCATTAATATATTTAGATAATTTAAACTTTAATGAAAGTAAATGAAAATTTCTTGTTTATTAAAAATCGTTTTCTAGGACGGATTATTGCATTTTAATGCCCAACAAAATCTTTCGAACATCAATTTAAAACCTAAGTTTTACAAAAAATAAATGTTAATGGTTACGTACGAAAAATTTGAAAAGAAAAATGTTGTAATTTTAACGAAAATTTCGATATGCTTAGACGTGTTTACCACGCAAATTTTAATGAGTTACACGGTCAAAATTTCCTTACTACGATTCTCGAGCAAATTCTAAAACGTTCATACCGCGCCGCTTCAATGTTTAAATTAAAATTCAAAAAATCTTTATAATTAGTAATAAATAGAACTTGTTCCCACGTTCCAGTTCATCACGCCAACATGAACCGTGAATTTGCGAGTACATTTTACGTAATTCTTTTCGTACAGTTTTCTTGTGTCGCATTGATCACTTGGATATTATTTCAATCTGATTTGTAGTCGTTCAGAAAATCATAAGGATATTTGAAAAGAGGCAGAGATAGAGAGAGAGAGAGAGAGAGAGAGAGAGAGAGAGAGAGAGAGAGAGAGAGAGAGAATGGAAAATTTATGGAGTGTGGGAAGAGGTGGAAGGGAGTAAATCCGGCCACAAAATCCGGAAGCGTTTAACATAATTAGGTATCGGGTGTCGAAGCGACGGGCCAGTCGTGGCCAGCCTGGCTGTCGTTCACGGGCGTTGGAGTGGCGGCCACGAGTACGAGAGCACATTCGCTCTGGGGAGTCCCCTCGCTCTATACATACCACTGCTACAGCAGCCTCGTGCAGTGAAGTGTGGCCTCAACCACTCGATATACATACGTGAAATATATGTGTAGATATATGTCAAAGACTGCTAACCAACAAAAGAGCGTAACTCGCGAGATTCAATGTAGAACCTAATTAAAACTCGCCTTTTTAAATGGCAACAGCCAATATAGCGATGCACGTCAATGTAGTGAACTCCGGTGCTACTCTCCTCGTGCGAAATTTGCAGTTTCTATATCCACTTGTCGCTGCTGTTGCATTCGTTTGGGTGGGCATACGTTTTACCCTTTTGGCGATCAAAGCTCGTCGTATCAGTCAATAATACGATTAAGTTAAGTAAATACGTAATAGGATTTGAGAAACTTTTGAATTATGACGTTTAAATAATGCGCTGTTAAAAATGAAATGAATAGAAACATTTATCGTCGTTACACACATACGTGTAAAAATGATATTTTGAATTGATTTTTGTCATTTTCAATATGTAAACTCGTTCATCCATGAAATTTTGTATTTTTCGAATGCCTAAGGGGGATTGAACTGTGTAAAAGAGAGAAGAATAAACAGCCCGAATGTTTAATCCAGCATAACCAATAAAACTCAACCACGTCATCCCTATCTGTTGTCCACACGCATTCTATTCGACTTTATCATTATTATTTTTAGTATTATTTTTTTTTCACCATCGAGTGGGTTAACCACCGAAAAAACTGGTCTATATATATTTGTACGAGAGTTTGCCGAGGCGAGACTTGATACGGTTACCGCTATCGAATCGATCGTGTTGCGTTCCATCCTCGAAACACCCTTTAGTGGTTTAAGAGAGAGAAAGCGAGAAAAAGAGAGGGCGTTGAAATAAATAAATACGGCAAAAATGACCAACGCTTTCCATCGTCCATCGTCCTTCTCTCTACCCCTTCAACGTTACGACCCCTCGAAAAGCGATGCGCGGAATAACGATGCTCGTTCGCTTCACTTTTGGGGGTATACAATTTTTTTTCCTCCCTTCTCCCCCTTCATCCTTGGATTCTCATTCTCATTTCATCCCTTTAACACCAACGCACTTTCTCACTCCACACAAGCGTAACTCTCTCTCTCTCTCTCTCTCTCCCCCCCCCCCCTCTCTCTCACTCTCTCTCTCTCTCTTTTCATAAAGCGTGGAATAAAATAAAAAGTTTATCGTCCAGCTTTAATCCGGCCGTTTTAGCGGATGCATCGTTCGAAACGATGAAATACGACGGCACGGCTGGTTTTGGTGCACTGCGAAAAAAAAAACACAAACTCGCCACGCTCGATGAGAGGAGGTTAAGGGGTGAGGGGGAGCTGTCCGCTATGAGGATGAAAATAAGGGTGAGAGACTCGCAAAACCCTCCCGCGTGTCCACAAAATAAAAGGGAGAGGGTGAAAGAGGATCGACCGTTTCATATATGGATTCATCTCGATTTCGATAGGCTCCCATGGGAATCGATATATTTCCACAATTTTCCATCTTTCCCTTCTCTTTTTTTTCATATCGCTCGTTTTATTTTTTCCCCCCACCTTTTTTTACCGTCCTACCGTCGACAAAACGATCGAAGTTTACAGTCGCATATTTTCCTATGTAAAAACAGGCTTGAAATTATTTGATCGAGCATTTTCGACGAAAAAGAACACTACAATTGACTATGAACAAAGTTTTAAAAAGTTTTTAATCCCTCCTTAACTCTTTCTTTTCGGTAGGATAATTTTAAAAAGTATTACGTCGTACTAACGAGAAAGTTGAAAGCTCAGAAAACTTAAAGGCATATAATAATGCGCGTACATTGTGGTTGAACCGGAAGTAATACGCTAGTCGCGATTGTATACACTTAACAACGGAAGTCTGTTTTGCTCTCGTTTCTGGAATACATCGGGGGGCTGGTTTACCAACCCGGGCGGATCTCGAGCAACTTCCTGGGTGCCGGTTATTACCCAGACCGATATTATTATCCCGATGGGACAATGACAGTCAACTACCGAATCGTATACTGACAATGCACTGCTTCTACGTTGGACCTGGGTGGTTTTCATTCCTTCCGCCCCTCGTCTCCAGCCCCCGCACACAAATACACATACGTGCTTACATCGTGTATGTACTTCAACTAAAACCCGCGCCCTTAAATATGATGCAAGTGCGGAGAGCCCGAGCCTCGCTCGGTTTTCTCCAGCTTCCTTCTTTTTTCTCATTCCATCATACAACATTCATGATCCTCACACACGTTTCTTGTTGCAAATGCTTCGATGCCGCCACACGAACCTCTCCCAACAACAGATATTTCTTTCTCTCTTTCTTTCTCTCTCATTAACAACTTATAATGGCAACCGATGTATCTATCCGACAAATCTGCCAATGAATGATCGCTCTTCGTACATTTTCACTTTCTCTCGTTCGGAAATATTCACTGCTACATTGTACCCTTGTTTCTCATATTCCAGCTAATAAAGAAAGTTTTGTGCGATCGAAAGAATCCCTCGGAAATATGCACCGCGAAAAAGAACTTCTCATTCACTATACCTTGTATCGTGTTAGCCTTTTTTCACTTTATTTTTCTTTTGCACACACCAGGCTCTTCACTCGTGTGCTCAATTTTTGTTGCCGAGTCGCGTTTCATTGTCCGCTCTCTCTATTTTTGATTATATCGCCAATTTTTTGTATTGCATCTTTTTTAAAATCGATTGAATAATTCAAATGGCATCAATTTTTTTTTCCATTTCATTCAATTGCTATGATTTTCGAGTGTTCGAAAAATGGCATGCACTTTGTAATAAAATTCACGCTCAAATTGACGTAAAATCTTATAAGAAACAATCTTATTTAATTTCCATCAAATTCAGTCAAATCATAATCTTGGAAATTTCGTCGTGTCCTTTCACCCCCACGAATTCCACGGTATTTTTTCGAATACAATTCCAATGCAGGTACGTTATTATCCAACCGACTTCCTTTGCTTCGACCCATGTGATCCCTCCTCGTTGACAACCTTTTACCAGCGACTGCGATGAATGTATATGACAAAGACAGGAAAATGTTTCTTCTATCGCGATACATCTGTGTCGCCCCTGGCTTCGATACGAGGCCAACGAAGCATCCTCTTTCTCTCTCTCTCTCTCTCTCTCTCTCTCTCTCTCTCTCTCTCTCTCTCTCTCTCTCTCTCTCCCTCTCTCTCTCTCTCCCCCTCTCTTTCGTTCGATCAAGAACTTTGCAATGTAACGAAAGCTTTTTGATTCTCTACCGCTGTTTGTACCACTCGCTATGCTTGCTTTGCTTACTAAAGCTTTGGCATACGCACACGTGTGTGTGTGTGTGTGTGAAAATATATAGGCAAGTCTTCACCTGCCTCCGTCCCTCTCTCTCCCTCTCTCTTTCTCTCCTATATCTCCGCATTGTATCCGGACCATTGAAACATCGAAACAATGCGTCGATGCCTCGTTTTGTCTCGTGACTTATCGCCCGTTTCGCGGCAAGGACGGGGCAAGACAGGAAGAGTAGAAAGAGAGACACCAAGAGATGTTGTACGATAAGAGAGGCTAGAGGGCGCCTCGATATATTCAACAGTGTATGCGCGAGAGAAAAAAAAGTTATCGAAAGAGGAAAATGAGAGAGAGAAAGAAAGAGAGAAAGAGGGGTAAGAGGGAGAAATTGAAATCACGGAGAATCGAAGGGAAATACAGAGCATAGGGAGTGAAGTTAATCAGCAAGTTCCATGTGGCTTGTTAATTAACCCCTTATCACATGAATTTTCTATTCTTTTTTTCTTATTCCTCTTTCCTTTCATTATTATACCTCTTATACATTTGTTTCTCGAAATAATGGGAGAAGACACGTGTGGGTGACGTGTTCTTAGCCTCTTATCAAAAGGGAATCGAGTCTTTCGGTTAATTAAGCCCTTATCGAGCATAAAAGAGACAAACTTAGTCGTAATAATTAGGCATACTTGCAAATATGCTGCACATTACATTCCTACAAAAAATGCAATCTTCTCAATACATAATTAGTTAATTATCGAATATCATCGCATTGAAAAATCCTAAAATCTTTAAAATACACAACGTCACATATAAAAATAATCCAAAAAAATACTCAGTCAGATATACATTGCATTATTTTTAATCCACCTGCGATTTCGTAAAACACAAAAAAATTTGCACACAAAGGTGCAAATCGAGATTCTTACGTTATGTTGGCAACTTAATCAACATAATAAAGATGGATAACGAAAGGGGAAAACAGAGAGAGATAGGATAGTGCGATATATCAAATTTTGTTGAATAGAAATGTTCCAGATGCACGTAAGTTCGTGCTTGACGTTAACGATTTCAACATACATATACATTTATTAATACATACATACACATATATATATATATATATATATATATAACTATGAACATTTAAATATATTATGGTTGGTAGTTAGTTACGTTATTCTTGTGTTTCACATGTACATAAAACGTCAAAATGAGGTAACGATTTGGATGGATATGTATATGTATAAGTATTAAAATGGCCTTCCACACTGTTGAACGCTATCGTGAATTTATAGAAGCCTCGAGAGGATAGAGCTGGCGTACACCAACGGCCACGCGACTGTATGTTAACCGGACACGTTTCTGGCCTCAGTCTTGGCCAACTAAGGGTTGCTGGCTTTCGCCTTTTGCCCTTAGTTTCTTCGCCTCCCTCTCCATCTCTCTCTCTCTCTCTCTCTCTCTCTCTCTCTCTCTCTCTCTCTCTCTCTCTCTCTCTCTCTCTCTCTCTCTCTCTCTCTCTCTCCCCCCCCCTCTCTCTCTCTCTCTCTCTCTCTCTATCTCTCTTTCTCTCTCGTTCTCTCTTTCTCTTGTGCTGATACTTAGTAGAAAGTTTGCCACTGGAATCGCTTTGCATAACATTTCGCGCGCTCCGCCAATCTCCGAGATCTTAATATCGACGGTAATTTAAAGAGGTATGGGAAGAGAAGCAGAGAAGAGGTCGATTTCGCGTTCTGGCGCGTGTTCCGACTCAACTTTATGAAGCAAGGTCGTTTTCGACTCTTATTACTTATATATATTCCAAATTATACGGAATACACTTGCAACTGTACGTTAGTATATATATTTTATGTAGATTTATTTTACGTTGAATCTTACGTTACAATCGAACATTTTTTCCAAATAACGCAGAATTCAACAAAAAACTTTATTTTATATCGATAATTCTATTCCATTTGAAACCGTCACTAATCAAATGATTTTTCTTTTTGTTACAGGTAAGTCGGACATTTCTATCGCAGTCACGAAACATAAATTCCTCGCAATCGCAAGTACATTAAAAATCAATGCTCTTTGAGAAATCTCGAATAACCTTAAAGTATTTCTTTTTATCGAATATATTTTTCATCTTTTATTATTATTATTATTATTATTATTATTATTATTATTATTATTATTATTATTTATTGTTCCTGGGTATACCCTCGCAGATTTTTCACGATTCCATCCCATCACTAACCCCACTTCACTAATTTCCAATTTTCCTAATTTCCATGTTCCTGAGAGACCCCCCTCAAGAGTGTTGACCACAGCCACTCTTTCCTAATGCACTACTGTATCGCATTTTCACGAGGACCAAGGGAAACTATGGAAAACTCGGCCGATATAGGCGGCTATATTTTGACTGAGTTTCAATTAATTAGCACCATCAGAAACTCAGAAATGCTGCCTCCCGCTCAGTGATTGATGCTCGAGTCGATGCATGACTAAGCGATCACCCAACCAAGTATTGGCCTCGCTCGAAGCTGCTTAACTTTGGTGATCGCTCTCGGTCCATCTTTTATTATTTGTGGTTACCGTAAATTAACGATTTACAATGCGAAAATACGAAGAAGTGAATTTAATGCCGAATTTTCGATGAAACAAAGACTAAGATCAATTTAAAGAAGATTTCAGAATCTCTGCGTCACAGTTTCGCAACAAACGACAACGAATTCTAAATTTTCGAACTATATGTTGCGCAAATACGTATAATATCTCTTTAACACCGAGAGGCTTGGTTTGTAATTGCCAAAACTTGGCTCTTAAACCGTTTTAGAATAATGAGAAGTCCGCGAATCATCAACCAATAAATATAGATGTATGTATAAAAATATGCCATTCGAAGTATAAGAAAGTGGCTCATTCGCGGAGCTTTCTATCTTTCTGCTTGTCAGGGGCGCCAATATGATTATGGCTCGTTGATTAATTCTTTTTTAGCTTTATCCAACGGTCCAAAATGACCGAGAGTCAAGGATTTTTCAAAATTGGTTCTAGGGCTACGGTATCAGACCACTGAATTAACAAAAACAAGTGCCTTGCTCACGGGGTTTTATGAGGAATGTAAAATAATGAAGCAATATGAGGGCTTTTTTATTTCTATTTTAATTGTTACTTTTTTCGTCCACCCTCTTCTTACTGTGGCGGGTGGAAAGCGAGCAAAGCAAGACTCTCCTGTTCACGTTAAAGTGCCTACGTATGACATACGTGTATATATATGCACGAGTATGTGTATCCGTGTGTGCAGCGAGGAAAAGAAGCGCGTGCATTCGGGCATTTACATCAAGAGACTCCGGGACGATGATAATTAGTACATAAGGGTCTGGTTGAAACATACGAAACCTCTAGAGTCCGCCGTGCCGACTTTTGTAGACTACTGGAGTCTTTCTCTCTTTTCGTCTATGCCTCTGTCTTTTCCTCTCTCTCTCTCTCTCCCCCCCCCCCCTCTCTCTCTCTCTCTCTCTCTCTCTCTCTCTCTCTCTTTTTTCTCTTGATTCCTCGTAGAAATCATCTCCCACCCTCTCGCACTTTCTCGTCTACCCTTTCGCACAGCAAGTGTCACAGAGTCGTGGCTCATATACCGCGAATAAAAAAAAGACACGTCGATCCAGTGCACCCTTGTGAACTCTTCTATCCTTCCCCTTTACACCCTTCTCCGCCCCTCTTCTTTTTCTCTTCTCTCTTTCGTCTTTACGCTTTCTCACAATTTGGCTGTCTTTTTCATTGATGCACTCTCCAAGTCTCTCACATTTTATACCACGAGACAGCTCGAGAGCTCAGAGCTTCTGTAGAAATGATGGAAGGGGCAAGCAAGCAGGGAAAACCAAGACGCCTGCTGCTGCTTTATTCACCCTTCCGCCATTTTTTTTTTCCTCTACTTGGCTCCTCATTGCGAGACTAACAGGAAAATAATACCCGGTTGATTGGCAATTTAGTGTTGAGATTGCTGCAAGAGGCTTTTTCATCTTTCTCTTCTCTTCCCTTTTACCCTTCTTCTTCTTCTTCTTCATCGTGTTCTTCGCTCGAGTCGTTTTCATCGACTAACGGAAAACTTTAAAAGAGTAACTTTTATTCCCGCTTCATCAAACCCGGACCTGAACCTAACACTAGTTTCCCCCTGCCCCTTGTTTTTAATGACACTTTTACTTCATTTTTCTCATTTCTTCCTACACAATTTCAGTCATTTAGTTTAATTTCACAGAGCCTGCTATTAAATCGAGAGAATAAATATTTCGAAACCGAAAACGATTCTCATATTCACTCAGTATCTTTTTCTGCGATACATCCCCTTTTCCCTCCACCACCGACCCCTTCCTCTGGCTCAACGAGTCTCGATGAAAAACGGTAGCCGATAAATTTTGACAGTATTCTGTCCATTGCATTGCAATAATACCGAACCATATATTAGAGGTGTATACGCGATGGAGGTGGTAGAAAAAGGGTTGGTGTATATTCAGGGGATGAAGCACACCAGCTCACACCCCCTCTCAATGCTTTCGTATAGTTTGCACGGTAACATATTACGAATTAATACCAACTGCTACGGTGAAATATTACTGCAAAATACTGACCGTTATTTCGTTTTCCTCACCTCTCTCTCTCTCTCTCTCTCTCTCTCTCTCTCTCTCTCTCACCCCCTCGCCGCCCCTCAGCAATGTGAAAATTGTTATTATACGTTCGCGTTATACTTCTTGCGAATTTATATTCGATATGCCAACCACCCCCCCCCCCCCGCCCCCGTCCTCCGCCCCTACCTTTCATGGCACAACGGTGAAAAATCGTTTATGAGAAATAATAATAAGTGAAATATGAAAAAATGAAAAATTAGTGCGTGCCTGAATCTCATTGCTAGCAAATAATTGCTCCTGTAGCTCCCGCTGGGATTAACATTTTTATTATGCCGTTATTTCAAATTTATTTTTATTTTTATTGTTATTTGAGGGCAAAGTATGATCGGACGTTCGAGCAAACAAAAATATTTTTAACGATGCATCGAACGAAACGAGAATAACTTGGATTGCTATAAAAATTTATTTTTCTTGACCAGTCTCCGTGCTAATTAGTGATCGATCCCCTTTCTTTAATTAGTTTTTTTTTTAAATCGTTTAATTAGTTTTGTCAATTTTTATTTTCATTTTGGGGTTTTATACTTGTGAAAAATATGTACATGGAAAACGCAAAAATATAGGGCTGTGTCTCATTAAAAATGCTTTTAGTCTAGCACTCCGGGCTTTTTGGTCGAAATCCCCCCCTAACCACAAGCGTATAAACACCTATGTCATACCACTCAAAGCCGCAAAGCTCGGAACTCTTTTCGTTATGAATTTGTAATCGTTCGTATAGGCGACCACACTTATGACACAACAATGAGTCACAGCAATCGTTATTGTTCCAAAGTCTGAGAATATTGCAAATTTTTTCTTATACCCAGCAGTTGAAACGAATTTTCATTAACTCGTAGTATTATTTTTGAAAAAATCAGCGTTCGAGTGGTGGGAGGAGTAAGGGACATCACGAAAATCTCTAGATTTCGTTGAACTTTACTTTGAAGAAAAACGAATTAGAATTTATTCTCTGGTCAAAAAAGACGTGAAAATTTGGATCTAAGATGTTTTTTTTCTTTCTATTCTGTATAAACTAATTGCTAATTTCTATTTCTGGGTGAACTTTTTAGCGATTAATAAAATTTTGAATAAAACGTTTACACTTGTTTTTACGCGTCAATGTATCGCAGTAATGTTGACTACGAATTTGAGCATAAAATTGATTTTATAATGCTTTCCGAATCTGATTCGTCGATATTTTTTTTCTTGATCATTTCCAAACGAAATATCGAATGCTTCTCAATATTCCAAGGATTGACTTATTTATTAGTGAGTGAAAGAAAAAAATAGTCAAAGTTTAAATGGGAATTAACGCGGTTGGATTCGCGGATCGGTAAATCTGTAAATTATATTCAGCGTGAAATTTGACGCGAGTTCGAAATAACAACATCGCCAGTGGGGAAAAGCATCAGCGGTGTGCCGATGCTCTCTCGCGTATACACTCGGCTCGTTCATTATTATCTCTATCAAGCTGATTAGCCGGTGAGCTCTCGAGCGGAGTGGGAAAGGTACAACGGTCCCGACGCGTAGACACACAGACTCGATACAGTAGACTGAACGGCAGAACGAGCGAACGAGAAAGAGAGAAGAGAGAGAGAGAGAGAGAGAGAGAGAGAGAGAGAGAGAGAGAGAGAAAGAGAGATCAGTGAAACTTTAATTTTATATCGCTGGTCCACATTCGACGTTGCACTCTGCTCACACGAGCAACCAGAAACAATCATGTAGCACATGCTTTTACGGTTCGCGCTAAATCACTGACATTAAATTATCACCACTGACCGAGCGTATCATCTGCCAATTATTCTCGACAAGTATTGCAAAGCTGTGGCAAAATGTAGATAAAATAAAAATCATAATAAAACACCAAAGAATTTTTAATCAAGAATCAATATCGATATTACGTCCAATAATTTTTCTCATATTTTCATCCATCAAGAAATTTTAAATAAACTATGATATTTGCTGCATGTATTATATTTTATATTTTCTTGAAGAGCAATAACTTTCTAGCGGTCATATGTCAATAAAATTTACTCCGATCTAAAATACTGTCGTTATTTCCGCGATCGTACCGAACCGGAAGTGACAAATGAGCAAATCTCCAAACTCTGTGTTTTTCTCCTGTCTCCGAACTCGATGAACTTGTGCAAGATGTACGAATGAAAAAGAAATAAAAAAAAAAAAGAAAAAACATTGATTCAACGAACGCGCGAGCTCTCTCGCATGCATTCGTAAGTGGGGAGCACTTTTGGGAGTTCCCGTCGAGTTAAACGGGACCCAAGCCACTTTGCGGCCTTCCAGCACTACTCGTATACGTTTCACTATTTTTTCACATCGCTCCCGCATCCCGTCTCCCTCATTTTTCGTTCATCTATGCAGTTATACCATGCAATTTTTCCCGGCTTTTTCGATTTTCATTTATATTTTATTTCCTCCATCCTCCTGCATGTCGTATCACTCAACCACTCAACGCTTTAGCATCAAAAAAGGGCCAATTGATTGTTTCGATTAATCGATTAATGTTAATCGATTGGTTAAATCACTGGGGTATTTGCCGTTCGAAATTACGTTGAAAGGTTACATTTTTTAATTGCTCGAATAAAGATTTTTTTTCAAATTCACGAATTCCAAGAATTTTATTGATAAATTACTGTGCAAATTAAATAAATGAAGGGGGAACCCATGAAATAGTTCACAATATCATTAAACTGAATGAATTTTATTATCAAATTAATTAATTTTTTATTAGAATTAAATTAAATTTTTTCTTCGGTCTAAAAAAATTACGAAAATTCAATCAAATTTTTAGTTCATTGTAGAACATTTTTTTTACGGACTCGTAAACTTTTTTCACGTCCTTTCAAATAATTGAAACTCAAATTAGCGAATTGTGTGTCACAAAAAATTTTACCATAGTTTTCATCATTTTATATTTATAAAGAACGTTGCGAAAAAAATGTCGTATTTCGAATAAAAATTTCAATATCTATTACAAAATTTTAACTTACTATCCCATAAATTTTATTTTATTGCATGAGATAAAAATATCCGAAAAGCTCTTTCTGTACAAACTGTAAAACTGAAGGATTACACTACAATTTTTTATATGTTTCGAACTAAAAAAAAAAATATCACAATTAGTAAAAAATACAATATTTACGCTTGTCCCCCGCAGTTCACTGTAGCACGAAACTTTTCACCGCGCATTTGGCACAAAATTTACTTGAAAATTCATTTGATGCATTTTATGGCTGCGTTTCCTATGCTTAACTTTTTTTTTTATCAAAAAAAAGCGTAATGATACGTTTCGCTGTATCACGGTCATTTTTACCGCTAATTTTGGAGTAAAATTTGCTCTATAATTCTTTCGGTGCATTCCTCATTGCTGCAATTCTCATGCTTACGATTTTTTGTTGTTTTATAAAAAAAGGTCAATCAGAAAGTATTTTCGAAAGCATAATGATACGTTGCCGAATTTTTGGTAATCAAAATTGCGACACAAATTGCCCCATTTATTCGAGGCGATGGTCGTATATATATTTAATTTTTTTTTTTTTTACTTCGCACTCTTTAATTATGATGTCTCTCATCAAGCGAGAACCAAGCTTGTCCATAACTCGTCACGATGCTAATTCGTGACTGCCTATTGGCACAAAAAAGCAATGGGAAGGAAAAAAAACGAAATCAATCCGCAGTAAAACGTGTTTACTGATTTTTTATATTCATCGCAGCCACAGTCCGTCCACGTGTGGATATTTGTAATTACAGAAAAACGCACAGTAGCCAAATTTGTTTGGGGCTCGTCGTTTTTTATGCGACATTTGGAGGACAATCTTTTTTTTTTTTTTTTTTCGTTTTTAATTTCGTACCAAATGAAGCGAGTTCACACCCCTTGCTTCTCACCTCGACCTCCTCTTCCTCACCCATTTTGCACAGAATTCGGTCGAATCGCGCTGTTGATATTCGTTATTAATTTTTAATCACTATTTCGTTTTCTCCCCCTGGTAACGTTCCTCTTTTTTTTTTTTTATTTCTCTGGCCACACACTCGGCTAAGCTTGTAAATCATCGGAAAAAAACATTTTTGTTCTGAAAAAATGTATGCTCTCATTTTTACGATACACCGTTTTTCTGTATGTTTTTTTTTCCAATTCGTAAATTCGTATTTTTACTAAACAATGGTGGCGAAACGAAAACAGTGACAATTACGTGTGAATAAATTAGGGAATAAATTCGCTTTGTTTCAACATTTATTTTTTTATTCTCATGCAGAGCAACTATATTTTTAAACATTCGAGAATAACTAATAAACATCGATTTACAAAGATATTTAAATATATTTTTCACCATGTTTCGAAAGCATATTTCATAGCTCGTTCGAAATGTGAAAAAAAAATGGCAAAATAAATAAATTGATCATACTTCTTTTACATTTGTATTAATTTTCACTATGGCACATCTATCTATATATCCAAGTGCGATTATTTGTCACTCGAATCAAAACGAAATCAAGCGAGCAAGATAAACGCCCGTTTTTTTTAATCTCGCAACCCCTCTCCCCCCTTTTTCTGCTGACGCGCCCCTCAACTCCATGCATATTAATTTAAATCCGTGAAAAAGCAAACTTTTCCAGGACAAACACTCGCCCTGCTGTTTGAGGCCTAACAGAGGCCGCGTAGTGACGATAGAAAACGTCGAGGTTCGGATATTCGACGATTATTTTCCGATCGCCGCGTGAATCGCTTGTAAAAACGAATGAGTAATTACAAATTAATATATCGCGTTATTAATATTTCTATATACGTTTACGTTTAAGGATGTTTTACACAAACGTTGCGAGTGCAAAAATTTGTTCGATCAGAAACTCGACACTTGGTGATCGACACAAATCCGAAAAAATGTTATTTCAAAAAGTGATTAACGATTTTTTCTCGAACAAAAATTGGTCAATATATAATTTTTCTATTCCTTCTTTTACAAATTAACGATCATTTATTTGTAGGGCGATAAGTAATTTAAAAAAATCTGATTCTGACATAAAATCTCGTCTCTAATAAAAGGTGTATCTGTCATTAAATTAATTATGCGAAAACGATGAAAAATCATTAATACACAGAGGAGGTTTTTTCGCGTTCAGCTTCGTCAACGACCCACTTTTTTTCTCTACATTGACCCAGTAATTAAAAATTCGAGAGCAACCACTACCGCATCGTCGGCATGTAACACATAAAGCACTCGTGATTCCTTTAAAAATCCTCGAGGTTGCCTCGATTCCTATCAGCCAATTTGCAACTTCAAAAATTAAGAAAAAAATTAAACAAAAAAACTGGAGTAAAAAGGTGGTAAAAAGCACATTGTTTGAAGAGAGCGAAGAGTCGAAAAAGACAAAGTAAAAAGAAGGAAAAAGAGTCGCAGTAGAAGCAAAAGAGAAAAAATGTGGGGAAGAACTTTTCTCTCATCCCCTCTTTAGCAAGGGGAGGGAACGGGGCTGAGGAGCATTTTCTGGTACACGGAAAAAAATGTGCCCAATTTCGGTCGAGAGCGGACAATACAGCGGAGGTCATCGGTATAGGTCGGTGAAGAAAAAAACAAAGCACAAGAAAACGAAAAAAAAAAATGAAAGAATAAAGCCGTGGGAAATTTCACGAAGAACAGAGAGAAAATTAACGAGAGAATAAGAGAAAGAGAGAGAAAGCGAATGAAAAAAGGGCAAATCGAAGTAAAAGTGGTGGAACGGTGAAAGGCACAAGGTAGAGAAAAGCAGAGGTGGAATAGAGGGCTAAGGGTAACTCAGAGGGATGAAATCTCTCGTAGCTTCAAGTATTTCGGTCTTTGATGTTGCCTGTCCCTCCGTCTCACCGAAAACTCCGCCAGAAACACCAGTTTTAGTGGTAGAACTGCCCTCTGTATTTCGCGCAACCTCTCGCCCCCGGTTTCCCCCTTCTCGCTCGGAAAGTACCGGGTATCACCACCACCAGCATCATCGTCGTCGTCGAGGCATCAAAGAAAGTGGCTTGGGTGAGGACGACGATGCGCCGTGCCTTTTCTATATACATATATATTCGCACAGCTGTACACGGAGTGTGCTAACTTTCTTCGACGATGAAAAATAAGACAAAAAATCTTGAGACAAGTTGAATCGAATGAAGCAAAACAGGGATGAAAAAAAATGTAAGCGCGGGGCAAGAAAAATATTAAATTCAACAATAAAATAGTAACAATTTGATGTATTTTTATTTGTTATCAATATCGTAGGAAATTTATATGAATAGGGGACGAAAAAATGTTTGCGTGTATTGAAAGAAAACAATTTTAACAACAATTGAAAAATTTAATAAACACAGCAATTATTTTCATTTGAAATTATGAATATTGGGAAAAATTTTATAATAAAAAAGAATTCAAAAATGCTTGCGCTTAATAAAAGAAAATAATTTTGATGACACTTAAAGAATTGAATGCACGAAGTCATTATTTTTATTTGGACCTATCAACATAGCAGAAAGTTTGTATAAATTGGGCATAAAAAAATATGTGCGCGGGACAAAAGTGAATAGATTTAACAACAATTAAAAAATTTAACGGGAGAAACCAGTTTAGGAGGCCGAAATTTTGGTGTTTTTCGTGAATTTTTTTCACAGGGAAGGAATAATCAGAATTTGTTTAAACTTGGTGCATATTTTATTCATGTTTTGAAGTACACTTTGTAATTTTTTCAAGTCATTTCCGCCGGAAATAGTGGAGTTAGAAGCTGCTGTCCATGGACGATCGCCATCCGAGTTTTTTGCTGGTGGGCAATCCTGAAGTCACAATTTTTATCTGTAATCATTACAATTTCCTTTTTTCGTTAACAACATATTTCCTAAGAATATGAACCTAATTGTGATCAAAAAAGTTGAAAATTGCATGTTTTTGAGGTGTTTGAACACAATGTTATGTTTTTATACCATGTTTTTTCACCTTTTTTGCATTAAAAAAAATATTTTTAATAATAATATCATCCCAGAGTTAGGTTCATATAGATTGTAATTGAATAAAGAATATTCACACAAATTTTCAGAACGATTGGTCAATAACTTTTCGAGCTAGAATGCCCACCAGTTGAAAAAAAGTCGTCCATGGACAGCAGCTTCTAACTCCACTATTTCCGGCGGAAATGACTTGAAAAAATTACAAAGTGTACTTCAAAACATGAATAAAATATCCACCAAGTTTAAACAAATTCTGATTATTCCTTCCCTGTTAAAAAAAATTCACGAAAAACACCAAAATTTCGGCCTCCTAAACTGGTTTCTCCCGTTAATGAAAAAAATAATCATGCTTTTTATATACATAAAATGTATATAAAAAGGGGATAAAAAAATGTGTATAAGCGTAACAAAAGGCAGTAAATTTGATAATAATAATTGAGATATTAAATAAAAAAATGTATTATCTTGATTCCGACTTATCAAAACATCGTGGAAAATTGATATAGGATTTTGATACCGCAATCGCAGCCTCGATCGCTCTATCCTAAACAGAATTTCGTGTTTAATGCCTGAAATAACGCAACTTCCTCGGGGTGGTTTACCCACACAGAGTCGCACACCTGCGGCTATCGTGCCAAATCGTATACACGAAAGCACTACCAGCGCCCGCTTTATCGTTCTATCGACGATGAAATTCGTTTACCGAAAATCTACTCTACCGCGATGTTTAACGGGAAATTGTAGAAACGTCCCGTGACGGTATTTTATTTATACGTGTTATTTTGTTGTTGTTGTTGTTGTTGTTGTTTGTACATGAACGGAGTTCTCAATTGCCATTTAATTGTCCATTTATAATGCAGACGAAATCGCGGGCATTACATTGACGTAAAATCACATGTCAATACGCAGTTTAATAGATTATCTTTATTATTCATACGGGCGATTTTTTTCTCATTGTTAGTCATGCTGGTTTGAATCACACGTACCCGTCAATGGCTCTCAACAATTTTATACATCGAAGACTTACATTTTGCACGATAAATGTGACGTTTAAATCGTTGAAATCGGCAACCTCTTCATTATCAATTCTTTACAAAAGTATTCAAAATTGTGACTGCCCCATTATCGTAGCTCGAAACTCCAAATGAAATTTGAAGAATACTTGAAAGAAGAAATACCGTTAAATGCGCAAAATTAAACATCTTTTTAGATGTTTGTCTGAGGATGAAAAGGGAACGATGGTCGAGAAAAAGGCTACGCAAAAGAAGGGGCATCTTACGAGATCAATGTAGCGCGGGGGTGTCTGAGAATGCCACTTAGTTATTGTCTGCGCTTCCCTTCTTTTCCCCCCTTTTCCATGCACTCAAATGTATATATATATTTACACACACCCTTATAAGGTTGACTCGCTCTCGTGGCATTTCGCACAGACACGTTTTTTCTCGACTCTCTTCAGCATATCCGTTTGACGCGAAGAACTGCGCGGGGGATTCTTTTCACTTCAATTATTTATCTCCACAAAACTGGAAACTGTTTCATTTTCCGAAATACAAAATGTGACCCAATTTCGTAATCGTTTTATCGATAATTGCGTCGAAATTCTCGATCGAGAAATATAACGAAAGATAATCGTATCAAGAGTTAGAAGAAAACTTGTGACTCTGAGAGAATTGGAACCGCGACATTGTTTTCCAAACTTTTCGACCTAAACTCGCGTCCATCCGTTTATTATCACGATCTCTATTGTTATACATTCCCGTTTACTGCGATCGAATTAATTATTAAACACCCGTTCTGAATTCGTTTATCCGCGATAAAGTCGTGCCCGCGAATTCTATTGCACATGCAGCTTTTGCTATTTGAGGATATTCCGAGGGAAGAGTCTCCCTCTAAAATATCGGGCTTCGTTTGAGCGTACAGAAGAAGCCATGGAACTTGAAGTACATTAAAGAAAAGGCAAAGGAAACGTACATTTCTGAACTATTATCACTCGTGAAACAAAACGATTATCTCCACAATAAAAATACATACAATATGCTATAAAAACACACGCGCTGCCTCAGAATCTGGGAAGAAAATCCTCAGAAAGTACCAAAATGTGATCCTTCGTCGAATTAAAAAAAAAAGAAAGAAAGAAAGAAATCACAGCACTCCAATGACTTCCAACGAACACTAAAGTTGCAACTCGTAGACTGTAGTGTTTTCAACATTTAGAATAGCGAATATAGGATTAGAGGGATGGTATCTCGCAATTTTTTGTCAATTTTAGCCAAAGCAGGGTTTCATGGTCAGGTATAGGCAGGGAATGATGATTAACTTGGTGGAACTCACAGTTCATTACTCGCAGATCCCTGATCATAAGCAACGTTTATATTACATATATATATATATATATATATATATATATATATATATATATATATAGATTTAGAATAGCGATATATGTATCTGCAGAGAGAAAATGTACGAGTCGACAGTGGAGGATACACACGAATGGCGTTTATCGCTGCATATATGAATACATAGATATAGATATCTATATAAACATAGAAAGATATATATGACATGATGACGCCTCAGGCTGTGGTGGTTAGGTGATACAGCACGCTGTGCAAAGCAGCCCTTTGAGCCTTTCCCGTATTAGTAAAGGGCCCCGGGAGCCCTGTTCGGCGATTACATCGTCCGAGGTGTGCATTCTCTGTACAGGGTCCATGGAGCTCATCTTCTCTTTCTCTTTCGCTCCTTCTGCCTGTTCCTTGTATCCTCTTCTTGCACCTCTGGCCTACAAGTGGGATATTGAGAGTGAGATCAGAGCAATCCTCTACGAGGACAGAGGGTGTCTAGCATGTATCTAACGATATCCATATGAATTACACACCCGCACGTATACACCGTTACATATTCGTTTGCAGTGGAGAAAGAGCGAGGTAGAGATGGCGAAAGAGAGACAAGGAGAGAGGGAGAGAGAGAGAGAAAGAGAGAGAGGGAGAGAGAGAAAAGACTAGAGGCAAAGTGTGTATGTGTGTGTTCATCGATGTCGGTGACGTCGAGGCCGATCAGCCCGTTCCGCTTTCCTCGAGCCTGGCCAGCACAGATACTGCACGCTAATGCGCCGGAATAGATTAATTCTGACCAATAGGAGAACCCTGATCGAACTGAGGTAAAGGGGGGAGGAAGAGGACTCGGAGCACATTACTCAATTATTTACGCTTCATTAAGTATATATCCAATGCCACCGAGTGTGTACCAGCAGCAACGCTCTCGCTGGCTCTGCTCTGGGAACACGATGGGAGTTTGAGGCTAGCGAAGCTTTCACGGAGAGGGAAACACCACGCATGTATATACGTGTGTGCGTGTGTGTGTGTGAGTATGGGTGTGTATGTATGTATGCTTCTCTCTTTCCTTTCTCTCTCTTCGTCCTCTTCGTCCACCTTCTCCTCTTCCTTCTCCGCATAAGTTCCATCCTTCTCATCGGCGTCGTATACAAGTATGTACATCGCGAAACTCTGTACATAATGTATGGGGAGCCTGATGGGGCAAGCGACCAACTACCCCACCCTCAAAAACCATCCCCCAACCCCCCCCCCCCCCCTCCTCTCTTGCTCCCTCCCTCGGCCCAACCTTCACGAAGCATGGGGCCGAGGGAGGCGAGAGAGAGGGCTAAAGGGGCTTTCGGGAGGTGAGTCTAACTTAATTATTCGAGAAATTCACCGATCCATTCCTGAACCCTCTCCAACCCCAATATCACCCCCTCATAGCCCTGCTTGCTTCGCTAGCTTCTATCCTCCAACCTGTACTTTCGTATACATATACACACTCGTATATATATATAACGATAGGGGTGTATATGCCTCAGTTTCCGAAGCTACTTCAGTGAGGAGCCCCTGCCGCCCATCGGCTCTCTATAACGTCAATTCAACCCCTTCGGCTCCCTCTCTATCGCCAACTCGCCCTTATTTCTGGACCGAGAGTGAATGCGAGAAAGAGAGAGAGAGAAAGAGAGAGAGAGAGAGAGAGAGAGAGAGAGAGAGAGAGAGAGAGAGGAGAGAATCGATTTCTCCACACGATTCTCTCTTTATCGTGTCTCGAATGACCATTGCAACCGTTTGCAGCTGGAATTTTGTCAATGATTTTTTCGTCGTCGAACTACGAAACTTTGATTTAAAAAAATCATGAAACATTCGTTTTATCTTCTCCTCGTAATTTTATTAATTAGATAAAAAATTGTATCATTTATTTCAATGTTATATTTAAGCTTGAGCGAATTTACGAATGGGGAAAAAAAATCATCAATCAAAGGAATACAGGGAAGGACTAGTTTTTAAATGATATCCCTTCGTATGATAAATCGTCTCGAACTCGAAACATAAATATTCATGAGTTTCGAATTAATTGCTTTACCGATCGAATCCAAGAGAGAGGGAGAGGGGGAGGAGAGGTGGTAAATATAATCGTATCTAAATGATCAATCATCCCGTTTGTACAGCGCAGTAGCACTTCGAGAAATAGCGAGTGAGACAGAGAGTCGATTAAAACAAAAAAGAAACGATTAAAAATAAAAGAAACGTTTAAAAAACGAAACGAGTGAAGAAAAAAATAAGAAACGTTCGTGAAAAAGATGAGGTTTAACATTCGCGAGGAAACGTACGTTTCTCCATGTGTTTGAACGTACGTGCATGTGTGCGTACAACGCCCAGAATAAAGCATGTAGATGGGCCCATTGCGATATCACCTTCCCCCGTCTCTTCACGTGGACGTTAATTATCATCGCGTATGGAATTGTTTTATATGCCAGGAAGCACTTAAATAATATTTCACCGAGCCGAATATACATTCGTACGCTGCCACGGTTATGGGAACTTGCATTAAATGTGTGTATACCGTATGTGTTTACATTTATATGGGCCATTCAATTTCAATCAATCTTTAATCTCAGCGGAATTAAATTAATTGCGCTATTTCTTACGCAATAAAAAGTACGATCTATACGACGATTTCTCTGTCAATAAAATTCAGTACTAATTAATGTTCTCCAACATAAATGAAGAACAAATTCATTTGGAAAATGCCCAGCTGCACTCGATGAATTGCAACAACGAAATTTAGTGCATTTGAGTCTTCCCAAATGAATATTATCGAACAATATCCGATCAAACTGAAAATTAATCATACTCGAGTGACCCTATCGAATCATTTCATTGTAGGCTAATATTTTCACATACAAGTACACACAAATATATAATTCTACAGGATTATATAATATATATACGTGTATCAGTTCGAAGCAGTTGGCAATACGAGTCGTTCGGAGGCAAAATACGAGAAGACTCGGCATACGCACGATCGAGTCTTCCGATAAGAACTCGACGGGCTCTTAGGTGGGCGGAATTCGTTTATAGCATATATCCCAAGCCCCGGAAGGCTTGAAACAATATGTACTGGTGCGGTAGTGAAATGCAAAGATATAGAAAATTGCCAGTGCGTTACGATACGCGATGAGGGATTTACAGGTGTATGCGGAGCGATCTAACGATCCGGTATGATATCATCCAAGCGTCGATCTTCAGCTCGTATATTCACACCGAATTTATATAGGTACATGCTTTAAAATATAAATATAAATATAAACGTGTAGGGATTTCGGTTCGTGTGTGTGTGTATGTGAAAAAGATATTTATAAATATATATGTCGATATAATTATTATACAGAAGCGTATAAAAGTTTACTTGCTCATATTCAAGGCAGACTGAATAATAATATGCAAATTATTTATGAATAAATTCGCAAGTGATTAATTTGAAAATGAAGTAGCACGAAAGTGTCGAGATTCATTCGACGAAACTGTTTTTATTTTATCTCTCTCTCTCTCTCCCTCTTTCTCTTGGCCCCGCCGTATCTGTTTAAATATATAAATACATATATAATTATCCTTATCTCGAATTACAGTATATATAGAAGCGTTGTTCGAAAAATTAACGTTAATAAGGGACCGGTAATGAAAAATTTATTTCTTTAATGAGATATATATTTGCATTCATATACGATAAGTTATTTGTACAGCTGAACAAGCCAGACCTCCAAATGGCACGGAGCAAAAAAGTGCTTCGTTTTAAAATAAATTTCGACTTAAATATATTCGCCGAAAATATCAATGACCGTTATTATTCTTCGGCGGATTCGAATCAAAGAACTCTCGACACGAGGAATTAATCGTTAAATAAATCTTCTCTCATTCCTGCAGGTTCTCCGATTTTTTAAATTATTTGAAAATACATATGTTTGGTCGAATATAAAAAGAATCAAGACAAATGAAGGAGATTAAAAATTGTGCATGGCTCTCGGGATACGTGGGAGGTTAGCGTAAAGATCTTTCGATGAAAAGGAAACGAACGATTAGGAGAACGATCGAGCCATCTTCTTGGTGTATCTCGGGGTGATAATTATTTTTATCTCTATCTCCAGATCGTGGATATTAAGCGTATACGCTATGCTGATTCGTTATCTCAAATATAGAGCTTCACGGTTTTTTCCTCATGAAAATTACACACCGAAAGGATTATATCTGATAAATTACTGTGAAAATCATCGGAACGAAGGGACACTGTGAAATTCTTATGATTATTTGTGAACTGAATTAAATTTTTTATAAAAATAAAATAAATATTCTTTTTTTTTTTACATGAAACATTCGTGACCTAGTAATTTTTTACATCCTGTCAAATATTTCGAACGTCAATTCCAAAATTTCTCGGTACAAGTTGAATTTTATCGTGTCGTTAATTAATTTACATTTATAACGAAAATTTAAAAAATTTATTTTTAATTGAAATATTGAAACCTCCACGTTTTAATTTTTTTTTCAAACTTTTTTTTCTCTTTACATTGATTGATGGTGATAATGAATGGCATTGCGTGTGAAACAAAAAATATTATATCATTTCATCAAGGCCTTAAGCAAGACAAAGTGCATTGGTTGCAACGTCTTTGGTCTTTGGGAGCAGACCATAGCCTTTGATTTCATAATATTGAGTCGAAATCCCAACGAGACTATATAGAAATCGGGCGGACTATCCGTGGACGCGAAAGAAGGCCACCTGTCGAATAAAATTGAAAGCTCTGCAAACTTTTGTTTATCCGGCCGGTAGGCGGCATCGAGCTGTTGTCGTTCGCGTCCTCGTATAGCCTACCCGATTCTTATATAGTCCAGTTAGAGTTTTATCTCGATATAAAAAATCGCGTCACTGATCGCGTTGTTTGATCTTATTCCGATCAATACCAACATTTTGTCTTGCCTTGAAAGAATCGGATGTTTTTTCTGTCTCTTAATCTTTAATTTGTGTATAGACTATGCAATATATCGCAGCGATTTCTAAAAAATCGCGTCATGAATCTCGATTCCTTTCGCGGAGGGCCGTATTTTTTGGGCGCATAAGCAGGGCCCTCCACATTTGTTCATAAATTAGGCTGCATTTTGTTTAAAAAAGTTATAACCAATTATTAGTCCGAACTGTAAACATAAATCGAAAATTTCAGCTCAATTGTGTAAGTTATGAAACTTTTTGATATTTTTTGGAGAGCTACAAATGTCAACAACTGCACTGTCAAAGAAAAAAGCTGGACTTATTGTATTTGATTAAAAAAAATAGTGAAATATGAGTGAAAATACGTATAACGCAGTGACATTGGTAAAAATGTGAGCCAATTTGTAACGGGCAAAAATAAGAATAGCGTTAAAAATATTGTAAAAACTGCCGAAGATAGCATAACCTCTTGAACGTCATGGCTACGAAAAATCGTCTGCTGATCACATTCTTTCAAGTTCTATCGTGAATATTTTCTTCAAACGTCCGGTGACTCTCTGTTTTTATCGTTGCTACGGAATCTTTAGAATTTAATTTACCGCAAGACAGTTTATATCAAACATCTATCATTATTTAATATATGATTAATTAAATAGAAATGTGAGCAACAGGTCATCTCCATAAAGTGTCGTGTAAATTAGACGATTTTCAAAGTTATAATTCTTTTCTAAAGATTCGGTAACCTGACTTGATATTTTTCCAGTGGACTGGGATGTGCTTTTACTTTTATGTACAAAAAAATTCGTGAATTGCGAAATATTCGAGTTCGTGAAAGGAATACCTTAAATAGAAAGTATCGGAAAGGGTCTCGGCGAGACTATCGAAAAGAATTTAGGAGAGTCTCGGAAAGATTCCCGGCGAGATTGTCGAAAAAGAAATTGAAAATACTGTACTGTATCCGCTTATGAATTCGACAATTGACACGCATTCGCTCAGTTATTGACAATCTGTACCTCGAATACGATATAATATAAATAGTGCTTTGTAAAAAGGCTCTATTGTGTACAAAATTAGGTTTGAATTTTTTTCTTCCCGTTATTAGTGAAATCCAACCAAGTGATAATTCAACTCTCGAATATTGTAAACAGCATGGAGTCTCAGTAAAACTCTAAAAGAATTCATAAAAGTTTCGAAAAGAGTCTCGACGAGACTCTCGAAACCAATTGGAAAAGTTCTGCATACGGGACTATATGCGATACCCCAGGAAGACATCCCGACGAGACTCTAGACGAGCGTCTCGGCGAGACTAATTTTTTTTTTTGCGCTACATTTAAGTATTTTAAAATAATAATTTTTTTTATAAATCGTTCTAATGCGTTAAAAATCGATCATTATATCTATTTATATTCATTGCGTTCCTTTTAAGCTTTACAGACTTACGTTTTTTACGAAATTGGGCAAAACTGATGGAGAATTGATTGACCAGACGTTTCTCGTCATCGTGACGACGAATAAATTCAAAGCGGGTCTCACAACTCACGTTTCGTGGAAGCCTTTTGGGGTATTTGCTCGCTAATTTCGACGGTAGACTAAACAGAGCGCAATTAAAATAATTTATTTCGTTGTGGTTCGATAACGAGGGCATGGGAGTTTCTGTATCTCTTTGTTTGTTCACTCCGTGCGTATTTTTCTCTCGACTTTACATATTTAAAATGAAAAACCTTTCAAAATTCATTCAGTTTTTCGGTCAGCTTGAGATTTTAGAATTCAATTAATGTCGGTTCGATTCAACGAAAAAAAAAAATAAAATAAAATAAAATAAAACGAAAACGACGAATAAAAAAAGGAGTTGGATTGAAAAATGATTAAATAATGAGATTAGAAATTGAATGATTTATTTGCGTTACCGGTTCACTGACTTTTTAATCAGTTTATTTACTCATTCGTTAATTAAAAAGTTTCTTGCTTCAATCCCATGAAACATGGCTTGAAATTTCGTAATGTAGCAATTGTACAAGGGAAAGTGGCAAATAAGAAACAACGATGTTAGGTTAAGAGCGAGAGAGAGAAAGAGATAGAGAGAGAGAGAGAGAGAGAGAGAGAGAGAGAGGGAGAGCGAGTGTAGTAAGGGTGAAGGGAATTCTTAGCACACGCTACCACACCATTGACAGCCCGAGTAAGCTTGCAATATTAATGCAGATCGTGCGGGGGTTTATTGACTCGGCAACGTGGTTGATGTCCCTAGACACACCCCGAAGCTTTTTCCACGATTTATTGGAACCCTCCGGAGTTCAATAAACTATGCAAATAAAAAAAAATTTCCCTAATAGCTAATATATATCCCTCGATTCATTGAAATCGTAACGATTCAAGTTCTGAACAAAAAATAAATAAATTCTATGCGGAAATAACGAGTAAAAATAAAAAAGCAGTCTTTCCGTTGAAAAATAAAAGACCACAAAAATGTCCAAATGTTCTGGAATAACGAAATAACGGGAAAAAAAGGAAAAATCGAACGACATTTTTATTTGGAACCGCGAGACTCCCGATCGCTTTTTTTCGACGATAAAAGCTCGCATCTCGCGGAAGCCAAAAGCCTTTTTTCCGAACCAAACCCCGTTGCTTGCATTCCCTCTTTTTTATTATTATTATTTTTTTTTTATTCTTTTCGCGGGACGGTGCGCGCGCGCGGGCCCGCGCGAGTCGAATCAAAGGCCTTCGCGAACGAGACAATTGCAGTATTCGAACGAAATTCAATAAAATATAGAAACCGGAATTGGGGGTGAGTTGTTATACGTCAGGGGGACGAAAACGTCAAGCCCGTTGGCGCAGCGAGAGAGATGGGAGAAAAAGTAGACGGTCATAGGAAAAAAAGAGTATGTATGTGAAAGAGAGAAAAAGAGGAAGAGAGCAATCGAAAAGAGAGATGGAAAAAGGGCGAGAAGGGCATGACCGAGTACCCAACTGGTGGAAAACTTTTGATTGGGAAACTCGTCAAACGGGCAACCACCAGCCTTTATGGACGAGAGAATTTTTTGTTTTTGTCTTTTGCCAGCATGAATATATCGACGTTCACATATATTTTTATATTTTTATACATATGCATTTGTCAATCTATATATAGTTATATTTAAATGTGTGCAATTTTAAAAAAGAGACGATTCGCAGTCTATTATAATAACTATCGTTAAGCATACGTTTTCGCGTTTGTATGACTTTTTTTTAAACACCAACTCCTTTTTTGTTATACCGAAGTAAACAATTAAAAAATCGTTGTAACAGAATGAAAATAAAATAATAATAAAAGCAAGATTTTCATGAAATTGAAAAAAAAGCCTCGTGGTCGATTGTTTCGTTCAATTAAAAATTGCACAATTAGATTCGAATTAATTTTCTTTGAAATTGCCCGCTTTTTCGGACGTCCATGTATTATTGTTACTTCTCTTTTATTTTTTTTTGCGTAATTTTGGCGTGACGAATTTCGTCTGACGTATATTTACAATGGGGCGCCGGCGTCTCGACGACGACGACGACGTTGACGACGACCAAGATCGTAAAATGTTTAGTTATTGCGAACGAGGGGAATTATATTCGCTGGATTGTTATATAGGGCGTACAAAAAGATGTAGAAATGGAGGAAAAGATCGAGAGGAGGATTTCTCGTGCCGTGGCCACGCCGAACACACGCGGTCTCGGACAGAAATAATCCGTGAGTAATTTCAACCTCGGCTTTTCACTCGTAATAATAATAGCGAGAGAGAGAGAGAGAGAGCTCAAGATCACCAACGACGATTTATCATGATGATTATCGTATAAAATTGTACTTGAAGAATTGCAATAAACACTTTTTTGTCATTCAATAAATTTTTCAAATTTTTTCAAATGTCTTTCTAATGATGTAAGTAGAAATGGGCGTTTATGATCAGACCGCGTTATCGATTTAATTGGAACACGATAGAGTGATAGAATTATTTTTGAAAATTTGCCGTATCAATCGTAGAAACGAAGATACGAGACGAAATTCTCGAAATTGTGATTAAACTAAATTTTAATTTTAATGAATAAAAAATTAGTTTTCTTTTTTATCGTTAAAAGAATTTCCAGACCATCCAGTAAATTCCGATGTTTAGTCAAATATTTGGGAAACAAATTACAAAATAGCCTGATGCAATGGTAAAACTTTACCATCCAGTTTATTAATTTATATTTATACAGCATGTTGACCAAACAATGTCATACTTTTAATTGAAGTTTCAACGTACGTTTCAAAATATATTTATCAAACGTCACGAGAATTTTATTGTGCTCCACGATGAAAATTCTGGTAGAGCTATTTCTGGGCAAACTGTAAAAATAAAATATTGCACTTGACTATATGCCTCGAAATAAAAAAAAAAACTTCGTAATTAATATTAAATACAATTTTTACACTCTCACAAATTGAATTTATCATTTTTCATGTAAAACAAACAATTACAAAATTGAAATTCACCAATTCGTCAGTTTGTTCATTATTTTTATATTTCGAGCGCTTGATATAGTTTTTAAAAAATGATGATTCAGGCCAAATTCTCGAAGCTCGAAACTTGAGATATTTTTCTTCCTCGGTGAAAATACAATGAAGAAAAAAAGGTTGTTCCTCATGGCGAACCACGATAAATATTATTTCTCTGTATACGTAACACCAGTAGTAAAACTTTTGTGAATATATGTATATATCTGTATAAATACTATTATATATTTTTAGTGCACAGGTGCGCGAGTGCCGAGCACACCCTCAAGTATTTTCCTTGGTTGAGGTTGGTACAAGAGAGAATAGTTCGAAAAAGAGAAAGGAAGAGGAGAGAGAAGAGAAGATCGCGAACGATATTTCATTCGATATTGCACCCCGGCATTATTTCTCTATTTCGGTCCAGCGCAGTCTCTCTGTTTGTTCTCTTTCTCTCTTTTACTCCTGTATTCTTTGTCCTACCTTTTTCCATTTTCCATCTCGCTTCCACCATCCTTCAGCTCCCTCCCCTCGATCTCGGCGTTTCCTTCATTCACCCCTTTTTCTCTTCTCAGCGTACCGAGAATAAATTGTTTAATTTATATTAAAAATAAATATAGCTGGGAGTCGAGCTCTCGAGAGCTGTTCGCCGACGGCAGTAGAAATATTACTTTTAATATTAGCATTCGTTCTTCCCCTGCCTCCGCTCCTCCATTTCTCTCATTTTTTATTTCTTTTTTGTTCTACGTGTTTCCCGCAATTTCTCCACTGCGAACCGTTGCAACTATATACACGAGTGCGTGTATTTTTAATATATATATTTTTTTTTATTTTCCACTAACGAAACCGAGATCGAAAGAGGGTGGGAGGGCGGGAAAGAGACACAACGAGAGAATGAAGAGAGAGAGAGAGAGAGAGAGAGAGAGAGAGAGAGAGAGAGGCGAACAGCAGAGAAATGAAAGACGAGAGAACAGGGAAGAGAGATTCATAGCGCGGAAATGTCTACGACGAGAAATTAGATGAATCGTGATAATTTATAGCAGCAGAAGAATAATAATAAAAAGAGAAAGAAAACAAGAGAAAAAGATAGCTAAACATTCCTCGGGTTCGAGAGCACGGGGAACGAATATTAATTGGGGCTGGTGAATCAAAATTAGAATTGGCGAATTTTGGTGTAGTATATGCCGGAGAAATATCGAATCTAATTTCGCTTGATTTATACTCTTCAATTACGAACTACCAATTATACCCCCAAAAAACCTCAATGCTCCGGGGGCAAACCACTAAGAATATTTCCCATTTTCCCATGTATATTTTTCCAAGCATAAAAACATTATAAATCACGAAATATCTTTTCGATGAACGTTGCATTTAGGTTAGTCCCTCCGTTGGTCCAGCAGCGTCTACTTTCGCATGCTGCAGACACGCTCGAAAAGGAGGGGCGACGGGGTTGCTTCGCGCTTTGCTGGCAATCGCTTCGGCATGCACTTTTCGCTCGCGGGGCCGGTGCACTCTGCTTTTCCATAATGTAAGTCCAGAAAGAAAGAGTCAAAGATACTGAAGAGAAAGAGAGCAGGAAGGAGAAGAAAAAGTGAGGGAGGAAATAACGTGTAGAGCGAGAAAACCCAACGAAGAAAGAGACACAGATAAAGGGTGCAGGGGTGGTTTGGACGAGGGACGATAGCGAGCTAGATGAATGGCAAGCCGTCCACGAATATTTCACGAGACATATTAATATTGCAGCGTCTCATCTCATGGATGTATCGAGGTAACATAATGCTGTACTATAGATAGCTCCTTATTAAACCAGCGGTCTGCACCCCAGCGTTGAGCAACGCCCGATTCTACACTATACCATTTATACACATATATATGCATGTATGTATGGATGCATATCATATATATATATATATATATATACATATATACAAAGATGAAAGGATGGTGGAAGTGAAGTAGGACTACAGTATGTATCTGATGTAAGGTGCAGTGTAGGGTGCAGCTTGCATTTCGTCTATATAGCGTAGCATGTGGAGTTTAGTATGCATATTCCGAAATGACGTAGACGACGTCGACGAACTTTTAACATACGATTTTTCTTAGGACTTGGAAATGTTGGTTAAAATGAAAAAAATATCAAAATTAACAAGCAGGGCTTGCACGAAATTCGTTTTTGTTTGATTTTCACGTCATTTTGTTCATTAATGGATAATTATTATTTATTTAATCAAATAAAGAATGGCTGTTTGTGAGAGGTTTTTTGATACCACAATTGTATCGAATGATTTTTTACTAACGGGTTTATATGTAGATGTGCTCAGGAAAATTAAGAGATTTTCATGATTTTTTTTAGCTATGTTAACATCATTTTATTAAAATACACTATATAGTATCTATTACTACATATTTTTAGGTACTTATACAATTTTTTTTATGAAAAAATTTTCACTTTTGGGGGAAATATGGCCGTTGTCCTAAAACACCTTTTTTTCAACATCACTCGCGATGAGCATTATATCTCTGGAACGGCTCATTTGAAATAAAAAAAATCAAAAAGATTTTGTTGGTATAATACTATACGCTCTTCGTGAAAGAAGAGTTTGGCGAAGTTTTGATTAAAAAAAAAAATGTCGATTTTTTTGAAAAGTTTGATTTTTAAGGTTTCAAAAATGAGATTTTTTGACCCAAAAAAATATAAATTTTGGTCGAAATGAAAATTTCTTCGTTCATGAACGAGCCACTATAATTAGAAATAAGCTCGTGAAAGATTCAAATCGATCGGTTATATTGCTTTCGAGAAATCTTGCTCACCGCAAAAGAACTTTTTAAAAAAACATGATTCCGAGATAATCGCGTTTAAAGTCGTCGATCGCTGCGCTCGGAGACTCGCACTCTCAAGTAACGCGCGTAAATATATTATTTCTAGTGCTCAGATCCTTACAATATTTTGGGAAAACGTTCTTAAGATTATATATTTTGAGAGAATGCAGAAAAAGAAAAATTTCCATTTTTTGGACAAACAACTAGATATAACCCCTTAATCAGGATTGCATAGTGACCTGAATAGATCAAGTTAACGGGAGAAACCAATTTAGGAGGCCGAAATTTTGGTGTTTCTCGTGAATTTTTTTACCAGGGAAGGAATAATCAGAATTTGTTTAAACTTGGAGGATATTTAATTCATGTTTTGAAGTACACTTTGTAATTTTTTCAAGTCATTTCCGCCGGAAATAGTGGAGTTAGAAGCTGCTGTCCATGGACGATCGCCATCCGAGTTTTTTGCTGGTGGGCAATCCTGAAGTCACAATTTTTATCTGTAATCATTACAATTTCCTTTTTTCGTTAACAACATATTTCCTAAGAATATGAACCTAATTGTGATCAAAAAAGTTGAAAATTGCATGTTTTTGAGGTGTTTGAACACAATGTCATGTTTTTATACCATGTTTTTTCACATTTTTTGCTTTAAAAAAAAGATTTTTAATAATAATATCATGCCAGAGTTAGGTTCATATAGATTGTAATTGAATAAAGAATATTCACACAAATTTTCAGAACGATTGGTCAATAACTTTTTGAGCTACAATGTCCACCAATTGAAAAAAAGTCGTCCATGGAGACCAGCTTCTAACTCTACTATTTTCGGCGAAAATGACTTGAAAAAAATGCAGAGTGTACTTCAAAACATGAATAAAATATCCTCCAAGTTTAAACAAATTCTGATTATTCCTTCCCAGTTAAAAAAAAATCACGAAAAACACCAAAATGTCGGCCTCCTAAACTGGTTTCTCCTGTTAAAATTGTATTATTGTGGGTCAGTTATTTTCGTTTATGTCCGGTTTGACATAAACGATGATTATTTTAAGAGTTTATTAAATTAAGAATTCCAATTTTAATGAGTTATTAATTATTTCACGTGTGAGAATTTGATAGCAAATCGTTAATATTATTTTATTAAAAGATCCTTTATAGAACCTTCCGGCCCTTCGCTTTACTATTTTTTTTTCTTCCGCACGTCGATATGGCATTTTATTCTCTCGTTCATATCGGTTTTTCTCTTCCGTTCCTTCGCTTCTTACATTTTGATGTATGTATAAATTGCCAAAGGTGTGTAAAACTTGGCCTACTTTTAAACACAGATTTAACATCGCGTGTTACAAGAATAATTCTTCGCCATTCAATACACGGGCAAAATTGTCCTCGAGCACACATTCAAATTGGAGATCGAGGATCAATAATAATGAAACGTTAATAAAATATAACAACAGGTATATTTCGCCAACGTCATCGTACACCTTCCGTACATTTCTTGACACCGGAATATTTACAATTGCGATATCATCGAAATAAATCGTCATCTACGATATTTCCATGACGTCACTGAGGCTCGCTCTAATTCTTTATTTTTAGTTAAACGACCTGATAAACTTGTTAACCTTGGCATCTCATCCGCGCGACTCCTTGAATAAAAATCTTCTATTCTGAAAGATTAATTAAAAAATCTTTAATTCATGTTTCACTCATGGCTCGAACTTATTCAAGGGTGCTCTACTTCTATATTTACGATTTGAGCAAATTCTGCCAATTTCAGGAAGATCGATTTATTTAAATTAATTAAAAAGCTGGCGATATTTTTATAATTGCTGTATTAATTATTCAGTCGAGATATTTTTTTTTTTATTTTAATATTGAAATATTGTGCACCGCTCCCTACTTTTTAACCTACACTCTCTCCCGCGTTTTATTCTGCTCGTATACATCAGGTGTACAAATACAAATATACACGAATATATATAAATGTACCAAACAGGCCTTCTCCGACACACGATTTTCTCCGCGGAAACTCGACTCGAGATACGTACGTGCACACGCCCCTTGCTTAAATATTGACATTGCCTTAAGAGAAGATAAATAACCTTCTCCAGGATAAACCCGGGTCCTGGACTGACGCCATTCTCGCTCTAGTTACCCTTCCTTTCCTTCTTTCCGCTTCGTGTGCGATTCCCCATCATTCTTGCTCCCTCGTTTCTGCATCCCTGTTTCAACGTATTTAAACATCGGAGGCTCGTCGACGATAAATACTAATCGAATTTTCCTGTGCTAAAGTAACGACAAACAAGACAAAGAACTATAAACAACGAGAAAAGATATTAGAAATCAAAATGCAAAAAAAAAAAATATATAGAAATTATTGTCAAATTGTGGTTTAAATATTAAACCAAATAGCAATGCGAATATCAACGAACGATTATTTCAGAACTTTTCTCCCTCTCTCTTTCTCCCAGTTCTTATAATATCATCAAGAAAATACAGAGTAGTGCTCGTCTCGTCTACGCGTACATGGCGTATAATGTGTCCGTCTGAAGGCATTAACTTTTCAAGTACTACCGATCCGATTCTCTAGACGACAGCCACGCCGTTTCCCATACATATATACATTTAGGAGTGCACAAACACTTTAAAACAGTTTATTTATATATTACATACATGAATTATACATATATATAGATATAGATATAGACAGGGACGTATAAATATATAACACCGTTGTATACATGTATAGAATGTGTGTATATTTACCGTGGTTCCATATGTACAAATATATTATGCATTTCGTAAGGGTACAGAGTCTTACAAATTAAATAAACACCAATTTTAAGGAGCCAGTCCACTTTGGAGCCACGAAAAAAGGCTATTTTCGCGATTTTCTTTTGAGGATTTTATAAAAGATATGAATATAAAAGTTGTTGGGCTTGATAAATACACTTCTTGAAATACATTTAAAAAAAAATTTTAATTCATTTTTATTCATTTTTAAGTACAAAAACTATAGTTTAACTTAACGCCTCAAAAATAGGTGAGCTAGGTAGCTCCATCAGAACTCGGCAACGGCTTGTCTGAAACAAAAAAATCAAAATCCATTAGATTCAGTATGACACCAGCTACAAAATGACCCTTGGATATAAAGTTTTATCAAAAAATAAAAAAATGGCAGATGAAAAACGAAAAAAGTAAAAAAAATCGCGTTTTTTTCGCAGTTTTTCACAAAAAACAAAGAGTAAAAATCAAAATTTTAAAACCATCGAGGGTCATCTTGTTGCGAATCATGTTTACAATATGTGTTTCAAATTTCAAGAGAATCGGTTTATTAGTTTTAGAGATACGATGGAGCTAGATTTTGAAAACGTTGTTTCGAGAAAAACGCGTTTGAGCGTGCTATACGCTCAGGTGGATGAAATGAGGTCCTGACGTTCAGGTAAAAAAAAAATATTTAGAGATCTCGGATTTTCATAACATTTTGACACAATATTTCTAAATGCATGTACTTTCGAAAACAGTAAAAAAATCGATTTTTTGAAATTTTCAAAGTGGACTGGCCCCTTAATACCAAATTTCTTCAAAAAACATTACATTTTCAATAAATATGAAAATAAAACATTTTTGGATTCGAAATTCGAATAATTTTTTGTTTTGACGAGATCCTTCATTCAGAAATAAAACTTTTAATATAAAAATAAGATTTCTATACTCCGAATTGCCGAAATCGAATGAATTTGTATCGTTTTTACAAAGACCTTCATTCGGAAGTAGATTTTTTTAATCACCCTGTAGAAGTTCGAACGTCTCTTTGAGTCTGTGTTAATAATACAGATGTGTGAGTCGAAGAACAGAAACCCTCGACTGCATGTAGTGCATCAACACAGTCACACATACGGCTGTTACATTATTCGTGTTTTTATGTGTGCGAGACTGGGAAGTAAAGAACGAGGAGAGGAGAGACGTAGGTCGCTCGTATCGAGAGCGATTAATAATGGACGTACAAATAATTTTAGATCGATTCTCAAGGCACACCCACAAAACTGCCCTCTTTTAACAAGAATATAAATATATATGTATCATACATACACACTGAAAGAATAATACTCAAAAAATGACCGTGACAATCGTACAAATTCGACTTATTGTATTTATAAAAAAATGTTCTAATGAAAATTTTAATTTGAGTTTCAAATTTTATCCCAATATTTGCACGAATTTCATTATCTTTCACGACACAAATTTCCATATTGCCAATTCCATACCAGTGTGAAAATTACATATTGACTTGTGATAAATTAATTTTTACATTTTTTCAGATAAAAAAGCTTGATTATTATAGTGATAAGTACAAATTTTACACTTTTCTTCACGATCCAGTGCAGAGCCGTGAATTTTCGATGTTTCCTTTTTAATCCTTTTCATTTATATGCATGTCAAAGTATTAAAGTATAGTTGAATAAATAGATACTGCTATAAGCGAGATCCGATAATGTATCCAGACGAGAGAATTTATGCAACGAAATTTAGCCTAATAATCCTAGCAGCATGTGGTATATAGAATGCCGAGGGTTTATACGTTGTAACTAAACTATACGAAGGGACAGAGATCGATGCACAACTACAACAATTATCTGTCTTCGATTTATTATCAATTCTCGTATATAATGGCTTGTTGTTTCCATTATATATATATGCATATATATTTAAACGATGATTAATTCGTCGGTGTAATTATCGCTCGATTATATCGAATGTCCCATCCGCACCGCGCCCATCGTCAATTACATCGATAATATACGTAGGTCGCGCAGAAATTGGCTAAATTTGTTATCTTAGCATAGGAAAGCTTGTATCGATATTCCGTTTCGCTATACGTTTTGTGATATTCGATATCGACCGTCCGGAATTTGGTTTAATCTTTTATATTGTTCTTTCTTCGATTGTAAGAACGGAACAAAAGTCTAATAATAAGCCGGATCTTCGAGGTCTCGAGATGGCGTTAATTACTAGTCAGCGAGAGTCAATTTCTGTTAAGAAACGAGCAATTTCATTAGATTTTCATCAAAATTTCAATTTAGTTTAATAATAAATTGTAGTATTTTGCGTTGCCCCTTCATTTCAATGATTTTTATGGCAAATTTCGAAATTTAATGTATCCAGTGTAATTATGGTAAGCGTCCAGGATGTTACAACGAATTGCAAGATTTAATTAGTCCGCATTGATTGACTGGGAGAAAAAATAGTGATATTTAATTACCCTTACTTGGGATGATTCGCGATTTCTCGGTTTAATTCGTTATAGCGCATTTTGTTACTGTGAAACAGGGCACACTGCTCCAGACCTTTCTCCCTTCGTCTCACGTTCAACGAAGAA
Source organism: Rhimphoctona megacephalus (assembly GCA_963989365.1). Taxonomy (NCBI): domain Eukaryota; kingdom Metazoa; phylum Arthropoda; class Insecta; order Hymenoptera; family Ichneumonidae; genus Rhimphoctona; species Rhimphoctona megacephalus. The sequence goes on along the minus strand of OZ022418.1, from coordinate 18,502,862 downwards.
TGAGAGAGGAATAGAGAGAGAGAGAGAGAGAGAGAGAGAGAGAGAGGGAGAGAGAGCGAGAGAGAGCGAGAGAGAGAAAGTCGAAAGCACGTCGAGTAATCGTGACGGCTTCCGCATGGATTGGATTAGAATAATTCTGCGGTCCAAAGTCGACGGATCGAATTAATTTTCATCGAATTAATACATCCGCGCATTAATCCAATCGATTTCTCTCTCTCCGCCCTTTTTTCTCTCTCTCTCTCTCTCTCCCTCTCTCTCTCTCTCTCTCTCTCTCGCCTATCTCTACTTCCCTTTCTCGTGTACCTCAATCGATTTCGATTCAATCGCGTGCTCCGCGCCACCAACCAGCCCGATTTAAATTAAATCGTCCTTCCACTGCCCTCTCACCCTTCCTCAACCCGCCAGGACTAAATTAACCCTCTATGCCCACTACCAATCGCTGTTTCTCGCATTCAAATTCCTCTTTTTTTCTCATCCTCCCCTCCATTCTTTCTTGCTTTCCCGCTTTTTATTACTCTTACACGATTTTTTCTTACATCTCATTATTAAGAGCTCTGGCGATCGATATGAAAGAAAGAGGGACGTTACTATACTCGAACGAAGGAATCTTTTTCATTAATTGCAAAATTCTCATCTATCAATAATATTTAATAGTAAATCGGATATTTCATTCGGTTTTCTTGAAATATCCATGTTCAAAGCGATAAATAAAAAGTTGTATGAGAGAAAAAGGAACAAAGATGCGGGAAAGCTCGTTTGTTGTTATCACCAAACTTTATTTCCCATTGCAATTTATTTGTACCCGATATTTGGCTTTTTGGATGCTACTAAAAAAAACAATCCCAAATTATTCGGCATTTTCGTTTGCTGCTGTGACGTAACTTCTCTGGAAATTTCGAGCTCCAGCCATCGCTCTTTCTCTTTGTATTCAAATCCTCTTTGAACAACTGCATGATTCATTCATTTATCTTCATTTTTAAGTTTCTAGCGTTTTTTAAAAGTTAACGATCATTTTCGCAAATCTTCGCGTTCGAGAATCGACGCTGCTTTATACGTAATTTCCGAGAAGTTCAAAATTTTTATCACGACATCACGTTCGAAAATTTATTAAACAAGTAATTTCATATCATTTCATAATGAAAAAGATTATTCGTCGATTTGATTTTAATCACGAGCACGAGCAAAATAAAACTAGCGAATAAAAATTATTGATTGATTAATTTTATTGCGGTAATCAACTAGCGAATAATTGATGTTGCAGCCCGTACAGTTCTGCATTGAATATCCAGTGTAGAGAATTTCGTAGTTGTCCGCCCCCGCGTAGCAAATCTTGCGCAAATCCTCTCCTCCCACGTTATATCTCTCATTCCGTCGCTATGTGTTGTTTGTGAATTTACATATATATATATATATATATATATATATATATATATATATATATATAAGAGGATACACGATCCTAATACATAGTTTAGAGGACTCGAGCTACATACGTGCGAGCTAACACCGTACTAACCCCCAGACTAAGTCCACACACTGACTGCTCCTCCTCTTACGGTTCTCCAAACCACCCTGCTGGTTTTCAGCTCTTGCCAGCCTTTATCTGTCGCGACGAACACGTCCCGGCTAGATCGTGCGTGCACACGACATCCTCTCTACACTCGATTCCTCCTCACTCTTTAAATTATATATATATATTGTATTTCATAGTAAATCCGTCCAATAATATATCGTAGTTCGACGTACTAACAACCACAACTAAATACGAATAAACATATATAGATATATTCGATTTCTTCGATTATCCGTAACGAGGAATCCTTCATATTTGTTAAAGTGTCAAACATCTAGATTTTAATGAAATAAACACACAGCCAAGAGAAAACTAGCTCTTGGTATGAATTTTATAATATTGTGTTTATTTTTTCGAGTTTTCTTTCATGATTTTTTTTTGTTTAGAGATACTTTAATTTAATGGCTGAGCTTAATGTAAAAGTTGCTGTGTTACCCGTGAAAAAAAAAATGAGTTGCGATATAATTACAAATATTTTGGGCCATTAAGGTAATATGACCGCTTCACACTAGTCAAATGAGTGCTAAATTTTCAAAATACATTTATGCAAAGTTCGATGTACTAATTAAATTAATCGAAGGTTTATGTGTATTACAGCATGTCTTATTAACCTAAAAAAAATGTAATAACGATGGATTTGCGCAATCATCAACTGATAACTGCAAAATTCTATGATATTATATTTTCATCGAGATTTTTCAAAAAATAATCCGTATTTTTCAACCGATTTTAATGCACCAAGTCTTATTTTGTTCCTCAAGAGACCCTCTACGAATTTACCGCATAGGTTTTTTTCTAAACTTGTAAATATGAAAATTACAGCAATTGATTTATGAACATTTTTGTTAGCCAATTAAACAATTGGCTGCAACAGTTAAACGATGAAACTCAGAAAAAATCCACACGGTGAATTCGTAGAAGATCTCTTGAGGAACAAAATAAGTCGTGGTGCTTTTAAATCGGTTGAAAAATACGGATTATTCTTTGAAAAATCTCGATGAAAATATGACATCGTGGAATTTTGCATTTATCAGTTGAAGGTTTTACAAATCTATTGTTATTAATATTTTTTTAGATTAATAAGACATGCTGTAATACAAATCAACCGTCAATTCATTTAATTAGTGGATTAAACTTTGCATAAACGTATTTGGAAAATTTAGCACTCATTTAACTTGCCTGCATCAGCTATTTTATCTCAAGTGATTTTCATTCATAATAACTTGCGCTTTCTACGTTGGATTAACTGTCAATGAGAATATAACATTAATGCGCATTTATAGAGAATAGAGAATATGAGTATTATCAATTATTCCCAGATACATTAGAGATCCCGCTAAGAGTACAAACACGAGCTCCTGTTACCTCCTCATATATGTACTAACCCTTTGTTATCTATAAATGTGCGTTTGCGTACCTATCTGTATGAAGAGAGTTACTCCCGGCTCTAAAACGTAGACACCGAACATTATTCAGGAGATAATCCGCGTTGGCTATGTACGTTGAGAGGGCAGACCAGGGTAAGGGGATTAAAATGAGCAAGGGGAGACAAAACATCGAAGAAGAGAGAGTGAGAGAGAGAGAGAGGCAAAGAGGGAGAAAAAAAAGATAAAAAAAGTGAATGTGAGGAAAACACATTTTTATTATAGGTCTGGGGTGTGAATTCCTCGAGTCTCAGTAACACAGAACAATTCTTTTCAATTCCCAGATCATTTGGCTGTAACAATAATCGTGTCGTATTAATTTTAATTACACAAATTCACTTTTTTATGTTCTTAAATCGATTATCGATAATCGTATTCCCAGAATTATTTGTCGTATTAATTATTTCATTTATTATTGTATTTTTAGTGTTTTTTCGTCTACTGATATGATTTTTTTATTATTTATTCCCAGTGGTTCGTCGAATTAATTATTTTTATTGATTACATTAATTGGACTGACTATTTTAACTTCTTACCTTTTGTTATTTCTTTATCAGTGCATTTCGACCCTGCCATTCTTTTTTTTTTTTTTTAGCACTTGACAGATGCAAATTACTTTCCTCATATCTTTTCTCGTACTCGTATCCTCTTTCACTTCTTCGGATGGATTTCATCTTCGCGAAACGTTTATGTCGACTACTCCAAAATAATATACAAAACGAGAGAGCGAGAGTATTTTTGCCGAAAAGATGTTGTTTCATGAGTAAATGCAAAACCCTCTTCTTGTACGAATATACAATATCGTTCAAAAGTTTAAAAGCTGTCTCAGTTTTTCTTGTGATTTATTCAAACATTATCTTCAGCTTAAGAAAAGTTATGCATTTAAAAGGAAAGTTCCTTAAGATTTTACAAATAAATCGAACGTCCTAAAATATCTTGATTAAACAATCAAAAATCACAAACTAATTTTTAAACAAAGATTGAACCATTCTGTCATCCGAAAGAACCTTTTTTTAATTCATATTTTTTTCTGCGTTTTTGTTCTCAATTGTTTGAATTGTTTAGCTTTATGGACTTCTCCGATTTAAGAATACGAATACGGATAAAAAATCATTTAAGCCATAAAATAAATGATGGAACAAAATGATTAATTTTATAATTTTGATATTTCGAAACTTTTGAACGTTAGTGTACGTAAAAATATTTTGAGATGCAGCGAGAGCACGATGTAGATCGCAGAAATGCTTGGAGTAAACGGTCAAAGAGATGAACCTCTCTTTTCGCTGGATCCACGATATACAAACACTGCAACCTTTTTCAAAGCTTTTTTGCCACCCCTTGGTTTTTTGTTTTTTTCGTAATCGACATTTCTTACGAGGCCAAAGTGAGAAATGGGAAAAGATTAAAAAATAGAGTTGTATTTTATCGAAAACAAAAAAAAATAGAAAGTTGTAGTGAACGACCTGGATTGGACTGCTTGATTAATTGATCACTTCAAAAATTTCAACCGTATTCAATAAAAATTATTCATCTACGTCGTGTGTGGAAGAATGTGGAAAAACAAATTCGTAAAGTAGGAAAAAAACAACGATTTCCCCCTTGGCAACGAATAATGGTCGAAGCAAAATCGGAATGAGAATAAATCATCGAATAAAGTAAGGAAACAATAAATAAAAAAAATAATAAAAAACAATTTAAAAAAAAAAATCGTACGAATGTGAAACGCGTGTATTACGAATGAAAGTCGAACCCTAGAGCTTTTCAGAGTACATTACGAGATTTTTTTCCCTCCCCCCACTCTTTCTCCACCTCGTCATACTTTCAGAGTGTGAGCTCTACTCGAAATTGCACGAAGGGGGCGACCAATGCGAACGAAACTCTCTAATAAATGCATAAAAAACAAAGAATGAAAAAAAAAAACGAAAAAAACGTAGAAAGAAAGAGAATGATATCGATGCTCCCTTGTATGGCAACATTTACGGAATAATTATTTTCAGTTCGTAATAAAGTGCAGCGGACGTTGTAAAAAAATGAGTTCTCGTACTCGAACATGTGCACTCGATACGTGGATGAAATCTCGAGAGGTAAAGTATTCTCTATACGTAACTAACTCGAGTATATATTTGATTGAGAAATTCAAGAAAAAGGCTTCACCGATTTAAGGTTGAAATTTTATTATTTAAATTAAACGAAGCTTAAAAGATTAGTACACGCGATGTTTGATTGAAAAAAAAGAAGGAATTTCGCAGATTGATTGTAGAAATTTATTATTAATAGAATCATACGAAATAAAAAAATATTAACGATTTATTTTGGATCGAAAAATCAGTGGACTACGATCGAATTTCACTTTTTAGCTTTTCAATTAATAAAAACAAATAAAATATATCCACAACAATGTAATGATTGCGACGAGTCATGAAGAAGGAACGATTCGTTAAACGATAATGACGAACCAATAACAGAAAACGTCAACATGTTTCAGTGTGGACTCTTCCTATATAGTATACTGTTGTGCATATAAATAAATAAATATATATGTATATCTATATTATAAATGAACATACAAGCTTGGGGAAACTGTGCAAACGTGAAACAATCCGATCTCGGGACCGGCCCGCGTCAACCAGTTGGTTAGCGAGTGAGCCAGCCGTTCCTGCGTGGTTCTATAGCGAAGAATGTGATATAGTTATCACATACCTATTGCATTTTCCAACATAGATACGGGGCATTTAAGCCCAAAATTTTCTCCAAATTTCTCATTAAATAATTCGTTCCAAAAAGTTAAAAATATAAAACTCTCTTATATCAATCGATTAAACTGCCATTATTAATCGATCGTACCAATTACGAATTTCAATTCGAATCGTAAAATGTTTCCCTCGATTTTCCATCAGCACCTTTTTTTTTTGTATTCCACTTGAATTTCTAATTGATACGTTAATCGATAGAATTCTTTCCAGAAAACGACGAGTTATTTTTGAATCACCAAAATTCCAGTTCGAATTTAATTTTCAAATAATTGACTCTTATAAATCTGATTTTTGTTGAAGTCGCCAATTCAGGAGAAAAATTTGGGACGAATGTATAAAACGATGAATATCAGGAAATAAAAAATGAAATTTTAGAAAATTCCTTCCCTGACAGATGTAAAAAAATGGTTCTAGACCGATGGTTCGATTTGGTACTAAATGCCCTGTAGCGAGTGAGTGTACAGATGAACTGGACAGGGATGGACTGCAACCATACGATCGCAGCCACCGCGTGCGGCATCAATTTACCGTAAATAAATAAATCTATTTATACGAGCTTTCTCTCTTTCTCTTTCGCTGACATGGGTTGCCTCGCACATCGGAGCTTTTCACCGTATCAACGGAATAGTTTAAACATTAGACTGTTGAATAAAATATCGAGTTTACCAGAGCGAAAAATACATATGTGTATATATATGCACGTGTGTGTATATGTTTGTATGCATTTCTAGACAACGTGGGATTTTCGTTAGTTTTGCGATCTCCGTGACACTGTCGGAACAACGTTGAAAAAACATTATTTTTTCTCGATCCCAATATGTGAACGATTTAACAAGGTTTCAAAAACATTTATACTGTACAATAGATATGAGTGAATTTGGTTAACTTTAATATCAATTGTAAAATATCCAACCGACTTGAATTCGGTGGAAAAAAGATGGCACGTTTCAATGACAATGTCAATAAGACTAATTGAAATTAGGCCTCAGTTTGAAATTTAAACGTTCGATATTTACTTTTCCAAGGAATAATTAGTCTCTTTCTTACTCACGGGGATCGTCACTCGCAGCCTTTTCCTGAATCCGGCATCAAAGTCATCCGGTTGGCGGCAAGGATGTCTTCTTCAGATTCTCCCTCTTTCTCTCTCACTCTCTTCGAGACTCCCGGACGTTAATTTAGACGAATTTCATTAGAACAAACGAACTCTCTGCTAATCCACGGTAATTCGATTAGAAATTTTCTCCCGTGGTGCAGTTACCAAGGGAGCGAAGTATAGGGGCTGCACGAGTGTAAAAGGAGGGAGGCTTCACGATGGAAGAGAGAATATCCGAGTAAGAAGGAAACCCTTTTAGCCTTGCTATTCGGAGCGAGATAAACTCACCAATCTCTCCCCTTCTCTCAGTTTCTCCTTAACCCTCTCCCCTCATTCTGACCGAGCCTTAAACACCGCTTCAATCCCTCCTCTTCCTTTCTTCTCCCTCATAGAGCTTTTGCTCCACTCTCACAAGTTGCAAGCTCTCTCGTGTTTACTGAAATTCACGGAGCCTAATATCTTCTTGTTGGTACTCTCGACTCTCTTTCTCTCTTTCACTCTCTCTTTCTCTATGACTCTCTGTCTCTCTGTACTAGCAAATATTTACCGGAATTAGCAGTCAGACGACTTTTGGTCGGTAAATCCACGGAGCATATGGATTTTCTCCTGCAACATTCGTCCCAGAAATCTCCACCGTCATCTTGTATTACTGTCATTGTGATATATTTTACAATTCAATTATAATTAATCACGAACTCCTATTGAATTTATTATTGCCAAAAATTCTCGTAAAATCATCAACTGCTTTCGCTTTTTTACCAAAATTAATGAATTTTCGAGCTTTCTCATCCATAGAATTAATTCGTTCGTTCTAATTCTTCGGATTATTCGTCCGATTTCATTGTGAATCGCTCGTTTCAACCAATTTTCATATTCTTAACTTCTCGACCACCTTTTTTCATTTATTTACGTGTTTTTTTTATTTCATCCCCGTGTTTACTCATACTTTTACACCTTTTTTCCATTTCAAGCCTATCCACCGTTCCTCTCGCATCGAATTTCAGCTTTATTCTCGTTAGCCCGAGCACCTCGTGCTCTCACAACCATCTCTCTTTTACTCTCCCCGCCCCTTCCCCCCTCCCTTAAACTTAACGATCCGAAATAAGTAATTTCCCGTTGTACACACCCGGGCACCAAGCCAGCCAGTTGAACGCGTGTGTATTAGTTTATCCTTGATTTACTGTACTTCCCGCGAATCAACGTTTGATTTCCGAATTTCTCGCATGCCGCATGTACGCGCTAAGAATTATGAAAAGACGATTAAATTCACCGTTTAAATTACCGTCGTATCCTCGAATATGGAAACGAGTCGAATAATCGCTTTCATTACAGAACACGATTTTTTTTTTTTTAGTTTCGCACGTAATAGCAGATCAAATACAACACGAAATTTTTACAGATTACACAAAAATAGCTGTGCTCGATTTTTTTCCATTCGCGGTAAAAACAACACGAAAAAATGTAATTTTCGGTGACAATTTCTAACACGTTAAAACTTTGATGAAAAATATCATAGTTTTTGCATTTCATTTTTTAGCAAATATCTAAACAATCAACTGCAGTCAAATTTTATCTGTACCACGCAATTCTTCATTTTACGTTTGAGATATTTTACCGAACATCAAAATTTACTCGTCGGTTTAAAAAAATTCCTGAAAATAACAAGGAATTATGATATTGTTGTTGAAATATTCAACAAAATACAGGTGAAATTTTACCTTTATCACGCAATTATTATCACCATTTTACCACTTTTTACCACTAATTATTACCACGCAATTAAATTCGCGTTTGAAATGTTTTACGGAAGATCAAAATTGACTCGGTAGTTTGAAAAAATTGCTGGAAATAACGAGGAATATTTAGTTACTGCAATTTCACAGCCTACTTTAAAATACTATTTCGCATTGCAGTAAATGTCGATTGAACGAAATTACATGGTTTTTGCAATTTGGCACAGTTTTTAATCGATTTCGAAGGATATTCATCGCATCTAAATTAATGAGTATCCAGGAGAATTTTCCGAGATTCGTCAAAATCGAAATTGTCCTCAGGAATTTTAGTTTTTTTTTAAGGCTAAAAAAAAGGCTATTTTCGCCATTTTTTTTTGAGGATTTTATAAAAGATATGAATATAAAAGTTGTTGGGCTTGATAAATAAAGTCTTGAAATACACAAAAAAAAATTTTAATTCATTTTTATTCATTTTGAAGTACAAAAACTATAGTTTAACGTAACGCCTCAAAAATAGGTGGGCTAGGTAGCTCCATCACAACTCGGCAACGGCTTGTCTGAAACAAAAAAATCAAAGTCCATTAGATTCAGTATGACACCCGCTACAAAATGACCCTTGCATATAAAGTTTTATCAAAAAATAAAAAAATGGTAGATGAAAAACGAAAAAAGTAAAAAAAAAACGCGTTTTTTTCGCAGTTTTTCACAAACAAAAGAGTAAAAATCAAAATTTTAAAACCATCGAGGGTCATCTTGTTGCGAATCATGTTTACAATATGTGGTTCAAATTTCAAGAGAATCGGTTTATTAGTTTTAGAGATACGATGGAGCTAGATTTTGAAAACGTTGTTTCGAGAAAAACGCGTTTGAAGTTTATACGCTCAGGTAGACGAAATGAGGTCCTGGCGTTCAGGTAAAAAAAAAATACTTAGAGAGCTCGGATTTTCATAAAATTTTGACACAATATTTCTGAATGTATGTACTTTCGAAAACAGTAAAAAAATCGATTTTTTGAAATTTTCAAAGTGGACTAGCCCCTTGATGATAAATTTTCGGAATTTGTCGTTAACTTTGAAGCATTTTGCGACTGGTGTTACGGACGAGGATGCCAGAGTAGACATTGAGGAAATAGATGACCGAGACTCGCCCAGTCCTTCCCATATTTAATTCAAGCCATTTCCTCTCGCGCTCGGGGTTCATAAACAAAGAGAGGAACGGAGCAACTGCTCTGGAGCTTTTGGGCTTGGGATGTTCTCGTCCGATGTCTGACTCTCGCGGAGAATCGTCTCGAAAACGTGTTGCAAATACACACGCGCGGGAGCGCGCGCCAAAGCAACCATTCGCAAGAACGAAGCTCATTTCCATTAGCCGCATGCATATTCGACGGGCATTTCACACGTCCAAACTGGACCGAGAAACATCTCTGTAAATTTACGAGATCCTACTACGTTTCCAACGAACTAGAAACCCACTTAAGCTTCTGCTTAATTATTATATCGGTTGGACGTTTCTCATCTACGAAAACAATAAGGTGTCCTGTCTTTCGACTCCTAAAACAATTGGAATATTACGGTCCACTGTGAAATTTGAGCCTGAATGAGGATAGAAACATTAGCCAAAATATCGACCAATTCAAATAACCGTTAAAATTGCATAGCTTCAATTTTTCTTTATTTATTTAACTAATAAGTCATTTTTATTTTAAGTAATTGATTCATGGGATAACGGAGTTCGAAAAAATTCACGAGCTCCTGATCTTTCCCACCAATTCTGAATCTGAGACGTATAAAATGAATATCTTCGAATGACACCGATATCAGTCGATTTTTAGTGCTTTGAGAAGTGAATTTCATTTGATTTTAATGGCAAATTGGCATTGCTACTTGATTTTGTAATTAAATAACTTTCATTTTATATTAATGAATTCGATAAAAAACTTTTTGCGACTAACTTCGAATCGACACGGTCTAAAATTGTTTCTGTTGTTGCTTTTTAGATAATTTTTTTTATTCTTCACAATTAATCATTCCGGACGTTCAATCTCATTATTAATTGAGATTCAGCTTAAGGATTGTGTCAAAAATGTTCCATTGCGATTCGCAAACATCTCGGAACTTTAGAAAAGCTCTTTTGCCCGATGATGACAGTCGAAAAAATGTTTGTCCAAGCTTGATATGCATATGTTTTCACCTCGTCTGACCAACACAAAGAATTATTGAACAGTCGACGGTCTCGCCATATCCTAACAGAGAAAAGCACGAAATGGGAGGAAAAGAATGATTGGAAGTATCCATGTGCTGTAAAAAGGTAAAAAAAGATGAGCTATACTCAAACGTATACAAAAACACTCACACGCGAGTCAGAAAAGACGGATGTATAGTTTATAGGTGCATAATACATGCGATACGTCTGACGCAAAAATGTGAATCGCAGAGGCGCGTTACGAGCTGCGTGCATTTTTCATTGTCTCATGTTTCCAAAGTCTACGTGCTTCAAGCGAAGAAAATAACGCACACACATTCAGTCCATCGAATAAATAATATATACAGACTCGTTTACGTTTACAGCGAGTATGAATTGACGAGAAAATTGCTGCACTCAAACTCACGTATCTACTCAATTTTTCTTTTTTTCTCCCCATTTTTTTCTGCAAGTATAAATCCGTCAAATAAAATTGTTAAAAATGGCTAAGATCAAGAATAGAAAGGAAAAGTATGAATTATTTTTCAAAAACGGTCACAATCGAATTGTTTTATTTTTAAGTTACAAAAGTAGGAAATTTAAAAGTGGAAAAAGAATTGATGTGCATTTTGATGCTGTCGATCGAGTGCAATTGTTAAATGTTTGCAATTGATAAATGTTAAAATTCCGATGCTGTCGATCGAGTGCAATTGTTAAATGTTTGCCTCCTCATTTGAAATACTTGGCGAATATTTGGGCCTAGTTTCTTATTCGTTGAAAGTTTTGTTCTACTTTTTTATGGTAAGCACTAAAAAGTTCTCCTTTCTCATCTTTCTCTCGTATGGTGAACAAAAAATGGGGATATACGCGTTTTAAGGGAGGGTCCTCGAAAATTCATTTGCCTCAAAAGTCTGGGTGAAGGCCTCGAAAAACAAGAAACGAGTCACGACGACGACGTCGTCGTTGCTCCAAGAGATATATACGCGTATAGATATATATATACGATGGGAAGTGAGGATACGAGACGAGAGATTTTCGTCGGTATATATGGAGCGATTCGAGTGAGAGACCTCTTGAGGCAAATAAGCGAAGCTTTCACCGAGAAAAGCCTTACGGTACAAGCCCAAAGGTTCATGAATCGTATTTTTTTTTTTTTTTTTTTGGTATTCGTAGCTTCAAGCTTTGCTTGTACTTGCTAATTGCGCGCGTATATATGTATAGGTTTTTTAACGCACTTTCAGAAAAATAAAAAATCGTATCAACCCCAGGAGGCTTACGTGCCACCGAAACTTTCCAAATGAGCCAACTTTTCGTGTATCTTTCGACGTTATTTTTTTTTTTTTGTTTTTGTTTTTCATCCCGATGCCTCGAGATTCCTTCATCTTCTTTTTTTCGACCGTCAGAAAAGTGTTCTCCATTCACATATTAGCAAAGTTGTTGCGCCTCTGCAACGCCGCAGACTTTTGAGATTGTGCCCGAGGATTGGACGAGTAGCTAATAAATTCTAGGATGCGCGAATATGCGCTTATCGCTGCAGCTCTATACTCCCTTTATCTTCTCGAAGCTCGTCTTGAGTGGACTCGAGAACTGTGGCAAATATATGCACCCCCTTCGAGAAAAATCCTTTTCATTTTCTCGTCTTCTCGAGCCTAAACTACTCCTGAATTCGTAAATTTTTAATGTTTCAATTATTATTCAAGATTATTTAATCAAATACTTTGGCAGCTTTAATTACGAACACTCTTTTAACAAATGTAGTCGGTCTAACAATTAACAAATAATTGTACGTCGTTAAAAAGTTGCCATACAAATTGATCAAGATTTTTTTTTTAATCAGCTATTTTATCACTTCAGTTTTAATTATTTGCTTTTTTCTATAGTTCAAACAAGAACGTACAAATAATAAAGTACGTACAAAATAATTTAAAAAAAAATAAAAAATCGTCCGAAAAGTTTCGATACGAATTAATGAACATTTTTTTACCTTAATATCTTTTTCTCCAACTGTCATTTTAATTATTTATTTGTTTTTCTGTTTCAGGCCAAGTTGTTGGAATCTTCCCACGCTTGGCTCGGCGCCTCCACCTCCAATATATCAGGTGAGTCTCAATTACTCTGAAAATATTTAAGTCCTCCTTCTCTTCGTATTAATTTTGTTTCCTTTATCATGTACACAGCCGTACAAATATATCCGGATTCGTCAATTTTCGATATGAACTCTCGGGTATTTTGCAAACTGGGATCGAGGCCCTGCCTTTCACGATCTTTCGACAAATTCAATTAAACCATCGTAATCGTGTCCCATTCTTTTAATACACAATCATATATATATATATATTCGAATAAGAAAAAAATAGTGATCGGTTGTCGTATCGAGAATAGATTTCTTCGTTCAAACGTCATTATTCGTAATATCATCCTAAGAGAAAGAGCCATCATTGTCAAACAGAATGTACACAAATGCTGATACAATTTGCTTGATGTCACGAGATGTGATCGATAATGGAATTATAATCGAATTCTATTCTCATCTAACGCTCCTAAATTCATTTACGTTTCGTAACTCCCCAGATGTACTTTGTTGCACAAAATTTCCATTGTATTCTTTTAATCCTGGTTTTGACGATACTTATTATAGTGTCTTTCGTGTCTTTATTAATTTCCTTTCCTTCTTCATGGACAAAGTTTAATTGTATGGAATTATTTATTGCGGTTTTTACTTGGATCGAATCATTTGTTTGTCAATACCATTTGTGCAGCATTTAAGAAGGCACCTCGATACAAGATGATTTTTTTTTTCTTTTTAATTCTCTGTACATTAGAGAAATTTCATTCAATCAGAATTTCAATAAAAATGCGAATAAATAATAATTATTAACTAACTGTTTAAACAAAAAACTATTCAACAGCTCATAAAAGAACTTTTTTTCACGTTCTCGTAAATTCGTCGATTTATCTGATTTTCTCCAATTTTTGTAGAGTCTCTCTTTTTTTATCAATTTCTCTTTTCAAACATTTTTATTTTGAAAGATAGAAAATTGTGAGATAAATCAGGATTGTCAATAGATAAACCGTCGAGTTTTTCACATTTCACACGACGAAACAAAATGTTTTATAATTTATTGAAATTTTTTAATTGATAACCGTTAAAAATGAATATTTTCGAAAATGAGTATTTAAGAGACGTGAAAAACTCCTGAATTTCTTTGAATCTTGATCCAATCGCTAAACCAGTATCGAAATTCTGAAGGAAAAATGTTTTTTTGAACACAGATGAAAAAATCGTCAATAACGTTTATATTTTGATTAAAAAATTTCGTATCGATTTGTTGCTTCGAGGAAATACATTTGAATCATGGTATATATAGTTATTAAGTTATGGAAACAAGAGTTTAAGAAGGCGCAGAGAGGGGAAAGGGGAAAGGGAAGGAGGCTTTATCGTGAGGAAGTATAAGAGGGAAAGATTGGGAGGTAAAGAGGAAGAGGGAAAGAACAAGTTGACGACATTTGCCGAGGGAGTGTAGGCGAACTACACACAGGCCTGACGTTTCGGTTCAACAGGGTATAAGTGAAACGTAGCCGAAGTGAGGGCGGGTGAGGCGTTGAGAGAGTATAGGATACGCGTGCGTCATTACCCAGCACAATAATAAAGCGCGGGAATGCATTTTGCTTTAATATAGAAAGCAATTTAGATAGACGCTGAGGTACTCGCGTTTCCCTCTCGCTCGCTCTCTCTCGCTCGATTACTTTCTCTCTCGCTCTCTTCCTCCGCCACCCTTAACTCATAATAGCGCCGATAACATTCCCAAGAGATTTATCCTCGTTCTATTCTTCGTTACACCTTCAATAATTCTCCCCTTAGTTTGTGTATGAAAATTAATGAAAATTTCATCGTTCCTCTTGGAGGAAATTGAGAGAAGAGAGTTTGCTGATTCGAAAAGATTCTAATCGTACAATTCGTGTATAAAAAATAAACTTTTAATTGTATTTCGAAACTATTTTATTTATTAAAAATACGAATCGAGCTTTAACTGATTATCTTTCATTTAAAAATTCATCATTTCAAGTAAATAACGAATTCAATTAAAAACGTCGGTCGGAATATTCCATTTGAATTTAATAGTATTTTTTAACGCAATTTTCTCAATTTTTTTTTCTTTTTTGCTTCGTTCTGCCTTCGTTTCATCAACGATCGCAAAATTGCTCGGGAAAACATTTATTTTCGCAATTCTATCTCGACTTCGTAACTCATTATATTTACATTTCCGCAATTGTTGCGAGTCGACGGAGTCGAGAGAAAAGTTTCGAGTCTCTGTGAAAATACGATGTAACTGAGGAAAGAGAGAGAGAGAGAGAGAGAGAGAGAGAGAGAAAATGCGGGTTAAAAAATAAATAAAAGAAAAAGGAGAAAAACCAAGCGGTGTTTGGTTCGCGAGCCCTCAGCTCTACAGCGTTTCACCCTTCGTCGAGTCTCCAACGGCCCCAACAGGTGGCCACGAATATCTCCCTTCCTCACGCCCCGTTTTTCTTTTTTAATCCTCATCCTCCTCCTCCTCCGAGCTTTTTTCTTTTATTTTCTATTTGTTATTTATTTTATGTTTCTTTTTTTTATATTTTTATTCTCACTCTCACGATCAAAAATTTTCCACTATGCCAAGGTTTTACTCGAGTAAAAACGAATCGACGAGTACTCTCTCGCTCGAGTAGTATATTTATTTCTTCCTTCGCTGACCGAGCTACTCGTCCACTTCAACGCCGAGAGCTTTCTCCGCCACCACCCCCGCGACTTTATTTTATTTCCTGCTATTTTCTTAATATATACGTATACATGTTTTCAACTTTTTATCATTCGTCCCTTATTTTTACATCTTTCCACGCAATTTGAACTGTTGTTTTTTCTACTACGGTTCTTTCATCTCAAACGAATTATTTTTTTTTGCAACTCACGTCTTATTTTGTAATTAATTAAATATTTATCCTAGATGTTTTGCCAAAATATTAAATTTTATGGCAATTTTTTAATTGGCATAACATTAAGTCGATTAGAAATATTTTTACATTAAAAAATACGGCAATTCTTCAACTTCTCGAACTGTTTGTCGCTGTTATTGTTCTAAACGAGCAATTAAAAATTTATCAATCCCTGAGAAAAGTACAATCGCATGACAATCACGCTCAAATATTTCCAATGCATTTTTAAACGCCAATAACTCGAATTACCATCGATATACTTAATTCATTATACTCTCGCCCTTCACTATCGACAAAGGGGTAGTTCGTCACCTGCACAAAGTTACCGAAAGGGGATTTAAACATGGTATAATGGTGGAAGAGCTTTTGTAGCTCGTTGCAAACCACACAGAAGCATAAATCCCTTCGTATAAACGGCGTTAATTACTACGATGCCGGGACAAGCGAAGGGATGAAAGGGGATCTTGGATGGTCGTTGAACTGCGATCCGGGTCCGTATTCTCTCATACAGCATCCCATGGACCATGAATTCAACGAATAGGTCGAAACCGAGGACGCGCTTTTCTACAATTCAAAATGCTTAAACTGTTTTTTTGGAAAGTGTAAATGTAAACCTACGCACACTTCGGCAACGTCGTTAACTTGTTTTTTTTTTTTTTTTATTATTTTTTTAACAAAGTTTTTTCTTGATGTTGGGACGAAATTATTTTTTTATTTTTTTTTGTAATCATTTGGGGAGTTACGTCAATTTTTTTCTCAAATTACGTTTTTGAAATGTGGTAAAAATAATGTCGTTTATCGAAAAAAAGAGAAGTGGATTTTGTCGAACGAGCTTGATTCAATTTTAGTGAATTTGTACATTTTTTTAAATTATCCCTCGGAATTGTCGTGAAAAAAAATCAAACCAATTCTAAAAAGAAGAAAAGATCTTGTTGAACAATTATTATTTGATTTACGTAATATTTAATGTCGTTTATTTATTTACACTTTAGAACTGCAGTGAAAAAATCAGTAATTGATGAAAAAAGGTGAAAGAAAAGCTTTTTGAACGAGTGACGATCAAATTAACGAAATATTTGTCCCTTTTGTATTTACGCTTTTAAATAATGGTGAATAACCAATGAATTTAACGAGAAAAAAGGAGAAAAAATCTTGTTGATCGAAATATGATTGAATTGAAAGAAAAATTTTGCCCTTTTGTATTAACGCTATTCTAATAACGGTGAAAAAGCAATTAATTTAACGAGAAAAAAGAAGAAAAAATGTTGATTAACGAAACGTGATTCAATTTAAAGAAAAATTGCGGCCCTTTTTTATAAACGCTTTCAACCAACAATGAAAAAAGAATCGATTTAACGGACAACACCACTGTGACCCCCTATTTTTTTCACATTTTTCAAGAATTTTTTTTTGTGGGAAAAAAAGAGATATTCGAAAAATTTTTTTTGGGTTTTGTTCCTTGTTTATTAATGTATCAAAAAACATTTTTTTCACATTTTTCACGCCGCATGGTGGCGCTGGGGAAGCTCTCGCGTCATCTCCGCAGTGGTTCGCGGCACGCAGCAGAACTCTCTTCAACGTCGATCTGAAAAAAATACCGAGTGTTTTCGTTAATAATATGATATTTTGAAGAGAAGTACATAGGGATTTGGAAAAATATTGATTTTTAAAAAATAGGCACGCCTTTGAAATGAAAGAATGATTTTTGAGCAAAATTTCTCGTCGAAAATAGGCTATAACTTTTATAATTATTGAGATATCGAAAAAATCTTATGTACTTCTCTAGATAATCTACTTTTATTGATACAGTAAAAATTTGAAGTCGATCGGATAAAAATTGCTCGAGTTCTGCTGCGTGCCGCACTCAAAAAAGTGGTTTTGAGAAAAACGCGTTCAAAGTTGGGACCCCGAGCGTCGCGGACCGCTGCACCGCTCCAAAAAATATTCAATATCTACGAAAATAATTATTTTTTCGACCTGGGTCCAACGGCATTTCAATCTTAAAAGTATTTTAGATTTTTTAAAATGGTTTTCAAAAAATCGATTTTTTGATGCCGTCACAGTGGTGTCGTCCGTTAACGAAATGAAAATTGATAGAAGAAAAATTCTGTTGAACGAGTAAAAATTTGATTTACGACATTTCTGGCTCTTTTGTTTAATTACGTTTTTAAATAGTAGTGAAAAAAAAGCAATTGATTTAATGAAAAGAAAAGGGAGAAAAAGATGCGGTTGAACGAGTGTAAACGATTTAATTTACGAAAACTTTGCCCCTGTGAATGCCTCGATTTTTAGCCGACTATTCGAGCTTGTTGAAGCTGAAGGCTCCGACGTGGACGCGTCACGATCTTCAAGAGGCGATTGAAGCGGTGGTAACACAAAAAATGCGTTTCACCCAAGCGTCGACGAAGTATGGAATTCCAAAAGGCACGTTGTACGACAATATACTCGGGAAATCAAAGCGGATGATGGTGCTGGAAGAGGCTGCTTTGAATAATGAGGAGGAAACTGCAGTTTTGGAATTTTGTTGTGACATTACCGTCAGTCCGTACAACCGACGTACGAAAAAGTCGTTAAACGCTATCTTGAATTACGTCGAAAAGCTCAGACGAAGAAGAGATCCGGGATTCGTTTTTACCGGTTTATCGGGTTTTCGTTGGTGGTGGGCTTTTTGCAAAAAACACTCGATAGTCTCGTTGTATTTCAACGATGAGAACGACAACGAATGACCGTGGCGAACGGAATTACGATAATTGGACATTCCTCAAGCATTTATTTTTTCATTTCTTTCTCTGTGTGTGTGTGTTTCTCTCTCTCTCTCTCTCTCTCTCTCTCTCTCCCCCCCCCTCCCTATAATTGCGCATCGCTATCGTATTTAATGACGAATTTTTTATTTTTTTTCTCTTCTGCATCTTTGTTCGATAAAACTATCTATGAATTTAAATTTTCGTCGATGTTCCTGACGGACCAATTTCCTCCCATCAAGATTCATTTAATTTTTCTTTTTCTTTCTCCACAATTCATATTATTACGAGAATAATGAATTTTTATGAAAAATTCTTTACCTCCCATGTGTAATTGAATTTTATTATGAATTCTTCAAATAATTTCATACTTTTAATCTAGCGAAACAAACGACTGAGCCGCGTACATAAAAAAACGTTATTTTTTCTATGAAATCTGTAAAACATTCGAATTTGAGAAAAAAAAATGCTTCGAGAAGAAAAAATTTCATTCGATCATTCAAAAAAATGCTTCACTGTCCAATCGTCGAAATTCCCGAGTTCCAAATATTTATCCGCCGTCCGATAGTTACGTTAAAAATTAGGATAACAAACGAAAGAGAGAATCGATCGATTTTTTTAAACGAAAGAGGAACCGTATCGTCTTCCATTAGGATTGTAACGAACGAAAATTAAATAACAAAGCCTCGTTGAAACAATTTCTGTAAATACAAAGTAAAACTCAAGGAACTCTGTGCTCTTCATTCCATTTTCGAGGTTTTCATTTTTTCTTAATAACAGTTCGATGCCTCGATAGAAAAAAAAACCCATTAACGAATATATTGTTAATTCTTTAAAAAAAAAAAAAAAACAATTAACGTTTACGAGAGAAATAAAAAAAGAAAGAATATTGCCATTGGGCTATCGTGATAAAAATATTGTTTAAAAAGACACGTATTTTCACTAAAGTGATAATTTGCCTTTAATTATAATGAATCGACCTCGATTATTTATTATTTATTAACACGATGTTATTCGTTATTTCCTGTTTTCGATGAACGAACGAAAAGAGCTGTAAATCGTAGTTTTAAACAAAATTCAAATGAAATTTATGAAAAAATGTGCCTTAAGAGTTTTCGTTTGACGAAAAGTTACGCATTAAAATGGTGATAATACGAGAAACGTTCTGATAATTGTAGGTGGATAATTGTTTTTCGTTGTCGTAATGACCAACAAATATTATACGATAACGACGTTTTTTTACGTTTAGGTCAAACAAAATTGTCCACTTACAAAGTATTTTTGAAAATCTACGTATACATATATATATATATATATATATATATATATATATATATATATATATATACCTATATTTATATATGTGTATATATTAGACTTACACTTATATCGACGCATAATAACGATAACGATAATTACATGTGATTAGGAATTGTTGTACCACGGAAAAGTGGCCATTTGCTCAAAAAGAAAACATATTTAAGTGTGTGAATAACGAGGTATTTACATTCGTGCAATTATACTCATTCCGACTGAGAAAGAAAGAAAGAAAGAAAAAAAAAAGAAGCAGCGAACTTTTCTCGTTCTTTTACACGAAATATAAAGGGAGCAAGAAAACAAAAATATATTAATATTTAATAAATGTTATTTAATCCAAACGGTTTTTTATTTTATTTATAAGGGAATTTTATTTTTGGGCGTCATGGTTTTTTTAAATTTTTGCTACTGTATACGAAAGTGTACTCATGGAAAGGATAGAAAAATAATAATCCATTTGGAGAGAAGAAACGAAATAAAAAGAGAGGAAAGAAAAAAAGAAACGTTCTTGACCAATTAGTCAATCGAGTTTCGCTCGTTTCTTCTTCTAGCCTCTAATTCGCTTCGATCTAAAGATAGACGACGCTAGTCCGCGCTCGTACATATCCTCTCTCGCGCTTCGTCCGTCTATGTATGTGATTTCCAATTAATTGTATTAATTATTAAATTGGAGGAGAGCTTAATTAGAACCAATAAATAAACTATTAAATAATCGTCGTAAATTGAGGCCGTGTGTTCGTGCACGATATAACGTTCCACTTTTTCTACCGCTTAAATATATATTTATGTATATATATGAAAATATATTTAAGGCGAATTTATATAGTCTGAAAAATCGTTGCTTTCGTTTTGTAGTGAAAGAACGTCTTGAAGAAAAATTGTTAAAACGACGATAGAAAGAAAATGTTTCGTTCGAAAAATGTCCAATTCTCGACCATCCGAAAAATCATCAAATTTTTTTTGTCCTCGTTTACTCATTTTATTTACAGAACTTCCTGGCATCATCAAGGTATCGAAAAAAAAAGAAAAAAAACAAATAAAAAGTCAAAAAGAGTGAAAAGCGTGAAATAAAGAAATAAAATATCATCCAACACAAAGCCCATACATCGAGAGTGTTTGAACAATTATTGAGTATCATTTATTCTTTCCTTTACAACGAAACCTTCCAAACCCTTTACGAAAATAGAACGTAACACTAATCTCGTCTTTTTTTCCTACCGCTTTTTTTTTTCTCTTGCTCTCTCTCGCGGTGGGGCTGGTCCAGCAGACAGTTATCAGTATCAACTACAATCACTCTGGCAAAAATGTTGGAACACGAATTCTGGACTGGTTCACAATTTACGATTTCGTGAACGAGGACCACTGAAATCTTGGCGACCCGAAACCATGGCCGAAGCGATTTTCAGCGTTCTCAAGGAGGGACTTTCTCTCAGCCAAGCTGCTAGGTCAGTAAATTCAACATCGATCTATTATTTTATTGTAACATTTGTTAATTTCCTATTGATAATAAACGTTATTTCGTTTATTTTTCTATTTTTATCAGTCTGTAAGTAATTTTTGCTATTAGCATTGATAAATTAATCAATTAAGAAATTAACTGTAGCGATAGCGATTATTTATGTTCTCTAATTGCAATAAAAATAATTTTGTAACGATTAATTACCTCGACAATAAAAAAAAAAATTATCTGTTTCTCATTATTTTCCAGTGTATTTTTTCAAATTGAAATAGAAAATTATTGAAAAATTGCAATAAATCGCGAATTTTCGAAGTATTTCATTCCTGTTTTTTTTTTGTTTTTTTTCGGGGTTATACAATTAACCGTAGAACCCCACAACGGGGTAATTAGTTACCCCATGAAAATATCAAATTTTCTTCCCGCACTAATTTTTTAAAACCATTCCTTCGGTTTTATAGAGTTTTTACCATTAACGAGAGAAACCAGTTTAGGAAGCCGAAATTTTGGTATTTTTCGTGAATTTTTTTAACAGGGAAGGAATAATCAGAATTTGTTTAAAATTGGAGGATATTTTATTCGTGTTTTGAAGTACACTTTGTAATTTTTTCAACTCATTTCCGCCGGAAATACTGGAGTTAGAAGCTGCTGTCCATGGACGATCGCCATCCGAGTTTTTTGCTGGTGGGCAATCCTGAAGTCACAATTTTTATCTGTAATCATTACAATTTTCTTTTTTCATTAACAACATATTTCCTAAGAATATGAACCTAATTGTGATCAAAAAAGTTGAAAATTGCATGTTTTTGAGGTGTTTGAACACAATGTCATGTTTTTATACCATGTTTTTTCACCTTTTTTGCATTAAAAAAAAAGATTTTTAATAATAATATCATCCCAGAGTTAGGTTCATATAGATTGTAATTGAATAAAGAATATTCACACAAATTTTCAGAACGATTGGTCAATAACTTTTTGAGCTAGAATGCCCACAAGTTGAAAAAAAGTCGTCCATAGACAGCAGCTTCTAACTCCACTATTTCCGGCGAAAATGACTTGAAAAAATTACAAAGTGTACTTCAAAACATGAATAAAATATCCTCCAAGTTTAAACAAATTCTGATTATTCCTTCCCTGTTAAAAAAAATTCACGAAAAACACCAAAATTTCGGCCTCCTAAACTGGTTTCTCCCGTTAAATATTTACAAAATGCGACTTTATCATACACCGTTCTCTTCGTTATCAAAAAAAAAAAAAGAATGATATACAATTAAACTTTATTATCGCATACGAGGAACATTTTATACTAAAGAGAAGATTGGGGTAATTATTTAGCCCAGTGTGGGGTTTACGTTGGAAAAAATAGATTGTGGGGTTCTAGGATTAAACACGTTGTTATCAACAATCAAAGAGAACAAATTTGGAACGAAAAATCATATCGTTTTATGTTTTCTTTAAAATTCCATCAATCGTTTGTTTAAGTTCCAATCATTGATAGGAATTTATTTATTAAATTTCTTCGAATATTCCGAAAATACGAAATATCTCTGAAAGAAGCAGCACAAATTCGAATCTTTTCAAAAGCACAAAAACGTTGAATCGCAATAAAAAGACATTTAAAGAAATGGTAAAATTGATGTTACAGGAAGTACGACATTCCGTATCCAACTTTCGTACTGTATGCGAACCGAGTGCACAACATGCTCGGTCCAAGCGCCGATGGCGGGGCCGGTGAGTGTTAGTTGACATTTTCTATTTTAAAACTTGAACGATAAACGATTCCGACAATTTCGCTCGTTGCGGTAGAGGAGGGTTGTTCAATATTGAAGAATTGTTTTTTTCTTGCCGATTTCCGAGTCAAATCTTGAATAGTTATTAAAGGAAATAGAGTGAGAGAAAAAGAGAGAGAGAGAGAGAGAGAGAGAGAGAGAGAGAGAGAGGAAGAGATTTATAAAGAATAATATTTCACGTAGTAACGAGTTGACCTGTTTGCTAGTGGATTTAGTTGCGCTCGTAAAAGCGGCAATTACATCCCGCGCTTGAGGGGATGAGCGAGAGAGAGAGAGAGAGAGAGAGAGAGAGAGAGAGAGAGAGAGAGAGAGAGAGGGAGGGAGGGAGGGAGGGAGTACAGAGTAACTTGGCCGCGAACTCGCGCATTAGCCCCGTTCGCGCAATAGTTTTCGTCTCACTTTAGAGCGGCGACTCTATATCTCGAGCAGTTACGTCGATTTGACGGCCATTGTGTTTACGCCCAGCCCGGTTTAATTCGTTATTTTATTGTTCGCAAACGTTCGCAAATAGAAGGGAATCGACAAGGAAAAAAAAACGCTGTCAGACGAGGCCAAGGGAGGGAGACGAGTTGATGGTAAAAGGTGAGAAACGCGTTATCGTTTCTCCCCGTGCGCAACGGAGACCCATTAGTGCCGCGTTAACAGCCTCAACTATCTTTATACTTCGTACGTTAACTCTCTCTCTCTCTCTCTCTCTCCCCCCCTCTCCCTCTCCCTCTCTCTCTCTCGCTCGTTACGACTCCCACATATTTATGTTTACGCACTTTTCTCCACTTACAACTTAACTTATTTATTTTTTTACGCACCCCTTCTATTTACCGAGATATTAAGGCTGCAGCGAGTTATGTGCCAACAACTGCTAATGTGGCGTACCTTTGTTTTATTGTAATTGCAAACTTGCACACTAAACGCTGAATTCCGTTTATTTTTACGGGCTGTTTCAGGGTGAGTGGTTCATATTTATTACTGTGCTAGATCAAATTCGAAGTCCAAAAGTTTAACAACGTTTTTTCATCAGAATCGTTCCTGAAAAGTTGTTGAATTATCAAAGTTGAAAAAGTTGCGCTTTTTTATCGAACGTACTACCGAAACCACTGGAGATAGAGCAAAAATACATAGGACCAATCTTGTAGTGCAAAAAATTTTCTATAAAATAGTCTTAAGCTGCGTTTTTCTATCTTTGATAGTTTAGGCTTGAAAATGGTTTGAATCTCGAACTGATTTTCTAGGATCGCTCGTGTTTAGTCCTGAGCCAAAGAAAGACTCGCTTCTTTGACTCGCTCTCAGGACTAAAATACTTGAGATAGAAAAATTCTGCTAGAAACTTTTTTGTAGAAAATTTGATGTTCTGCAAAATTAATTCTATTCATTTTTGCTCTATCATTAGCCGTTCTGGCGGTATGTACGACTAAAGAAAAGATATTCGTCAAGTTTAATAATTAATAACTCGTCAAGAGGAAGTCTGATCGAGAAACGGTAGTTTAAACTTTTCAAGACGAAAATCGATCCAGAATTTAAATCTACAGAATTGACTAATCAATCTGGGATAGCTCGTATATTTTATTGAAGCTTGCATCGTTGGAACGCATAAATATTTCCTCTTTTTATTATTTCCCAAATATTTTTCACATTTTTCGGTTTCAAATATGGGTCAGGCATATTTTAAATCCCCGTAAGGGAACTAAGTACAAAATTTCGCTATAAAAATGATTGAAAACGTAAAAAATGAGTAAAATTCTCATATAAAAAGAATTTCCGTTACATTCCATCGAAGATGCAAACTTCAATATCGTTTCGAATGAAATCATCCGAAAAAATATTTCGATACCGACATTTTTACAATTTTATTTTATAAGGCACGCCACATGTACCGATTTTATGAAATTCTTATTAAAATAAATTGAATTTTCAATCGTCCAAATCGATCTTACGAAGATGTGAAATTAAACAAAAAAATCGAAAAAAAACCGAAAATAAATGAACTTTTCCAAACGATTTTCGTTTCTTTAATTTTTACTTTTTCACACGCTCTATTTTTTTCCTATAATAATTCTCGATTTGACACTCGTGAGCCTGAAAAATAATTTTATTGAGTTTTTCGATCGCGGAGCGAATTTGCCGAACGAAATTGTGATCGATAATTCATTTGGACGTGTGGATGGCTCGAACTTTACAGATCTTCGACCGAAGGGTCGTGGAAGACCACAAAGGATTCTACTCGGTGTTTGGCCTGATGAACACATACGAGGCGTCATAAGAACCGTCGTGTTTCGCGATGGCAACATCAAGGAGGAACCAACACCGATTTATCCGAGCCTGACGAATTACGCTTGCAACGGTCCCGAGGGTGCGGTCAGTCCTGGTGCCGCAGCCGCTGCTGCGGTCGCCGCGGTCGCTCAAGGTAAATTCAACCCGATATTTTGCCCCCTCTAAAACCTTCGAATTACTCGCGCGTGCCGGTGCATCCCTTTAACACCAATTATCAACCTCAAATAAATTTCAAATTTAAATATAACATTTACCGATTTTCCCAGTATATGAATTTTTCAATATTTTTTTTCAAAACATTTGAAATTTTACTAGAAATTCTCTTATTTTTCTTTATTCATTCATTTTTCTTTCTTCATCAAATTATTATCCCTTGGAGAATTTTTTCGTTGGGAAAATAGTCGATTTTTCCATTAATTTCACGATCTAAATTTGGTATCAATAAATCGTAGATTTTTTTTATTATTTAACGTACAAAATACACCGAGTATTCCTGATTTTTCGATTCAAATTAATTCATCGACGAAAGGGTAAAATTCGATATTTTTCAATACAAAAAATACCCAAAATTTGGAACATTTTTAGGCTTCCGTACGCCCAAATGAAAAAAAAACGGAACCCTTATAGGATTACTCGTGTGTCTGTCTGTCTGTCCGTCTGTCACAGTCAATTTGCTCCGAATCTACTGAATCGATTAAGTTGAAATCTGGTACACATATGAATTTCTGTGACCCAAAAACGAACGTGTAACGTAAATAAATGAATTTTGAATGTGGGGGTCACTTTTGGGAGGGAAATTAGAAAATTAAAAAAAAAAAGTTTGGCAAACTGTACCGTGTGACATATCAAATGAAAGGGCTTGTTGTGAGGATCTCAAATATATTTTTTTAATAATTTTAAAATAAATAGTTTTAAAGTTATTTAAGAAAATAGACGAAAATTGACCATCCCCCCCCCATCTCCGAAATTACTGAGCCTAAAATTTTGAAAAAAATACAGAAAATAGTTTTTTACAAAAATTTCCTAAAATTTTTAGTTACCACAAACAAATTTGGGTTAGATTTTAAAAAAAACTTGGTAGACAACATATTCATCGTACGAAACCTTCTCCACGCGAGTTCAACTCGCACTTGTCCGCTTTTTTTTCTATCAAAATCTATAGCTTCTTAAGACGAAGTTCTTAAATTTTTCCAGAAGCCAAAAAATCAGAATCCAAAGGACCAAGTTCCAAATAAAAAAAAAAGAAAGCAGAGCCCTGGTCGTTAAATTTCACCTTTCAAATAATTTCAAATATTTCGAGAAAATAAGAATGAACAAATGCTTGAAAAAGTGTATGGCTTCGGGCTTAAAAAAATTATTTTGTCACAGGAACAAAAGAATATTTTAAACCGTAAAATTTGGATAAAAAGAATATTAAAGGAAAAAAAGAAACGTTATAAAAAATCAATTTTTCCACGAAAATTGAAATAAAAAGAAAAAAAATGTGTTGCAGGTCTCCGGCATCAGATGTGCAGCATGGTGGCAGCAGCCCAGTCGCACCAGCACGACGTGATAGCGACGAATTTATCGGCGAATTTTCAATCAGCGGTGCAAGTGAGTCAGCACCATTTAAACAACAACAGTCCCCCGAGCAGCAACAACAACAACAACAGCAATAGCAACAACAACAACAACAACAACAATAATAGTAACAGTAACAACAGGAATTCGCCATTGATGTTAGGATTACCGAGTCCAGGTTCGGGAGGTCCGCCGGAGAGTCCGATCGAGGGAAGTCCGTTGGCGAGTCCGTTGGCGCCGTTGATGGATCCGGCGCACATACCGAGCAGCGTGGAGGTCGGAATAGGAGTTAGCGGAATGACGTACAAGCCAAATCGAAGTTTCATAAGTCCGCGGCCGGACAATCTTTTCCAGGAGGATATTTCGGAACTGGTGAAAAGCGCGCATTCTCACAAGGACAAAGATAAAATTCCGGTGAAACTGGAGCCGCTGGGAGAGTCACGAAGCGAGCAATAAAAAACAAATTTTAATAAAAAGAAGAAAAAAGATAAATTCTTATAGAGAAAAATGCAGGATATGTTGAATTTTCTTCAACGAGGAGAAAGAAAGACAAAAAATGGAGTAACTACTGTAAACACCCACGAAAATCGACGATCGAGGATCGTTCGAACGAGTGACGTTTCAAACGAGAAATTCCCAGTCCTGAGCTCTCGTTGAACGACCAAAAACAAAGCGTCGAGATCTTCGGTACGAATTTTCTCGACTTTCTTTTATTGTTTTCTCTTTTTTTACCATGTTTTTGAAACAAAACAAATTCCGAGCGTTCGACATACATTCTGTTTCACTCGTCATCGCATATTAGTATGATATACATATAGAGTACGTAGAAAATAAAATTTCATAAATATATAAATTACAAATATATCTATATATTTATATATATACATGTATTTCGATAAATACGTATATATAAATAGATATATAAAGATATTTAAAGAGTATATAGAAAGGATGGTTTACAAAAGGTCCCTGGGTCTGATCCCCGAGGCGTTCGACAAAACGAAATCACGAATAAGCGAAGAATAACACAAAAGCGTTGGTGACGAATGGCGAAAATCAAAAGCATTAAAACACACAGAATATTCATTATCGAAAGTGACGAGAGTCGTTAAAATCATCCCGGAATGCTGATTTTTCCTTGTATTTTTTTTTTTGTTTATTTACTTAAAAAACTTAATATTAATGAACAAAAGAACAAAATGTTTAATACACTGCAATAGCTCGCGTCTCTTAGGGACGATTCCTTCCGTACCACGCTTGACCTCGACCCTCAAACATTTTCTCCATCTCTGGGACGATTACGATCGAAAGAATGTGCAAAAATATGGAGCTACGTCAACGCTCGTGAAGGAAAAATGAATAAGAGAGACTATTTCCCTCAGAATCTCCAAACACACAATAGTAGCGTTAAAAATGATCCTCGAAAAGTCAAAGACACTGTTAGCCCGCCAGACTAGAGCCCAAACATTATATTATTATACATACATATATAAATATTAGTTGTCTTATTGCGAAGAAGAGAAGAAGAGAACGAGAGGTATGAAGAATAAAAGAAAAATAATAAAATGGAAAAAAACAAAATAATATGAAAATTTGAAAAAAATAAAATAAAATAAAATAAAAAAATAAGGGGCGCCCGATGATTTAGCACATAATTTATATATCTACGCATATGGGGATACTGTAACGTTAATGCCAAATGTATAATAGTTTAAACGAAACGCGAACGCGACAAGCAAGGAGATTTTTAACGAGGTGAAAATCCAAACAAAATACATTGGTATAACGAATGAATTTTTTTCACGTCGCACCATCAGCGCCAAGTCAATGTGGTCGTGAGAGAGAGAGAGAGGCATGAGAATTTATTGAAAAAAAGCATCGAGTCGAGTGTAAAAAAAGAAAAATTTTCGTCGCTAGCTCTTTTACGATGTCGTCTCATTTTTCAAAAAAAAAATAATAAGCCAAAGAAACTTTGTTGTTTTACGAAAAAGAGCCGATGGAAATAGCCAATTTTTCGAGTTTTTATATCGACACGGTTTACTGTTTTATCGACATTTGAGTTTTCAAATTTTTTAATCTACATTTCAATCTCGGCGTTGCTTCAATTTGCCCTCTTCTCGTTACGATACTTAACTCATTGACTCGCGTTTGTACGGAATCTCACACTCGAAGGATCGACCACATTAAAAATGATTTGTACGTACGTTCTTAGCTGGAAAATTTTAACGATCTGAATTAACGAGTTGAGAAAATGTCACAAAAATTTAGGAACATCAGAAATTTATTGACGAATTATATAAATTTTTGATCAACGAATAATTAGAATCTTCTTTCGTCTTGTTAATTGAATCCGTCGATTTTTTGTCAAAATAATCTTCATTTTTTTCGCAAATTTTGCCGTTTTTTTTTTCGGAAAGTACGTTTCAAAATATTAACGATAATCGCCATTTTACGTATGGAAGAAAAAGGCGGTTTTAAATATTCAACAAAAGTTGAAATAAAAAGACGTTTGTGAAATTTCATAAAATTCATTCAACCTGGCGAATAAAAATTTTCTGTTTCTTGGATAATTCGTTGTTTAAACATTTTATTAATAATTTTATTCTTGTTGGAATTAAAAATCGATTTTCCACAAAATCTCAAAGATGGCTCAATTTTTTTTAGACTTTGTTTAACGACGTAATGAAATTACGATCGAATAAAATTCTCGAGCGAGGAATGTAAGTGTAAAATATTATTAATCCAAGCCAGAGACGACACAATCGGTACTATACTTTTGCATACAATGACGAGCGCGCGCCCGTGTCGTGGAATTTTCATCACGAGCCGATACGTTAGAAATGTAATGTTCCAAGGCAAGTGCAATTTTCTAGTCAATCATCGACGTCCACGAGTATTCGTTTTATTATTATTATTATTATTATTTTGCTTTCTCTCTGTTGGATGTGCGAATGATGAGTTCTAAATATATTTTTGTTTTAAGCATCGATATAATAAACGAACAAATATTTTTACGTGTTAATAAATTTTTTATCATTTTTATTGAAAAAAAAACAAAACAAAACAAACAAAAATTTGTAATTAATGGAGAATTCGATCGAATATAAATAAAAATTGGACAACGCCATTTTCGAGAAAATCGTTGGACGTCTGATGAATAAAAAATATTGCGCCAATTTTTGAAAAAAAATTAAAAACGGCGAGTCGATCGATCCTCGAACGATTGACGTTCGTGAAATTTTGAGTAACAATCTGGAACTCGCCACTGATACTTAATTATTAAAAACTTGGAGAAGCAAAAAAAAAAGAAACTCAGACGCAGAGAGAGGAAAAAATGTACAAAATTTTCTCACTGTCGAAGACGATGAAATTTGACAAAATTATACACGAAAAAGAGAGGGAAAGAGAGAGAAAAGAGTTGTAAGGAAAAGTTGAATAACTGGATAGTCCAGGGCCACGTTCTTAAGGAGAAAGAAAAATTAAAAAAGAGTAAAGAAAAAGTATAGCGTTATTAAGTGTAATGATTGCCTTCCTGCCATATTTGGGGTATGCCAAGTATAAAAATTATAAGATTTAGGATAAATATAAAAAGAGAGGAAGAGACAAAGAATTAAAAAAAAAAGAGAATTTTGTCGGCGATAGACGATATTCAAATTTCGTCGATTCGGAATTGTAAAAATGTACGAATGGGAATATTTCTGTCACTTTTTCTTTTCATTTTTTAGATTTTCGTTGTTTTTTTTTCGAGAAAATCTAAGTGCGACGTGGATTTAGTCGATCACACGTGTGTTCTACAAACGGTATACGTGAAAAAGTGTGTATATTGCGGAATTTTTTCCATTTAGTATCGCGAAAGAATATTTTTTCAAAATTATATCGACCGAGTGTGTGTATTCAGGCGCAAAGAATTTTTTAATGAAATAATATTCGCTCGAGGGACCCTGGGATCGTGTGCGAGGCATTATTGACTCTTTGAAAGATTTTTTAGAAAGATATAAAAATAACATCAATCCCTTAACGTGCTGTCACGCGGTACTTCATTCCAAAAAAACAAAAAGACAATTCTCGTTTATTGAGAAAGAGAGAGAGAGAGAGAGAGAGAGAGAGAGAGAGAGAGAGAGAGAGAGAGAGAAAACGATAAAGATTTAAGAGATATTCGAAGTGGCCTTCGTGAGCAACTGGATTGTTGTTTTCGCACGAGCGAACGAAAATTTTAGGACGAGTAAAAATAAAGAAAAAGAGCCTCTGTAAATCGCATTTACGTTTTGGTCTAGGAATTGAAAAAAAATGTTTAATTCTTTCGGCTAATTTTTCCATTTTTATTACTTTTTGTGAGTTTTATTTGTTTGTTTTTTTCTAAGAGAGAGGAATGCAAAAGATTGGGTTGAAGAAAGTACGATGATAAATTCGAAATTGGTGTTGATTAGCTTCGAGCTGCGGTAATTCCAAAAATAAAAATATTCTTGATACAAACGTTTTTTGTGCGAATTGCCAAAAAAAAAAAAAAAGTAGTCAAAGAAGAAGCGAGAGAGTCGAAGAGACAGAGAAAAAGAGAATAAAAAAGGGAAGAAATCGATTTTTTGGTTTGACTTTGCTGACGCGTGTGGAAAGTTGAAAATTAAATTTTCACGGGGCTGTGCGATCCCTGGAGAGAATAATTAGTCGATTTTTTTGTTTGTGTCCGCCGTCTTACGCGGAGTAAGTAAAAAAAAAGAAATTAAAAAATTTTTAAAACAGTGAGAATTATCGATGAAAAAAATAATAATTTAAGTAAAACTTGGAAAGTAGTGAGAAGGGGGGTTACGCGGAATAAAGATTTTTTACGATCTAGGCTAAATGTGTTCAAAAAGAAAAAAGAAAATAATTCAAAGATTTAATGAAAGGGATCGAAAAAAAAATTCAGTGCAAGAAAACAAGACGAAGGGGTGGGTAGACGGGGAGGGGGAAGAAAGTTTTCGAAAATTTGATAAACTTTGCATGAGAATTTCGACGAGAGTCAGCGAGAGCGACTGTGAGATAAAATTAAATATTGTATAAAAAGACGAGAAAAAAAACGTAAAAAAGAAAAAGTAGTAAGTGCCTTCCAAAGAAAAAAAAACAAAAAATTTAAGAGTCCCGTAGATCGTGACCACTTTTAAATGGAGAGTCATTCGAAATTTCGTGTTTATGGGAAAAGGGGGAGGGGAATTTTGAAAAAAAGTTTAAATATGAAGACAAAAAAAACACCACCTTTCGTGCTTGATCCATTTCCGTTGTTTTCCCTTCAAATTTCATCGCGGACTGTAAAATTTCTTCAAAACGATTTTAAAAAACATTAAAGTAAATATAAAATAAAGTAAAAAGCCGCAATTTATTCTCGAAGTCAACGTGTGCGAATGGGACGAGTGAATGTTTATCAAAAAAAAAAGAAAAAGAAAAGCCGAGTTAAAATCTCGTTAGTTACTAACAAAAAAGAAGAGAAAAAAGAAAAACAATATACGAAATGGTATTTTTTTCGGCTACACGATAATTCCGACGACACAAAAAACGTGTTTCTGTTGAGAGTCAGAGCGAGGAACAAAAAATTCAATTTTTGACCAATCCACACCGGTAATACCCTGAATGGCAATGTCTCTTGGAAGTTCATTGTTTCCTTACGATCTTTATACAATTTGATATTTATATATGAATGCATAAATTAACAAATGCACGCATATATAAATAAATATATATATACGTATATATATGTATATTGGTCAATTGGTTTAATAATTTTCAGTGAACAAGCAAAAAGGAACTTATATATATATATTAAATTAAAAAAACAATGTAACAGCCTCTGAGAACCTTCGTTTCCACATTTTGATATTAATATCTGTGAAATAAAGATTAAAATGAGGGGGAAAAATATAAAACAAAAGTAAGAAAACCTATATTACATACCTTAAGATTTAAGTGAACGAATAAAAAATAAATAAATACAAAAACAAACAAAAATTAAAGTATGTAGTAACGCTATTATTGATATAGAAACACGACAAACAAACATGAATATGTAAAGCCTATATATATGATATATATATACATAAATTGATCTATGGATATATATATATATATATAAATCGCAACGCTGTGGTATGCGAATCTTTTACCCGAAAAATGTGCGAAAGTGAAAAAAAAAAGGAGACACGAGACGACGAAGAAAAATTGTCCTTCTTCGCCGAAGCCAAAAACAAAGAAAAACAAAGAAATATGAAAAATACGAGCCGAATGACCTTAAAACGAGAGACAAAAAGCGCGACGTTACAACGTCGCGACCAAATCCTTGGCATAAATTCATTGTAGAACTCACGACTTGGAGCTAGAATGTTTTTTTTAAATGATAATAAAGAAAAAAAAGTAATTATATTATTCAAACGTGCGTGAAACGAGGGAGGGGGGGGGGGGCGGGGAGAAAAGTGATAAAAACAAAACTTAAGGATGCTCGAAACGATGAAAAATGAGTTAATTCATTAAAGAAACTGAAACAAAAGTTACGATTTTGCACGCTGAAACGAGGAACAAGAATTTTTAGAATTGTCAGGGAAAAGAACGTTCAATTGTTATTGCCGACGAACCGAAAAACACAATTAACAATTATTTATTATGTATTCCATGAAAAAACACAAACAATTATAAGGATAGCCCCGTGTAAATGACTCAACTATAGTTTCGCCAGGATTTATTCGAGGGGCTCACGACGAAGCGTTTACGAGTGATAATAAACAAACAAACAAACGAAATAATGCAGCAACAACAATCCAAAAAACAGAAACAGGCCCAAAATAACTGTTGCGAGAAAATGACAACGCTTCTATCGTTTGGTCCTTCCCGTTGCATTAATAATTACAAACGTTGGATAGTTTCCGTAGCTGAAGATAAAAAAACAGTACGAAAAACCAGATATCATCCTAGTTTTATTCAAAGGGGTAGGGGATCGCATAATATTTATCCGAAAATCCATTTGATCGCACCTGCCGTCGTGCGGTAAAAGAAAACTTGCAAATTTGTAAGAAAAAACCATGAA
The DNA here is from genome assembly GCA_963989365.1 of Rhimphoctona megacephalus. Classification (NCBI taxonomy): domain Eukaryota; kingdom Metazoa; phylum Arthropoda; class Insecta; order Hymenoptera; family Ichneumonidae; genus Rhimphoctona; species Rhimphoctona megacephalus. The sequence goes on along the minus strand of OZ022418.1, from coordinate 18,468,957 downwards.
AAAAAAAACGTAGTCTAAAAAATCTGATGAAAATAAAATATTTCCAGAATGCCACCAGGATATTTGGGAAAAAAGATTGAGCGAGCAGAAATAATGCAAAAAAAGGCGAATGATCGATAACTATTGACAAAAAGGATAAATGAGACTGTGTCTAACTGTAAATAGAAGAAAAAAAAACAAAAAGTGGAAAGCGCGTTCATTGTCATCATTATCGTATTGTATTTATGACTATTATTATTATTATTATTATTATTAATTATTTTTATCGTAAAAATTGTAAACATATTTATTACGATTTTAACGTTATACATTATTTTATTATTTATTCAAGAATCTTGCTCGATAATCCCGATTGTGAAAAAGAACGTTGTTTTTTTTTCTAAAAAAAAATGATTCGTAGCAAGATTTTCCAATTGTATACGATAGATTTTCCTTTCGTTTTTTAACATTACGTTTAACGTTATCGAGTGCGAATAGAAATGTACTCTCGATAAAATCTCATGTATCTTACGAGACTATATTTAACTTGTCGAAGTTTCGTATGAGAAAAATTCCTATTAATTCATTTTTGTGTTTTTATTGACTCGTTTTATTTCTGTTCGTTTTTTTTTTCGTTTAAAGTAGATAGTCAATTTGTTGTATTTAATTGCGAGCATGATTCTCGGTGGAAAATATGTACAGCCAGTCTCATTAGCGAGAATGAGATAACGAGAAAATGTGTAAAAGAGAAATGAGAAAAAAAAAACGATGATCGAATCAACGATATGGATCAACGCGCGAGTTGATCTTGCGAACGAAACGTCGTAAATCCTCTGTTCAAATCTGCACTTCATTTGTTTCTTATATTCTTTTTCTGTTTTACTTTTTTTTCTTCGTTCTTTAAATATTATTTATTTACGAGATTAGCTCTTAAGAATGACGTTCTACCGAAATATGCTATAATTATAAATACACGCCCTATATATATAAAATAATGAAGTACCACGTTGCCCCTGCCCCCCTCAGCCCTTCTCCCTTTTCCCAAACCGTCAAAAATCTTAATACCGAAATGTGAGTTTCATCAGAGCGCAAAAACAATGTGGGAACGAGTGCGAGAGTGCGAAAGAGTGCAAAAGCGTAAAAGAGAGCTGAGAGAAAAAAAAGTAAGAAGAAAAAAGAAAAAAATACAGAATCACGCAATCATACATTTAAGTTGCTACTTGGCACGTAATATCTAAATAATATCTTAAACATAAACAATATGCAATAATAATAAATATGAGAAATAAATTGCAGTCGATTGATCAACCAAACAAAAATATATACATATATATATATATACATATATTCTCGTTCAGAGATCTTCCATTGCCCGCAATTTCCCATCAAACAATTGTTTAAAAGACTCGATAATAACATCCATTTTTTCAATTATTTTTTCAACAAAAACAATCTCTCGATTCGAATGCAAACGACGTTTTCAGGGAACGCTGGAAATAAACAAATGGAGCCTCAATTATAATGTGAAACGTCGAAAATTTTTTTTTTTATTCTTCAAGTTGTCCACCAATTCATAGAATCACAAAACAACTAAGAATCAGCCTTGAAACTCGAAGCGATAGTGTCGAAAGTTTACGGACGAGTGAACTTAACATATTCGAGTAATGTGGAATAAAACACACACATACACACACACACACACTTAACTCTTCACCGAAATAATTAAAAAGCCAGTTGTTGAATAGCGTTCACTGGAACTTGGAAACGAGAGTATAAATTTTTCTTTTAAATTATTTATTATTATAACGTTTTTTTCCCTAATTTAAAAATCGAACGAAAAAAAATCAAGTGCAATATGTAATTTTTGCAATTTGCATTGCACCCACGAGATTCTTCATCGTCATAAATCAAATTTATGAAGCTCGATAAAAATTTGAATATTTATTTTTATTTCCAACAAAAATACTACATTTGATTTCAAAATTGTATGCATTTATAAAATAGTGAATCACAGTGAATTTTTCTAGTGTCATGTAATGTTTTGAACTTACTTTCGAAATATTTCGACTGGATATCAAAATTTGCTAGTCAGACCAGGAAAATTGGTCAAAATAAACGATAAACTTGATTTTCACTAAAAATTCAAATATCGTTCAACTAATTATAAGAATTTCGGCTATTTCCTTCGTTCCTACGATTTTCACAATAATTTTTTTCAACCACCATTCTTTTGGTGTGTCAACCTGTACACGAGTTTATACTGGCGGATGGACGCAAACGATAACATACATTCCAGTACAGGACGAATGTAAAACGTAACAATCTCCACATTTCTCTTGTTTTTCTTTGTTCATTCGTTCATTCATTTTGGGCTAATATCGCATTTTTATTACGGTTTCGATATTTTGTCGGACGAGACAATTTCAGGAGGATTTTGAGGAATTTCGTTCTCCGAAGGATGAGTATCTGCGTTCTGTTGAACAGGATCTTGTTGCTGACCTTGTTGGGCTGCTTGACCTTGTTGAGTATTTTGACCTTGTTGGGGCACGTGACCTTGTTGGGTATTTTGGCCTTGATGAGCATTTTGACCTTGTTGGGGCGCTTGACGACCTTGTTGGTGGATTTGACCTTGATTCGGTATTTGTTGGTGGATTTGACCTTGATTCGGTACTTGGTGGATTTGACCTTCATTCGGTACTTGTTGGTGGACTTGACCTTGATTCGGTACTTGTTGGTGGATTTGACCTTCCGCTACTTGATGCTGAGGTATTTGAGCATGTTGCGGTATTTGACCTTCATATTGGGGTACTTGGTGGATTTGACCTTCATTTGGTACTTGTTGGTGGACTTGACCTTGATTCGGTACTTGTTGGTGGACTTGACCTTGATTCGGTACTTGTTGGTGGATTTGACCTTCTGCTACTTGATGCTGAGGTATTTGAGCATGTTGCGGTATTTGACCTTGATATTGGGGTACTTGACCTTGTTGATAATGCTGTAGAGGCAATTGTCCTTGCGCTGGATGACCTTGGTACTGCGGTACTTGCTGCTGGTATCCTTGATACTGAGGAATGTTTTGTTGATATTGAGGAACTTGACCGTGGTACTGCGGCACTTGACCTTGGTACTGAGGCTGCTGATCCATCGGATGGTGAGGCACGGCGGCGTATTGCGGTGCGAACTGTTTTTTTTTTTACGAAAAAATAATCATATTTTTAGGCACTAAATATTTTGAGGCAAAAGTCAAATTTGTTTTCACAAGTTTCTTGAATTTTTAATAATTTTTTCTTCAATACTGTGGTGGCGTGACTACTCAATGAGAAAAATGCAAATTTCTAAGGTCAACATATTTTTGGAATTGTCAGGAAAATACTAGAAAAAAATTAGCGCAAAACAGAACAAAGAAAAAAAATTTTTTTTAAATAAATGGTTGGGTTCGGTTCTAACTCACCTGTTCATGGTGCCCAGGATCGTAACTACCGTAACCCGGTGGCGACTACCAACAGCAACAAAAAGTGCACAAGCAATATGTTAGTTATCCTAATTTTCTAAAGATTTTTTTTTTTTTTCCATGCGGGATATTGACAAATTCACGAACAATACTCTGGCTCGGTAGCGCGAAACAAATCTTATGAACAGCTGTACTTTTTTTTATTAAGAATTCATTCTTGTAGCATTAGTTCATAATTTTCATCCGATTTAAAAATAAAAATCTTTTTTTTTTCATTACTATTTCGATTATTTATTCACGCGTCGTTCCATTCAAATTTTTTTATTTATTTTTTGGATTTTTTTATTAAAACGTTCCACTTTAGCTCCAGTGGTCTTTTTCGTTTTTTTGGATACGTCAAAAATTCGTCTTTATGAAATCAAAATTACTTTTCATAACTACAGTATTTAGGAATTGAAGAAAAAGAATTGGAAAAGAAAACATCTAAAAATCCGTTGTTTTCATTTTTTACAAAATTGGTACACTTCGTACTTTTCAACTGGTAATCGGAATGACACATTAATCAAATATTAGTGATTATCGGTACTTGCGATAAAAATGAAAAAATACGTTACATAAATTGTGAGACGAAAATAACAAAGCATACGTTTATCTAAAGGAAAAATTTGGGGGCTGACGTTTCAACACTTTTTATCGTGTTATACAGAAATAAAAAAAAAAATAAAAAAACACTAACAACAAACATTCTCTTGCACATGCTGCTACATGCGTAATCGATTCTGGCTAAGGGAAAAATCAATCAAAATGCACAAATATATTCGAAGGAAGAACAAAATGAAAACATTTAATTAAAAGTGAGAAAATGAAAAAACGTCACGAGACTTTTTTTTTTGAAAATTAATACTTACAATGCCACTTGCGATTCTTTTCTCTATTTCCTCACGCTGTTGTCTCTCGAATTTCGCATATTCCTCTTTCGAGTAAATCTTCTGTTCATTCAACGATTTCCATCCCTCGTCTTTTTCGAATTCAGACGAATTCGATTGTTCGATAAATTCGGCGTAACTTTTATCAACACAAGAAAATGTTGATCGTTAGTTTTTTATCACGAATGTATTTAAGGATTTTGTACACATCATTTTTCAGACCAAAACATAATTTGTGAAAATTCAGGCATCGTCTCTTTAAAAATCGTGGAGAACGAATAAAAATCACGTTTTTTTTGCATGTTTTATGGAAAAAAATCAACTCTGTACTTAAAAAGTTTCCAAGTTCTGAAACGGATATTTTCTCAAAAGTTCAAATTTCATTTTTATTTTGAATTATAAAAAAATAATCAACAGCTTCATTTTACATCGCGAAAAAAAAATTGAAATTACTTGTCGAACATTTTGTTATTCGAATAAATCGTCAATAACTTTTTGACATTATTGTTTAAAGTCGATGTTTACAAAATTTGGAAAATGGCTGAATATTTTGAGATTTTTCGTTGAATTTGTAAATAAAGAAAAACGTTTAATGAAATAAAATGTTTGGCTCGCAAAATGTGTATAAAAATCATTAATTATCTTCGATAAATCAATAATACTGATTGTATTGTTTTATCTGATTAGTCAAGGAATTTTCTCGATAATTCTCATCACCTGATAAGGCCATCTTTGTTTAAATCTGCTTCACCAAATACGTGCTCTCTCATTCTTTCCATTTCTTCGACGCGCTCACGTAAGTCGGTTTCGGGACCTTCTTGAGCGTAAATCTTGTCGAGTTCCTTGAGGAACAAGGCGTTTACTTCGACAGGATCCCAAACGCCATTTCCATCGAGATCTAAAAAAAATGCACATACATGAGCAAAGAAATTGCAATTATTGATTTTTTTGTTTGGGTTTGTTTAATCGATATTTACCATGAAGATTGAAAAATGTTCGAAGGTCGAACTTTTGGTCTTCCATGTGATCTTGATTTTCCCAAACTTCTTCGTACTGTTGTTTACTTCCGGGATGATGTAACTTCAAATTGTTTTGTAAATGTTACGTAAAACGTAATCAATCGACAATTTTTTTTTGTATTTTTTACAGTAAAAATAAAGAAAAAAATGAAAAACTTACAGGCTTATGTTTATTGTGCTTTTCCTCTAACGCTTTGAGCTGCTCTTCGTATTTTTTTTTTTCCTCTTCGGTCATTTCTGAAAGAAAAACAAATAGATACGTTAACGCAATCGAATTTTTCCTCCTAGTCACGCGTCAAGTCGAGGAATCAAATGTTTTTTCCTCACTCTTTTTCTTTTCTTCCTCTTCAAACTTTTTCCGCATCTCGTAACGCTGGAAATCTTCGCGTCTCTTTCTATCTACGTCGCTCAAAACCGCCGTCGTCTATGAGACACAAAAACGCCGATCAGAAACGAAAATTTGCATGAAAAAATGTAAGTTTCATTATCAAATTCAGAAATCACCTTAAGAATCAATTTTTTAAGATCGGCTACTTCAAAAGTATCCGGATTTTCGTGATCCAGATGCTCGTGAATTTTGAGGTGATCAGGGTCAAGACCTTTCTCTATCTCGAATTGTCGCGTCGCCAATTTACGCAAACGTGACAATTCTTTTCTCTTGATCTCATCCAGCTGAGATCTTAATCCGTGATGCAGGAAATCAAGTTCATTGGCTATGGCGCCAGACTGAGAAGAAAACATAACGTTATTTTTTACTGGTCACAAATTTATTTTATTTCAATTTTTTTCATGCGTTTCAAGCGAAAAAATACCCGTTTCCACAATTTTCAGTTTCCAAGCGGCATCTTCTTAAAGAAAGCCATTTAAATTGAAAAAAAACAGTGCTTGCGATTGTTCTGTAACGTACTATAATAAACTCCAAAAAATTTTTTTGAAAATTCTGCCTTTTGATTGAAAAAAAATTTCAAAAATGCCTTATTTACAAATAATAAAAATGACAAAATGCATTTTTGATTTAACGCTCATTCTGTAAAAGTCTCTCCAGGCCCTTAAAACTGTGAATCTGGGTTTCCATGGCAATTTTTATTTCCATATTTCCATGGCAATTTTGTAACGTTTAATGATAAAAAATATAGAAAAAAATGAATAATTAATTCTTCTTACTCTTATGGCATCTTCGCTAGCATTCTGAATCTTGGCTCTGAACAAATCATCGCCTTCAAGAATTTCGAGTACTTTGCTTAAATATCTGTGATATTCGACCCCAGCCATCGCATTTTTATCATTGTGGTCCGATTTGTCATTTTTGGACGCCGATTTTTCCTTGGTTACAGGCGGAGCAACACATTGTTGCACCGCCAAAATTACTAACCCGAATAAAATTAGAAGACGCATGTTCCTGAGTAGAAAAACCAAAGAAAAATGCATGTTACATTTGAAATAACAAAAAATGATGAACTAAAAATCAATTCATCCAAAACAAACAAAAAATACAAAATAAAAATCTGTCATTCATTTGACCACGAGTTAATTCGAATACAATTAATTGAAAAATTCCTTTTTTTATGAAATATCGAACGACAAATCAAAATGTTAAAAAACAAATGATGAAAATCTGCAATTCGATTAACAATATGTTAATATTGCAATTCGAAAAAAATGTACATTCAAACGTCAAAACATAATTTTGGCTAACAAAATCAATGAGAAGCTTCTACAATTTTTTTCGTAACTTTGAAAACGGAGGGAAAACGTTAGAGAAACGAAGAAAAAATAAAATAAACGATTTTTATGGGTAGAATTAATACACGAGTTAATGTCGAGAAAGTTCGAGAACGCTATTTACGTTATTATTGTTTGAACAAAGAAATAAGTGTATCAATGTTTCGAAATAAATCAAAATTTGGCCGAATGCAATACTTGTTTTTTTTCCAAATAATAAGTCACCTGATTCACCTTTCACTTTTTACTTTTAACAGAGAAATCAATTAGGACAAAAAGCGATGAAAATAAACTTACCTCCAAACAATTAATAGACTGCACAGACAATACAATGAGAAACTGAGAATTTTTCTATCACTTCACTGAATGATTGATGATTTTTTTTTGAACTTTAATAAATCGCACTATTGGTACATATGTGATATCTTCCCATGACGTGAGAGTTTTGTGATTTGTGAGAGGAATGTGAGAGGACGAATACGGAAGACAATTGTCCACGTCAGGTTAACTTTTCATCAACCAATCCAGGGAGTAGTCTCCCTGAACCAATCGAGAGGGTTTAAAAATTTGCACAATCAATTATGGCGATCAAATTAAGAGAGGCTGAACGCGATGTGTAAATGATAGCCGAAACTTCGTTCGGAAATACCCCGCACGCGCTCGAGTCGCAAAGATACTTGACAAAAAAAAAGAAAATTGTCAAAAAAACGAGCTCCACAATTTTTTCAATTAATTTATATTAATAATAATATAATCAATATTTCGATCATTAAGAAATCGTAAATATATTTTATATTTATTTAATTTATATACAATATTTAGTTTACTAATTTATTGAATAATTTGTTAATTCATTGTTTATTCTTTAACCATTTGTTAAATAAATGAAGTCAATTTTGATTAAAATTAATAAAACGACGTAAGCGACATCGAGCGGGGAAGTTCAGAACTTTTGAACAAACAAATTTTCTGGTACGACGAATCTAGTGACGATGAATATCAGGTTGGCCATTCTGAATCTCCTTCTTCTTTTTCCGTGCCTATGAGAGAAGAGACAGAGCCGGAGGAGAGCAGAAGAAGCATAGAGCAGCTAGATACAATTTTGTACGCAAAATGGCCTCGTTGTGTAGACGAGTGATTTTCCAAGCAATTCGTCGTCCGCTTCACTGCAGCGCAGTGAGAGTTCAAAGAAAATGTAATTATGAAAAGCAGCAAAAGAGTTCTTGTGTGATAATTCGAGTGAGAAACATCATAGATTAGTGTGTCAAAAACTTAACGTTCATTTATAAACGCTCATGTTCTCTACATTATGTAATTCATAAATCGATCAAATCGCGAGTCTGTTGATGGCCTCCCTCGAAATAACCCAAAAAAAACGTATATACGTGTGTCCAACCCCCTTTTTCCCCCTCCCGATCGATATCGGATTTTGACGAAAGGTGAATTTTTTCGCAGCGCTTCCGGATCCTTTGGAGTTGGCAACTGGTCTTGAGAAACGCGAACTTTTAGCTATTCAAGCCGGTAACGATGTAAGTAACGATTTTTTTCCGAAAAAAAAACTCCGTTTTTCTAATTTCACCAAAAATCATGAAAAAAAAAAAATATTTTTTTTTCAATATTTCGTATCAAGAAGTTCCCCTTCATTTTTCTGACAGCTTGTTTATTTCTGTACTTTTTCTTCGACATTTAGGATCCCTTCAACATGAAAACTATCAAACACGGCTCTGGCACAAAAGACGATCCAAATCTTGTTCCAAGCGCCTTTGACAGTCGACTTGTAGGCTGTGTTTGCGAGGAAGATGCAACATCCATCGTGTGGATGTGGCTCCACGAAGGTTGCCCTAGACGCTGCGAATGCGGCCAATGGTTCAAATTGATCAAGAAACCTCCTCTGTAAGAAAAACACTGTTGAACGCGCTGCGAACTAGTCGATTGTTTGAAACAGTTAAATAGAAATAATCTTACAATAACGCAAACGTTGAGACTTGAGAGAAAAGAGAGAGGGGAAAAAAGAAAAAAGGGTGCTGGATTTAATTAAATAACATCTAAACATCCAATTCCCCTATTTAAATCCTTCTGTCATTATTTACTGTTTCACGAGCAAATAAATTCTCAGTTTCAGACACGTCAGCCTCAATGTAAATACTATAAGCTGTTTCCTTAAATTTTAAATAAACGCGTGAAAAAAAAAACAACAAAATTGAAACACATTCATGCATCGAGTAAATCGAATAAACAAAAAGTTATTGAAAATGATGGAAAATATGGTCGTTTTTGTCTCTTATTTCTTTTTCGTGTTTTATTCTTCCTTTCGATTTTGTTAAAGTAACCAAGTCTTACAAAATCGTTCTAAGAGATTAATCCCTGTATTTTCTTTGCCCACTACAACAATTCTACTCTACGAAATACATTACTTCTCTATGCTTTAACATTTCTACTCCTGTGTCCTGTGTCAGATGACAGGAGGAGAACTGCAATAGAGATCTATTGCAATGTCAACCCTCAGTGTACCATCCATCACAGATTTCCGTTGCGCACATACTGGGCAAGCGGTATCCAACCGATGTTTACTCGCTTGTAAACGAGTTCTAATTGCCCTATGAAGTTTCATTTTTTGTAAAATCACATCCTCGTACAATGCTAAAAATGGTTGTACTATAGACTATTGCAAAAAATCAATAGTTTTTTACACATTGACGAAAAAAGAAACAAACTGTTTGGAAAATTTTTTTTTCCCGAAAAATCACTGCTCAGTGAAAAAAAAATTGAAAAGGTTTAATTTTTACCGTTGTAACGGTGATACGTTGTATTTTAAGGAAAAAATAGGTTCGCAAAGAGATCCTTCAATAAGTATGTTTTTTTGAAGAAGGGACGTTGGGCGTTTTTTCTAAAAGTAAAAACTAGCTTTCAATTGTAAAAAACATATTTTATTTAACGAAAAATTCCGAAAAAACTGATTTTTTAGATGGTTTTACGCAACATTCTTAAAGCCGTACTTGCAATAGTTCTAACAACATACAAACCCTCGAAATCTCACAATACCACGAAAAACACTGTGGGCTACTTTTCATTTATTCTGTAAGAAAAAAAATTGATTCACTGACACGATACGATTTTTTTCACCTTTTCACTTTTAAATACGAAATACTGTTAAAAAATTCGCCCGTAGAAAATATTTTGTTGCCCAATAGATCTTAGTCATTTTCTGCACACACACCGGGCATGCCATGCCCAAAGAAAATCTTACACGCACACTGTTGTTTCACTATTCGTCGCTTGAGCGCTGCAAAGTCAGAATTGTAGCCCAAGGCATAAACTCCCCCCCCCCCCCCCCTCATTCCTAACCCTCACCACCCCCCTCGCGGTTTGTAGTTGCCTGTCCAATAAAATTTCCATCTGGGTATGCCATACCCGATATGTATGTTGAGAGTTAACCCGTGACATGCACTCAGAGCATTTAGTGTCCTCACAAGTTTTTCAAACAGAGAGGAGGTAGAAATTTTGGCTAAATCCCTTATCCCTGGTTTCAAGGATCGCAAAGAATCGTGAATCGAATTTCGCCCTAGCTTCGAGTACAATATTAAACAAAACGTTGTGGGTCGTTGATGCTCATGTGTCCTAGAAACGTGTACATTTTTCACAATTATTAAGTATCATATTCAACCAATTTTCTCGGTTCCTGTTGTATTCACAAAGTATGTAATTTGATTGGAAGTAAAAATATTCATAAAAACTGCATAAGGGTCTTATATGCCCTCAGTGCATTTGAGTGTATAGTTATGTGTACTTGTCACGGGTTAAATATCGTGTGCAAAGTTCATACGAAAAGAAGTGGGGCACAATGAAAAATGCCTAACCAACATGTGTAGGTGTTGATGCGACTAACACCTTTATGAATTGAGATCCACTCATCTTTTCTCTTCGAAATTTAGTCTATCACATTATATCTTTGACACGAAGAAAGTTTTCTGTTTAAGTAACAGCAAATAATAATCTACAATAATAAAACGTTCCTGTTTACAATTTCGTTCCGAACACCGTAAACAAACAAATGTTTTAGTCTTGAAATTCAGTCGACAATAACAAACCTGCTTATTTATTACCAATGCATTGATGCCTCCTATACTCTGACAAAGATCCAGTTGTTCTTACCGTTTCAAAATATTTTGAAAAGATGCACCTGTGAAGACTGTGAATATTATATCAAAGTTAAAAAAATAAAATTAAAAAGAACTCTACACGACCGGCAAAAAGTTTCCGGACAAAATTGTGCAAATGTCTCTGAGCCATTTTTGATGCTACCCATTTTGGCGACAGTGCACATAAACGAATTTAACAAACGACATTTGAAAGGGAAGGAATCCGACTTCATTTTTGTATTTTTGAAAATTTTCTACGATTTTTTTTTACATCCGATACGTTATTTTCAATATGACCGTTTATTGCCTTTTTTCACCTCTACAGTTCGACCGCGTTTTCAGGAGACATTTTTAAAAAGGGCTTATTCAACTGGAAACATAAAAAGGGCAGGTGGAGCGTCGACTTTGTTTTTTAAAAAGTTCTGTGCGATTTTTTTCGCAAAGTTATGCTGTTTTGGCGAAAAAAGATACAATTTAGAAAATTCCTCGTAACACGAGAATTATTAGGTTTAAAAGGTAATCTCAAGAGGGTAAAAACGCGCCCGTTTTCATTGAGTTCACTAAAAAAAATTCGAAATTTTTTAAACTATTTTCGGTCGAAACTCCGGTAAATGGATTGCTGTAACTTAAGGCGCTCTATCAGAGTTGCGTGAGTGCGAGAGACATAACTAAAAAGTAGATACACATTTTTCTCGGACATGCTTGATATTTCTAAAAAAAGGAAAGTTTCACCATATTCTCTGGTAAAAGGAGAACAACGTATAACTTTTCTTTTTCTTGAAATATCAAGCCTCCGAAAAGAACGTGTAGCAGAATTTTTACCGACTATACGGCTGACGGATCACCTTAAGAACTATATAGTCCGGGAGTTAGTGAATATTTTTTGAACTTATTTTCGCACGCAGTAACCAAGGTTTTTTCGATTCAACTAGTCATGTTTTTCAAAAAATCGACAGTCCGACTATTGAGTTGCGATGGATTGAGCTAGGGTGAGCGTTTGAAAGACTGAAAAAAAGTAAATACGTTGAACTTATTTTCGCAACAATGCTAATTATTATACCAATGAAGGGGATCATAAAACTTAATTAAAGGGCAGTCTGGCTGATTTCTGGATACGGGAAGTAAGTCTGGCACGTGAAAATAAAAAAAATTTTAAAACATGAGGAACTTATATTCGCATTTTTGAAAATTTCACAGATCAAATATTTTATACAATTATTGAAAAAAGCAGTGGCTATCATTCGAGATTACTTAAGCCTCGCCAGACTAACTGCAAGATGCGTAATCTGGTCATTTATGGGCAATCATTTTCTAACGGATCAGCGAGTCCCAAAAAAAGTAAAAAAAAAATCCCATTTGGAACTCGGGACTTCGACAAGATTGACCCCAAATTGAGTCCCAAATGGGACTTTTTTCCTCGTTCGGTGCGAACCGGACGTGACGTCATGAGTCCCAAATGGAGACTTTTTTTAAGGGTGAAATCTCAAAAACAGTCCCTATTTGGGATTCCGAGCCCCAATTTGGAACTTATTCTTTGCTTCTCGCTCCGGTCACAGCGTGACGCAGAGTCAAGCGTTTTCGCGAGCACGCATCATTCGCCGAGTGGGCATATATTGCCGGAGCCGTAACACTCTGTGACCGTCTAAAAAGACGGTCTCGTAAGGAATACAAATAGGTATACAAATAGAGAATCATTATTCCGGTTGCCTCGCTCGAAAAAGTCCCAAATTGGGGCTCAGAGTCCCAATTTAGACCTCCTGATGTCACGTCCGGTTCACACCGAGCGAGGGAAAAGAAGTCCCATGTGGGACTCAATTTGGAGTCACTCTTGTCGACTGAAGGCGACTAGGCAGCGAAAATAGGCTGAAAATGGGATAAAATTCAAATGGTATTTGTGAAGAACGGAAACAACATACATACATTTTCTTTTTTGCAACGTTTTTATTAGAGTTTTAGCTATTAAATTCAGTGGTTGAGGTTTCAAAAATATAAATATTTAAGGGAGATATAGGCGGATAAAAAAGACCACGTGTCTCATGCACTGCTTCCTCATTGCCACGATTCCGAGTGGCCGGTTGAAGTTTTCGGTAATTCCTAAACGCCATTCTCTTCAGGAGATGTTCCTCCACAGACTGAACCGAAAATTTTTGAAAAAACAAAAATTAAAAAAATGGCGGCTAAAATTTAAAAAACATCGAAAAACGGATGGTATTTATTGTAATAATAATAATAATAAATTGATTTTTTTACATAGACGTCGGTTCATTTTGTAGAGAAAGTTATCTTCATTAAAAAAAAAAATCAAGACGATATTTTCAATCGTTCCGGAGTTATCGCGGCAAAACTAGTACAAAATGCTGTTTCGAGAAAAACACGTTTAAGGAGCCTCACAAGGAACCCTAGGTAGGTCGACCCCTTCGATTTTGATCTAATTTATATATGTTGTAGTACATCGAAAACTAAGAGATACGTATTTTTTTATCGACCCAAAAACGGTTTAAAGGGGTGAAAACAGTCCCCAAAGATGGACACCGAACGGGGTGGTTTCTCAGTTTCGAATAGAAGCGCTTGATGTATTCGAATGAAACTAACGCTGAAATGTTTCTATTGATGAATCATCGAAAACGCAATCTAGGCTTTTTAGGGGAAAGGGTGTTTAAGGGGTGAAAACCCCTAATTTAATAATTTTATTTTGTACCATAAAAACTATTGTTCCAATTCGAACGGAACCCACTGCATTTTGTAGAGGTCGAAGAACTAATCGATACGTGTTTTGGGGTTTTTACGAAAAATTCGCTTTAAGGGGGGTAAACCACCCCTTTCGTTGCAATACCTTATATTAATTTAAAAAAAAATGTTCTCAATTATATTATTGTACGGCAGCACAACCATCTATATAATTTATTGAAATGTCTTCAAATACGAAAATAAGTTTACCTTTGATCTTGTTTCTAGGTGAGATCATCCCTGTATCGATAATTCCTGCATAGCCCCATTGTGAGAAACGATAAACTTACAGTGATTTCGAGTGTTGGAATTCTTCGGGACAAATGCCTCTCCTCGAAGTTATTCCATAAGCAATAAAAAATATAATTCAACTGGGAGGCAATACTAAAATTTGGGAAATATATAGTTAACTCATTCAGGAGTTCATTCTTACGCTTAATTATTTGCTTATGATGATCAACTCTTCCTTCCGCTTTACTCAACAAGTCTTTTTTAGGTTTTACCTATTCCGATTATTATTATTCATCAACTTTCATGAATATAATATTTTAGTCTGCATTACATGATATTCGTTCGGTCTCATGCTCCATAATTATTTACTAGAACTACTGGGTTTTTTGCATATATTTATTCAATTGCTGTATATTTCTGATATCAGTGTACATATTAAACCAACATCATAATACGTGAATATAGTTTTCAGATTATAATCAGTTTTTATAGGTCGTACAGTAATGGTATTCATCGAAAAAGTGTTGCAAACAAAGTGATTTCTTATACCATGAACATCTTATTATTGCTACTTTCTCACAACCTTGAACATCACATTGAGGTCTTCATGATTGTCTGAAAGCAAATTCGACGGGGTTAACAAATTCTTCACGTTTATCACTTGTGTAACCACTTTTGTACCATGCATATCGAAACAAATTTTGATACCTTGGCGAAGATAACTGATTATGAGTTAAAGATTGCAATTTGATTATGTTATTTCTTAAATGTAGATTGAGATCATAATCAAGTAACAAAACAGCGTCTGAAAAATGTCGAACATAATTTTTCCATATTCTGAATCCATAAACATCAAGTGATCGAATCCTTCCGGTTGTACCTTTTGGTATGATCATTGATTTGATGCTTTTTCCACAGGGTGTAGCTTGCTTGACCACTTCTGTGCAATGTCCACTTCATGAATCTACTAAAAATACGCTTTTTGAACCGATGTTAGAGGAAAAAACCTTTTCCAGCCATATCTTAAAGTGTTCTGGAAAATTCAATACAATGTTTGTTTTGACTTTAATTTTTCTTTGCATATGTAGGATTAACAGGTTTTAAATTTAGCTTTTTTTCTTATAGCTGAAAATATAAAAGAACGTAGGGTATACAAATACCTGACGTAAGTTTTCCTGACTTGGAAGCAGTCAAAAAGACATTACTCGGTTTAAATATGGTTGTCTCCACAACTGGTCCAAATTGTCCGGTAGGTTCTTTCAAAACAATGAAAAGTGGCGATAGTAATTTTCCCTCTGCAGATATTGTGGGCTGTATAGTGTAGCTGTGAGTTGTCGAAGACACTGACTGCACAAGGCACTCGACCTGTTTTGAGCCTTCTACTGCCAATGTTCGTCCTGAATGTATTTCTAATTGAAACCCACTTTGGTCTGAATTGTATATGTTTTGTAAGCCATATTGTTCAATAAAAGGTTTAATTTTATTAACGAAATTATCTGCATCTCTTTTCAAATCTGCTTCTTCTTCTATAGTTTTTGGGGTTACGAATTTATTAATTTTTCGAGATGTTATACGGTGAGCTTTCTTAAATTTCCACAACCACCAATCGGAAGCCTTAAACCGTACGTCTTTAAATCCCATCTCTTTCTGTGCCTGTAGGGCCCACCTTCGAAGATCCACATCATGAACAATTAAACCGGCGTCAACAGCACTTTTCAGATTATCCAACGTAAATTGAGAAATGCGAGCTAGTTTTTCCATGTATGTCCCACCTTTATTGAATTGATGAGCCCAACGTTTTAATTGACTTTTAGATTTTACTTTTTTGAATCGGTGTTTGACACTGTCTACGCTCAAATTCTTTTTCTTTCCGCTCCTCCAAAATTCGACTACTCTTCTTTTATAATCATAGCTCAAATCTTCTTCATCGTTCGAACATGTATCGGATGGTGTTCCAGGACTCCATTCCATCACATTATCTTCTATAGGATTCGCCTCACACTCTTTATAGGGCTGTTGAAAATCTAAAGTATTTTCTTCAATATATTCCACCCCATAAAAATCTTACATACATTGCAATAAAATTTTTTCAATATTATTTTTCAATTCGCGTTCTTCATTATTAATCGGGCTTTCAGCAATGTTTATCGCTTCAAACGTGATCAACAAAAGTCGTATAAAATTTAATGGATTCACAATCATTTTATACTACGTGTACAATAACAGTGTATATTTCACTTTAATGTCCCGTGAGAAACTGATATTTGTCTTCAAAAATTGCTTTAAGAAATACGAAAATATACGCAGAACCTAAGCCAGATAAGCACGCAGCCAAAGTGATAAGTAAAGATACTGATCGAAGCACGTAGCTTAAGATATGGAGAAGTTTCGTCCTATCTTTAAGTACCATAACTACGCATAACCACCACCTACGCATAACTATAACTACACACAAATATATTTTTCGAATAATAGTGACATATTTGCTCTCGCTGGAGTAAATAACTTGAGAAATCTATGGACTCGGGGAGATAAGTGGGAAAAATAACGAGAGAGATTATCAAGAAGACAAGACGATAAGACAAGGTGATAACGAAAATGAGGTACACCATGGAGTTTAGTAATTGGTGCTGGGCGCCGAAACCGAAATATTGCTATCCAGACGTATTCCTATGTATCATTTAATATAAATTTACAAAGCGTAGTATTAAAGTGTGTACCATAATTTAATATACGTATGCATACGTACATATTATACTATTCTTTATACTGAAATAAAATTTTTTACATCTTGCTAAAAGGGGCTTGGCGGTAGGGATTCCCTTCAAATGTATTAACGGGACAGACCTAGTTGGAACGTCAAAAAAAAGGCCTTTTTTCCGATTTTTTTTTGGTCAATCGATAAAATAATTCACAACAAAAGTTCTTCCGTTTAAAAGATACATATGTAATGTATATGTTGCAATTTTTTCAACGCAATACATATCGAAATAAGCTGGTGACCGTCAATTGCCGAGGACGCTGCAAAAAAAAACACGGTTTGCGGTGATCAAGCTCACGCTGCAACGGCTCATCTGAAACAAAAAAAACGGAGGGGATTTTTAGTTAATGATATAATGCTCCGGTTGAACGAAGGGTTTTGAAAAATTTCCATTTTTCACAAAATGGCGGCCGTTAAAATTCAGAAGTGTTTTTTTGACCAAAATATCAGTTCCATTTTTTGCTATTAAAAATAAAAATAATTATCCAAAAAAAAAATCCTTCGTTCATATGGAGGACTACCATGTATAGAAGAAGTGATATAAATTTCAACCCGATCGGTAAAGCCGTTCTCGAGCTACAGTGATCACCGACTTCAAAAACATGGTTTCGAGAAAAACGCATTTAAAGTTTTGAGTACGGTTTGCATGGCTCAGACACGACGTGCTACAAAGTCTTGTATTTCGGCGAATAATGGTCCGATTTACATTTACCTGGGCGGAAAATGTTCGTAAGAGATTCTACTTTTTGAAAATGAAATAAAAAAAAAATCGATTTTTCGAAAATTCTAACTAGGTCTGTCCCGTTAAATTCTACGTTCTATGGTTCATCACAGTTGAACCTATGCTTTATTTCCTTCATAATAAATAAATCGTAACTCACAATGGGCCTATGTAGGAATTATCGATACGGGGATGATCTCACCTAGAAACAAGGTCAAAGATAAACTTATTTTCGTGTTTGAAGACATTTCAATAAATTATATACATGGCTATGCTGCTGTACATTAATATAATTGAGAAACAAATTCTTTAAATATTAATTTAAGTTATTGCAACGAAAGGGGTGGTTTGCCCCCCTTAAAGCGAATTTTTCGTAAAAACCCCAAAACACGTATCGACTAGTTCTTCGACGTCTACAAAATGCAGTTAGTTCCGTTCGAATCGGAACAATAGTTTTTACGGTACAAAATAAAATTATCAAATTAGGGGTTGTTAACCCCTTAAACACCCTTTCCCTTAAAAAGCCTAGATTGCGTTTTCGATGACTCATCAATAGAAACATTTCAGCGTTGGTTTCATTCGAATACGTCAAGCGCTTCTATTCGAAACTGAGAAACCACCCCGTTCAGTGCCCATCTTTGGGGGCTGTTTTCACCTCTTTAAACCGTTTTTGGGCCGATAAAAAAAAATACGTGTCTCTTAGTTTTCGATGTACTACAACATATATAAATTAGATCAAAATCGAAGGGGTCGACCTACCTAGGGTTCCTTGTTAGTTAAAGGGCAGTCTGGTTGATTTCTGGAGATGGGTAGTAAGTCTGGCACGCAAAAAACCAAAAAACGTAACGTCTGTTGTCCATTTGCCAGTGTATTCAGGAAATATACTCTAACAAATAATAACATTTTTACATCAACTCGAAATTTTCAGCAACAACCTTAGAAGCGGAGTTGTTATGGAGTAGAGCTGTAAATAGTAAAGTTGTACTGCTTTTTGTTTGTATGTTTTATTTTTATTTACATAACTGTCGCTTCAACTTCGTACCCCCTGTTTGGCATCTTTTGGATACGAATATATATCACTGTTGCCCTAGAGTTCACGAGAATCTTCTTTTTTCTTTTGAATTATCAACTTTTTTTATTGTCCCAAAGGAATTGTCTTCCCTTCGGAAGAAGTTGTTTTGAAAATCTTCTATCCCTACGTTTTACTGGTGGTAATATCATTTATCGTAATGTTAATTTAAGTATAAAAAGTCCCGAATTTAAGATGTTTCGCACATACATTCGCAACCAAAATTTTTATTTAATCGGTGATTCAATATTTTGCTGCTTTTTTTCCAAATATAATTGAAATACTCGATTTTTCAGAATATATATAAATTAATGATTCAACCCGTCTTACGGCAGTTTGGTTTCCAAAAAATTATCAAACATTTGACCTACTGTTCAATCTAAAATAATCAAAAACTTTAATACTTTTCTAATATTCCGAAAAAAAATTGGGAAAGTTTTTTGAGATTATGAAATATTTTCGGATAAACTGGAATTTCGCTATGTATTTTTGACGTTTCTTTCAGAATTTTTTAGAAACCAATGAATTTTCTGGAAAGTTAAGCAATTTTCCCGAAAATTCATGTTTCTAAAAAAAAATCTAGGAAAATTTTTCAAATTTATGAAATATATCCTCGAATAATCACCGATAGCGATTGGTGCACGGTCGGTGTGTGGCTCCGGCGATCTCCAAAGATAAACAGCCTCGGGTGAGGCCAATATTTGGTTGGGTCACCGCTTAGCCATGCACCGGCTCGCGCATCAATTGCTGAGCAAAAGGCAGTTTTTCTGAGTTTCTGATGGTGCTAATAAATTACAACTCAGTAAAAATATAGCCACCTGTATCGGCCAGATTTTCCACAGTTTTCCTTGGCCCTCGTGCAAATGCGATACAGTAGTGCATTAGAAAAGAGTGGTTGAGGACAACACTCTTGGAAGAAATTAGTGAAGTGGGAAAAGAATGGGGTTAAAGTGATGGGATGGGCTTGTAAAAACCCGCAAGGGTATAACGCAGTAACAGTAAAAATAAAAAAATAAAATATCCTCGAATAATCTAATTTTTCCTATGAAATTTTTTTTTTCTTAAAGTGCCGGAACTATACAGAAAATTTATTCAGATTCTGCAATATAATGTTGAATGTTCTTCAAGTTTTCACTGGATTCTATTTTTTTAATTGTTTTTTCTAACATACCACATGTTAAATAATGTTAAATTAGTTCTAGTTTTGAGGCTTTCACGGCCATTATTGTTACAATAGTTTATGGCTTCCGGATGGATGCCGTGTAGAGTTTCAGCGTATTGCCGACGTTTCGCAAACGTTACAGTTTGCATCATCATGGCTGAGAACTCCAATACTGAAGCTTCCTGGTCTCAGGTAGTCCTTATATACGCATGGTCATCGTTCCGGATGACTGCACCAACCAATCAATTTTGATTGATCAATTAAAAATTTATTTTTTAATTTACCAGCTGATCAATCAAAAACTCTGATTGGCTGGTGCAATCATCTGGAACGATGACCATGCGTATATAAGGACTACCTGAGACCAGGGAGCTTCAGTATCGGAGCTCTCTCAACCCTGATGATGCAAACTGTAACGTTTGCGAAACGTCGGAAATACGCTGAAACTCTACACGGTATCCATCCGGAAGCCATAAACTAATGTTAAACTAGATTTTTTTCAAAATTTTCTTCTTAAATTCCTCCTGTTACGTCTTTTTTCAAAATCATATGAAAAGCCAGCAATGGTTTTATCAACTTTGCAGAGTTAAACAAAAAAATAGAGCAAACAATTTGAATAAATACAAAAAAAAGTGATTTTTCGTTGAAGAATTTGTTATTTAAAGAATTTCTCAATATACACTACCGCCGAAAAGTTTCCGGACAAAAGTTCAAAAGTCTTGGCGCTGTTTTTGATGCCATTTCGTTAGTAATATACATAAACGGCATTTTGAAGGGGAGGAATTCAGCTTCACTTTGCATTTTTTTAAAAATTTCCACAATTTTTTTTACGACCAGCAGAAATGATCATTTCGAAAATGACCATTTTTCGTCAATTTTTGTTCCTTTTAGAGTTGGACCGGGTTTTCAGAAAAAAATATTTTCTTCCATTTCCTTAACCGAATCCTTAAAGAGGAAAGCTTAAGCTTCAGTTTTGTTTTTTTTTAAAGTTCGGTGCGATTTTTTTTCGCAAAGTTATCCAGTTTTTGGCGAAAAAAGACAAAACTTGGAAATTGCCGCGTCACACGAGAACAATTAGGTTTAAAAGGAAATCTCAAGGAGATAAAAAGTTGCGCCTGTAATTGTTGAGTTCACTAGAATTTTTTCAGATTTTTTTTTCCGAAATTTTTTTTTTCTTCGATTTTCAGTTGAACAGCTATATTGATTATCGTAATTTCAAAACGATGGGGTTTGTGATAAAACGTCAAGAAAGAAAAAGTTTTATTTCATAATTTTGAATCCATTAAAAATTTTTTCAGATTTTTTTTCAAACTATTTTTGGTTCAAACTCTGATGAAGTGATTCGCGTATTCCAAAAATTATGGGGTTGTGATAAAATATCTAGAGGGAAAAACTTGTATTTTTCAATATTGAGTGCATTGGAATTTTTGTAGATTGTTTTTCGAAATTTTTTTCTGAAATTGAAAATGGTCTCAACAACTGTTTAAAAGAATTCTCATGTATTTAAAATGAAACTACACACCTTTAACATTTTGGTTAGACTTCAATGGTCTAACGAAAATCTAGTTTTATTTAATATCTCCAAAAATTGAGTAACCTTGTAAAATTTTAGCAATTTTGTCGAAAAAGCAATTTGCTATTTCGTTCCATGATATTTGGAGACTCTCCCAAAGGTGTTCTTTAGAAGTGAGATTCAATCTTCTTATTCACGCCATCCAGTTAATTCCATATTTGTT
Source organism: Rhimphoctona megacephalus (assembly GCA_963989365.1). Taxonomy (NCBI): domain Eukaryota; kingdom Metazoa; phylum Arthropoda; class Insecta; order Hymenoptera; family Ichneumonidae; genus Rhimphoctona; species Rhimphoctona megacephalus. The sequence goes on along the minus strand of OZ022418.1, from coordinate 18,447,314 downwards.
CTGCCCGGTTAAGATCGGGAAATTACAGAGACTACTTTATTACTTGCGGCTTTCCATTTTTCCTTTATTCTATAAAATAGTAAAGCATGTGTTTTTAAAATCTAAAAGAAATCTTCGGAATAGGAGTCTAGTTCGAAAAAAAAATCTGATTTTTTTTTAATGAATTCGAAATTAAGAAATAAAACTTTTTTCTTTCTTGATGTTTTATCACAAACCCCATCATTTTCAAGTTACGGTAATCAATATACCTGAGGTTCGACTGAAAAACGATAAAAAAAAATTTCGGAAAAAAATCTAAAAAAATTTTAGTGAACTTAGCAATTACAGGCGCAACTTTTTACCCCCTTAAGATTTCCTTTCAAACCTAATAGTTCTTGTGTTACGCAGCAATTTCCAAAATTTGTCTTTTTTCGCTAAAAACGGGATAACTTGGCGAAAAAAAATCGCACCGAACTTTAAAAAAAACAGAACTGAAGCTTAAGCTTCCTTCTTTAAGGATTCGATTGAGGAAGAAGAACTTTTTTCTGAAAACCCGGTCCAACTGTAAAAGAAAAAAAAAGACGAAAAATGGTCGTTTTCGAAATGACGTGCTGGTCGTAAAAAAAATCGTGGAATTTAAAAAAAAAAAAGCAAAATGAAACTGAATTCCTCCCCTTCAAAAGGCCGTTTATGAAATTTATTTATGCATATTACCGTTGAAATGACATCAAAAACAGTGCCAAAACTTTTTTGAACTTTTGTCCGGAAACTTTTCGGTGGTAGTGTATTGGTATTATTAATTATTATAAAAAATTAATATCTGTAAACTTTTAGAAAAAACTGATTTTTTAAAGCTCTTTGTCTGATGAAATAAAATTTTCGGCTGCAAAAGTGTAAAACCTCCTAATATCCTCCATAATCTACATATTTAGCTAATATTTGGAATCCCAAATGTACTGATATTTGGTGGATGTTTATAAGACATCAATAATTAAAGATCACATTCACGATTCATTATTCTCATCGAATAATTTTTGATTATACTCTTCTGAAGATTCAGGATTTTCGCAAGATGAAATCGAGGGCTCGAGGGGAGAATGTGTTAAATGCGACGACGAGGCTTGTGCGTCGAGGCTTTCGTCTGATTTTTTTTCTAATTGTCCAACAATTCTAATGTAGTTGCTTGGGACGAAACCAACTCCGCCACGATTGTCGCTCGCTCTCGACCATCCTGGCAAATCTTTTGGCTGCAACGTTTGTGGGGCGAGCCAAACTTTTTGACCAGTTCTAATGCTCATTTCATCACGGTTCACGGCATCGAAATCGTAAAGCACCACTGCGCTGTACACCGGCTCGTTGTATCGGAACCATTGTCGCGGATCTTCATCTAGAAATTTACATAATTCATTATTCATTAAAGATCGAGAAAAAAATCATTTTGAAGTTTGCATCGTTGGAATCTGAAATGAGAATGTTTTTTTCAGTATTTTTTTACTTTTTTCCCCAAAATTTGGCTACGAAAACAGGCCATTATATGTTTTTCGTTTTTTTTTTCGAGCCATAGACTAAATTCGCAAAAATAAACCATTTGGAGTATTTTTAACCCTCCGTCATACGCGCTAAAATTCGCGACATCGCTACGCGCGTCGCGGGGAATCGCCGCCATGCTTTTGAACTTTACAGTGTTGCCATATCATTCTTACGTGATGCGTGCGCCGTTGGTACTCAAGTGCTCAGTAGGAGATATGGCAACGTCGAACGTAAAATCATATGTACATTACACGCGCTAGTGGGGAAACGCCGCATTTCTCGCACATAGTTACATTAAATATTATTTATAAAATATAAATTGAAAATTATCGTATAATTTTCTGTTTTATTGCCTTAATAATAATACAGGAATAGTAAATTGTCACAAGTCACCAATTTTTGTTGATTAATGAAAAAGCAAAAAATGCGGCGATTCACTTATAGCGCGTATGACGGAGGGTTAAAAATTGAGAAATGGAAGAAACACGTTTTCGTGTGAAAAGTGAACAAAATTTTTTTTTTCACTTCTTTTAAGTCATGGACCAAATTTGCAAAATAAATCATTCGGAGTATTTGGAAAAATAAAAAAATTTAAGAGGTTAGGCCACTCTAGAGCGAGAAAAATGGATATACTTAGGGATTTTTTCTAGCGAAATTATGAAATGAATCGAAATTCTGTGGATAATTCTTTATTGAGCTATTAATGAACTATAAAAAATAATGTTTTCGCACTGATCAATAAAAAAATGGCAGCTGTACAGCATTTTTCCAGCGATACCTTTTTTTCGCGAGGGTCCACGGCTGGAAACTAATCTCATACAATTTTTAATCTGCAACAAAAAACGAATTTTTTTTCGATTATATATAAGAACAACTACAAAAGTACGTAGGATTTTTTTGATATATTGATTTTTGTCAAAAATGAAAAGAATGTAAACATCATGAGATAATTGTTAATAACAAAAAAACTATGCAACATAACGCAAAAATCCTACATACTTCTGTGGAGAATGTAGATTTGAATGTATAGTAAAATTTTCATATCGATTGATAGAGATTCGTTCGAGTTTTGTTTCCGGCCGATTCAAAAAACGTAGTTCCGAGAACAACGCGTTTAAAGTTTTCAATATAATAATATCATAGAATAGTATATTACGCCATTAGGGAGGGAAAGTAGGCTATGTCAAACCGCGTGCGGAATTGCCACCCGAGCCAAAGGCGAGGATGGCAATTCCGCACGCGGTTTGGGATGGCCTTTTTCCCTCCCGTGTGTGCGTATACTATTTTTCACCACATCTCCGCGGAAAATTTGGGTTACGCAAGGCGGAAAGTCGAACTTTCCGTGGAGGTGTGGTGAAAAATTCTTATATACCTCTAATCTGCTATGCCTGCACCATACAATTGGCTTTCCACATTGATGTCCTGGTCCTCTATTTCCTCTCTGTGCGCTCTTAAACTGATCCGTACCTCTTTTGTTGCTTCACACAGCGATTGTTCGGCACTATTGATACGCTGTTTGTCCGCCTCCAGGCACATTTTATAACTGTTTGGGCCAATTTTCATACCCATAACATCGATTATGTGCATAATTGAGGAAAGGCCGTCATTATATACACAAACAGCAATATTTATTGCAAAATTGACCATATTTTTGCCACTCGATCTTGATTTTGGAGCCAATGCCCATATAGTCGAATTTAAACTTTCGCTGCTATTTTGCAAAGAGCCGCCGATACAACGAGTTAGAAAATCGTCACTACTCAGTTCTTGATATACTGGCTTTATAGCTTCATACACTTCATTACAAAGAGTTAGCTTGTGTTTATAACCGTCCAAGTCATTCATAGCTATAGCTTTTTGCCATGAACACCACGAATCTTGTCCTATCGGGCACTTGTCGTGCTGCGGTTTTTCATCAGTAGATAATTTATGATCCAGTGTAGCCCATATATCGTTCATCTTTTCACTGAACCACTATTTCTACGAATAGCTAATCCGTAATATATAGATAGTTCATCTATAAGCTTGCCAGTCAATTTGCCCATTCCTCCAAGGCCTTTCGTCTTTTTTTTTCAAATTACGGAGACGAGTGCCCATTCATTTTTGTACGTGACCTATACATTCTTTCTTCAGCACTGTGAAATTTTCGTAAGGCTTTGCATCTGTAATTCCTTTAAATGTTTTCGAATCACCGTCATCAATGTAGTTTGCGTATTTCACCTGGTATAAAGTGTCAGAGCGCTGAAACATTTCAACAACTGCGTCGACTTCCATCTTTCCATCCGATTCCTCACGATTCGCTTGGCATTCGCTCTCATGATTTTCCGCCCATTCCGCATACTCTTCTGTGTCTTCTTTTTTCTTCCAATGTTTACATGCTTTACAATATTTCGATTTCACTACAAAATCTACAACTTTGCCGGTGTACCAGCCAATAAAAGTGGCCACGCCAATACAAAGACGAAAATCCACTCTTTCTCCATTAGCCATCACCTGATACTGTGATTCCATATGTTTCTCCTTTCTCAGCAGAAAATGCTTTTTCATCTTTCGCTGCATTCAAAATACTGTTCTTACAAACAGCATCCGTGGCATAGACAATGTTTTGAATAATTTTATCATAAAATAAATGTAAGATTGGCTGGGGCAATTCCATAAGTGCACAAAATTTTGTTATTCCATGCGGACCAACTCCAAGCCATCGCATGGCAAGAATAATTCTGCGGTTAACATCATAGCCTTTGGCAACAAATGGGCAACTTGGTATTTCGGTTCTCACAATTTTCACAGGCCACAATTAATTTAAGGCCTTACATACGTCCAGAATTTTCAAAATATCGATTTTTTTTTTTTTACAGATTATTATTCTCTATAGTTTTAGGCGTATTTCTGTGTAAGTCGATTGTACAAATTCCTCATAGATCGAAAGTTATTATAGAAAACGTGACTGCCCAACGCAGTCACGTTGGGCAGTCACGAAACTTTAAATGCATTTTTCTCAAAACTACTTTTTTTGGCACGGTCTGCATGATAACTCATACAGTTTTAAATATTTTTTGATGCTTTTTTTTTTAAATATTCGAAATTGTTTTCTCTATAGTCTGTTGAGTCGGATTTTTGATGTTGGGATTAAAAAATTTTATAAACATAATTAAAGTGTGACATTTATGACACAAAATGCACACTTTTTTTTAAACTGCCGTAAATTGCCAAAATTTTTCGAATTTCAAAAATCCGGCTCGACAGACTATAACTACAACTTTATTTTACAAGAATTTTTTTACGTTTTGCAGATCCATCAGCATTTCAAGCAGAAATGATGCAGACCGTGGAGCAACTTTTTTTTCATAGTGCTTCGGGAAACGTGATTTTTTATGTTGTAATTTTTGAAAAAAAAAATGAAATAAATTTTTTTATAAAGTTTAAATACTAATAAACAATGTATAAAAATTATTTTTATTAATTTCTATTGCTATCTCTTCTAAAAACAGTTTTTCTTTTAGCGCGTTTTAGGCGCTGCTGGACGTATGTAAACCCTTAAAACCTAAGCCTCGCCTGCCACTTTCAGTGAATTTCACCTCGGATTGGCATTTTCTGCAAACAATAACGTTGGAAATGGCAGCAAAAACTGCAATGAACTTTATTAGACGATAGTAAAAGCTTCGTCCACTTCACTGTCGTAAAAATCTTCAGATAGCTTTAGTTTCTTTGACGATGTGTTGACATTCAAATCATCGGTCGACTCCAATTCATAACGATTCATGGGTCGTTTTCGTAACCTTTTCGGTCTCTTTCTGAATCCACTGGCAATTTTTGATCCTTTTTTATCACGATATGTATTAGCACTCATCATGAAAATCAATCAATTACTATTGGAATTATTATAATAAAACTGATGCGAGTAAGCAAAAAGAAAGCCAAGTGTCGTGTGAATAGCGTCTTTTTAACCCGTCAGCATCCGCGCTATGAGACTTTTTTCACACTTATATTAAAACGATGATTACTCGAAAATTTATTCTTCTGAAGGATAGAAATTAAAAAATCTTTTTGAATCTTTGTTTTTGAATTTTTTGGTTTTCAGTGTCAATTATCGTTGTATTTATGGTTTTTTTTTAAATAAAAATGTTTAATAGCCAAAATCACTGTAGCGAAATTGTTTTCAAGTTCCTATTTATCAAATTAAGCACTTGAAGCTATATATGTGAGAAAATCTCTCATCGCGCGCCCAATGTTTAAAATGTACGTAGCGCGCCTGCTGACGGGTTAATTAAATAGCTCAGCTGTGCTACTACATTATTACACAGACACTTCATATGTTTTGTAGTGTCCCTGCCATCTTCGCCTTGTGCCAGCGTCGTGATGTGGCTACTGTCGCGACATGGCCTCAACTGACATCTATAGTCAGCCTCAATCCTTGGCCAAAAGGGGTTTCTAGTGGCCAGGCTAGTTTCACGTTCACAGTGAAAGGAACCAAATCAAGAAGTCATTCAGGAGAATTTACAATAGATAACAAATGCCTTCATTATTCCCTACCGATTTACCTTCTTTAATGCTACTAAATTACAGCGCGTCACACTGCCAATAAAAGGCGCTCGGAGCGGACCGAGGGGCTGCGGCAGAATTAAAAATTAGGGTACTTAGAGATTTTGACCGACCATAATATTTTGATATCTTATTCTTAAAACACTTAGACATCTTTTGAGCCAAAAAAAAATCCATTTTTCCAAAATTCTAGTGGCCTAACCCCTTAAGAAAAATTATTTTGTTGCAATGCAACAATGTGATTCTGATACTATGGGGAAAAAGCTCCAGATTGACATTCACAAGTTTTTTTCAAGCAATATGTATTGCAAATTGTAAAAAAAAATGAATAATATTGAAATTTTAAACATCTATAATTTTTATTTAAAATTGATATTAAAATTGTTTGAAAATTAAAAATTGAAGAATAAGAGACTTTTGCTGATTTGGTTAATAATTTTCTTTGAAATTGACACTAAAAACCAAACACAATTTCTGCGGAAAAGTTTTTTGATTCCAACGTACCCTCAGTTGCTGATTTTTGTATATTGCTCATAAATTTATTGAGGAGGTAGGGAATGGCGACGAGCAAGCTAAGAAAGAGTATAATTGGCCACGTCGAAGTGCTTTTTCCCTCACGATTAATTACGTCAGCTGCTGTTTTTTTCCAAACTTGTTCTGTACTCGGATCATCCGGATTCAAGCCTGTAAATTTTATATTTTTGTTACAAAATTTAGTATTTTCAATGCAAGAAGCAAAATCAGCAAGAACCCTGCGTACCGATCATGTATGTAATTTTTCTGTACAGCCATTTGAAAAATCGCACAAAGGCAAAAGCACTCATCACCTCTGTAAACATATTTCTCGTTCTTCCAATATTCTCTGCTACGCTGAGAATTGCTCGAAACGAATTGGATATTGCAAAGTGTGTCGATTCTAGAAGCATGGAAATTGATGAGAAAGTTCGCACTACAGATTCGATGGATTGAAACGCTGGTCTGCTACTCTCCTCTGCAAACTGTATAAATCTGCAACCATACGAAATTTTGTTATTTTTCAGGCAATGCTGAAAAATAGAAAATCGTTTAATGTAAACAAATAAATAAACAAAGGTAAATAAGTTTGTAATTAATGATAAATAATAAAAAGCAGGAATCAGAGAATAAATTGCAAAGAGTAAAAAATAATACGCTTTTTATCGAATTTCCATGGTTCATTTTTCATTTCTAACTCCTCAAATCATAAAAAACAAATTCATTTTTTTATTCAATAACAAATAAATAATTTCTCAATTTGCAAATAAACAAGCGAAGAAAATGAACTTTTATTTCATTATATAAACGAACAGGAAACAAAACTGGCTTTTAATCACTATTAATAACAAAAAGAAAAAAAGAGATTAAAATTAACCAACCGATAATGATGCACTTTTCCTACATTGAATAACTAATGATTAGGACAGCCAGCAAAATGGATTTTGCCACTATTGGTATGTAAAATAGCTCAAAAGCATACCAGACAACTGATTCAATAGTAAATAATTTTACTTAATATAATTTAACTAGAATATTAGAAGAATATAAACCATTTTTATTGTTTTAGACTAAAAAGTAAACAGTTTGACAAAATCTCAAATCACTATTTGAACAGTAAATTTATCTTAATTCCATAGACACGGGTTATCTATGCCCAGAGAATTTTTACCAGTAATTCCTGGAAAAAAATCAGCCACAATATTATGCAATTCTGTATACCATCACAGGGTAGACAAATGTACATCAATCTTGCATAGGATGTATGTCCAAAGGAAACAAGCACAATTTCCACATTTTTGACTCCAAGAAACAAAATATCCAGAAACATTCTATTTTAATCCACAAAATTATGATATCTCGGGATTAGGTGGACAAATTTATTTGCAACAAAAGAACCAATGGAAAGGGAAAAGTCAATAAAAAAGTCCTCTACAATCAGATTTTTTACTCAACCCATTCCTCCGTGAGAGCAGTTTGAAAAAAAAGAAGTCTGAAAACCATCATATTCGAGTTTATAAGAGGGCAACAGGGCTCGTGCAGGCTTTTTTTTTTTTTAATACTTAGCGTCGAGCCATTACCGCGTCTATTGAGTAAAAAATTTCAAATTTTTTTTCTAGGACCCTTAATTTAAGGTTAAAATTCGTGCTATGAATATCTTTCATAAATTTTGATTCATCCTCAGATACTTGAAAGTCGCAGTGGAAATAAATGACCCAGGTTTGTAATTCTAGCAGAAAAAACATTTATGGAATTGGAGTTAAATAAACAAATATAAGTAAAGATGGTGAGTTGGAGATGCAGTTAAATAAACGAATATAAAGTAAAAATGGTTTACCGATTTTCGACATCCCCGCTTGGGCCTCCCAACTGATTGCCATATCCAGAACTGTTAAATGCACTTGTATACATTGGCGAATATCCGCCTCCATATCCGTAAGGGCTGTAAGATCCTAATCCTGAATTTCTATAATTCCATGTATTGCCATAGCCATAGTTATTAATCATGTTTCCATAGCCCATACTATAAGGTTGATAATTTCGATTTTGTTGTGAAATTCTGGGAGGTAAAGGAGGCGGCGGACCATTTGTAGCACCAATAGGTGTTCCCATTCCTCTGTAGAAAAAAAAGCAAGGAAAAACAGGTTTAATTCTGAAAATGAGTTTTCGAGCCCGAAAACAAAATTTCGATTATTTCATACCCTGACATAATGCTCGGACCATTTCTAAATTGATTGAAACTTTCACCACTCGGTCTTTGTTGATTAATCATGTTCATTTTAGTCCGATAAAGTGTTTAACGAATTTTTAGTCACGTAGAAAATGACGCACTTTTCCTTCGACAACTTCGTCGTTGAATAAATTACTTTCTCATCGCAATAACGTCGAAAAAAAATTCTGTCACGATTAAATCGTCATGTAAATGAACCCTCGGGGAGGATAAACTTTTCCCTCACCGACTCATTTCGACTTTACACTCATATTATTTTTCCTATATTCATTGCGAACTCGCCGAAAACAGGCCTGTCACGGGTTAGTGTCACGGAAGAGTGATTCTAGCGCACCGGCAAAACCCTTAGGTCGCATTTTCGACCCTACAAAGAAATGAAATACGAAATTTTTATTATATACAAATAATATCAATGCAAATTATGTGTTCCTACCATCAAAAATATTATTATTGCTTCATTAAGTACTAAATTATAGCCAATTATTTATCATTATTTGGCTAATGATTTATTAGGTTTGTTCGTGCTAGCTGCACTTTCTGCACTTTCTACACTTTTTTTTGGAATTTATATTACTATATATTACAAAAGTGTAGAAAGTGCAGCTAGCACGAACAAACCTATTATTTCTAGTTTATCAATTAAGACACTTGGAATTGGCGAGAAAACACATTGGCGCTGCGATCGTTCAAACAGTACTAATCTGCAAACCCGGTCGAGTAAAATCCAGCGATCCAACGCACCTTCCCAAATTGACCGCTGCGAAAAAGCATATCATTTCGTAAGGAGGATGGATCGCATATATATTCCCGTCATCCGGGGAGAACTCATTTCTCCTTTCTGCCTTGTGAGCAACTGTAGCAACTGTTGTCGAGTGTCAATCATATATAACCAAAAAAATTTTGCGGTTAGAATATCGCCGGATTTTCCGTCGAGTGCGTGGTTACGAAATTGAGGTTTTCGAGTAAACAATTGAAAATTGATATTTGCTGCACGGTTAAGCCCATTTTGTTATAAATATTCGTTAAACGATGAGTCGTCGACGTGCTCACGATGATGAAGATGGATACGGTAATTATTTTCCAAACTCGTCCTTTGTGGTTTATAAGATTTACAATCTTCCCTTCCATACTCTTTTCCCATATTTCTAAATAATATTCGCGAAATAATTTACCCATCTTTAAGCGCTCCAGTCTTTTTTTCGTCCATCATTTCGCCACTGTTTCTTGATCTAATTTTTATCACAACTGCTTTTTATTATAATCGTGAACACAAAAATATCGGGTCAAAATTATTTTGTTTAATCGTAAATTAACATTTATTTTTTTTCGAAGCATGAGATCGCGTATTCAAGTACACAAAATTTATTGATATTCCATTGGTTTCATTAAAAAACTTATAATTGCTCAAAAAATGATTGTGTTTGCAATATAGAATTGATCGTCAAACAATATAGGATAGCGTTTTTGACGCAGTCATTTTCACCAATGAAAATTCTCCAAAATCGTATTTCTTAAAGAATCGTATCTGATTATAGTCCCAATTCCAATTTTAGAAAACTATATTTTTAAGAAAATAATTATAGTCACAAAATAATAATAACGATAAATAGTTAAACAAATATTTTATCAAAAATCAAAAAAATAGCAAAATGCAAAAAAGAAATTATGGCATAAGAGAAGAAAACAATTAGGCGTTAGAAAAATTTGTTTAGACCTAGTTTAAATAGTAATTATAATAATAAATGTATGAATATCCTAACTCATTTTTTGTAATTTCAATTTAAACAATTTTTTTTGTTCTAATTTTAATGATTGATTATCATTTGGAAATACTTCAATGTTTGAAAATTACTTGTAATGTTTTAAAATTGGACGATTAAAGTCAATTTCAAAAATAGTCGAGGGTTAATTGTAAAAAATGACACAAAAACTAATAAAAAATGTATATAAATAGAAAAAGAAAATAAAATAAAATGAAGAAGTAGATTTTCTTTAATAGAATCAATGAATAGAGTAGAATAGAATTCAAGTAGATAAATTCGATTGATAATTAAGAAAGCTTAAAAAAAAATAATGACACGTTTTGAAAAAAATTGATTAGATCGAGTATACAAGAAGCGCCGCAGGGTTTCGGAGAACCAAGAGATCGAAGATCGCCTTGAGTCGCTTATCCTGCGAGTTGGTGAGAAATCAACGTCGTCGCTGGAAAGCAATCTCGAGGGTTTGGCTTCTGTATTGGAAGCAGATTTGGGGGCGTTTCGTGGCAAAATATTAAGAATTTTGACGGACTGTGCGATTAAAATGCCAGAAAAATGTACAATTTATACGACTCTCGTTGGCCTTCTCAACGCTAAGAATTTTAATTTCGGTGGCGAGTTTGTTGACTACATGGTGAAAAATTTCAAAGAAGCTTTGAAAGCATGCAAATGGGATGCCGCAAGATATTCCTTAAGATTTCTTGCCGATCTTGTCAATTGTCACGTACTCTCGTGCAACTCACTTATGCAATTGTTTGACAATATGCTGGATGCCGCCAACGAGGACAGCGTTCCTCAAGTCAGAAGAGATTGGTAAGATTAATACATTTTTTAATCATTTCTTCATTTTTAATCCTACTTTCTTCAAATGTCAATATAATGAATAGCTTTTTCTGAACGCCTATTGAAAGCCTAATTTTTTATCGCAAAGTACTGCATCTTTGGAGTATCGCGATAAAAATTGTGGTAAAAAAAATTAAAAATTAAGAATTTGGTAGTTTTTGTAGTGAGACAACTGTTTTCGTCCGAATTTTTCTCTTCACGATTTTTTTTTTTAATATATCCGACATACTTCGATCAAGCAACTATTTTTTATCTCGGAGTACTAGATCTGAGAAAAGTGACCTGGAAATTGTATTTTAAAAAATATAAAATGAAAAATTTGGGAATTTTTCTAGACCAAAAGCGGTTTTCTTCTGAATTTTTCTCATAAATTTTTTATTTTAACATATTTCCAATTATTGTTGCAAAGATATTAATACCTAAAAAAAAAATCTTTTTGCCTTGAATGAAATAGATAAAACCAAAAATCATGCTGCCATACGAAAAAATGTGTTTTTATAAATAAAATTGAAGAAAAATGAAATAAACAGAGTTCTAAAGTCCAAAAAACTATTTTAAATGAAAAATATTTTAAACCGATTTTGCCACAGGTACGTATTCGCAGTTTTGTCCACGTTGCCGTGGGTCGGTCGAGAATTGTACGAGAAAAAGGAACAAGAATTGGATCATTTGATGGTGACGATAGAAATATTTTTGAACAAAAGAAGCAAAAAGCATCAGCCAGCGTTAAGAGTTTGGTCGAGCGACACGCCTCATCCGCAAGAAGAATATCTCGATTGTTTGTGGGCCCAGGTGCGAAAGTTGCGCCAGGATAATTGGGCAGAAAAACACATTCCGCGTCCGTATCTCGCTTTTGACTCGATTTTGTGCGAAGCTCTTCAACATAATTTGCCTGTTTTGTTACCACCCCCTCATCACGAATCTTATTTGTATCCTTTGCCGACTGTTGTCTTTCGAATGTTCGATTACACTGATTGTCCTGCTGAAGGACCTGTTCTTCCGGGAAGCCACGCGATCGAAAGGTTCCTCATCGAAGAACACTTGCGACAGATCATCGACACGTGCTACTACGAACGAAAAGATTGGTTGGTACCTTTTATTCATTATTTATTTATTTTCTACGTTCATCTAAGACAACACAAACAAAAACCCATGATTATCTGACTCAAATATTTTCATCTCATTAAAAATATGAAACAGCAAAAATAACTTGAACAAAAAGTTACAAAATCAGTCAAATTGAATAAATAAATAAATTAAATAAAGTTGAAATTAGAATAACTCAAAAATTATTCTTTTTACACCTTAAAAATAACTTAAAAAAGAACAAATACAAAAAGTTATAATGTCAATAAAAAAATAAATACGGGAAAAACTAGATCATTTTTAAATATTTAAATGTCTTTTTAAGGTACTTCCGAGTTATTTATGTTCAATCATAGACTTTCGTTGATTTTACGTCATTTTATTCGAATTTTATGGCTGGTGTAAATTTAATAATCCCAAGTTGTTGAAAACGTGTTATTAATTTTTCATTTTTTTTCACAGTGCTGCCCATCTGTTGAATTTCCCATACAAAGCCAAAATTCCTCTGGATTACTGCATCGTGGAAGTGATTTTTGGTGAATTGTTCAAACTACCAACATCTAAGCATCTGGAAATATCGTATGGTGCAATTTTGATTGAATTATGCAAACTTCAACCTTCGACGATGCCGCAGGTGAATCATAATAATAACAAGGTCCTAAAAAAACAGACGGCCAAAAACATAAATTGGAAAAAAATCCTTTGTATTTGTCGTTTCTTTGAAACCGAGAATTAAAAATATAAGAATAATTCGAACAATTGAAGAAATTGAGCAGCAAACAATTAAGGAGTTTCGGGAGAAGTGGCAAAATGTTACCATTTACTTCAAATTTACACAGTATATTCTTTGACATATACTCGATGTGTCGTCCAAATTTTAAATCGATCGTCTACACCGTTTTTGTGAAATTAAATATAAAAAAAGCACTTTAATATAGTGAGATGCCTACGGTCATTGGTGAACGACAGTTTTACGAATGGAGTACTGAGAAAAAATGTTAAAAACTAATTGAAAAACTGCCAAACCACTAAGTATACTATTGCAATTCCGGTGTCCAAAAATTAAATAATTCGTCTAAATGGTTTATTAATTATTCATTTATTCATCAACGAAAATGGTGAGTTTTCCCCCCATCGACCGAACGAACAGGCTTTTTTTATTTGTTTTCAACGAAATATTGCCATGCGAAGTTGGCGCTTTGCTTGAAAACAATAGAATTGTATCGAAACTCCTTAAGTTCAAAATTTTGGAAACTTGAATACAATTTTTTTTTGTATTTTGAATATAAAAATTTTCTTCAGGTTTTGGCTCAAGCGACGGAAATTCTGTTTCGTCGTATCGACAGTATGGCAGCAGCTTCTTTCGATCGTTTCGTTTGGTGGTTCGCCTATCATTTAAGCAACTTCCAATTTCGTTGGTCCTGGGAAGACTGGGATTCTTGTTTACAACGAGAAACAGAACATCCTCGTCCTAAATTTATACGGGAAGTGCTCCTCAAAGCCTTACGGTAAGAAAACAAATGAAAAAAAATATTTTCTCTCATCTCAATATTAATTAATTTGGTAAATCATCAAAATTCATTATTTTTCAGATTATCTTATCATCAAAGGATTCGTGACATGATGCCGGAGTCGTATGCCGAACTTATTCCGGCAGTTCCTGAGCCAGTTTACAAATATACATCGGAAGGAGCGAGTAAGAATTTTTTTTCCTTTTTTCTCAAACTTTTTGGCCTGAAAAGATTTTTTTCAAAAAGTTTACTTTTTTCTCATTTGATTCAAAATCATCATCGCTTTTTTAATCTTCAAACGTTTTTTTGATATATTTTACCTGAAAACTCGATTACAAAAACTTGCAAACATTTTCCCAGTCCGAAATAAAATTAGAAATTGGAAAAAAAAATCGTCTTTATAACGAATGTTACATCGTCGGTCAATTTTACGCCTCAAAACATGTAAAGAATTTTCTTCACAGGTTCGCTGCCAGGAACTGCTGCAGCTCACGAATTGGTTGTAGCCATAAGACGCAAGTGTACTGCCGAAGAAGTTTTGACCGTTTTAAACACGTTACCGGGTCAAGGAGAAAACGAGGAACCAAACAGTTTCAATCCTTTGAAAATTGACGTTTTTGTTCAAACGTTGTTGAACCTTGGGTCGAAGAGTTTCAGTCACAGTTTCGCTGCTATTGGCAAATTTCATTACGTTTTTAAGGTAAATCCTCAAATTCGTTTAAACGATTCTCCAAATATTCTTTATTTTCCATTCATTATAAGAAAAAAACACTCGAAAGTGTTTTTTCTATCATTTTTCGTAAAAAAAATTCTAAAATCGAATTCTGCGCAATTTTTTTCATACGTTAAGTCGTGTTCAATTTATTTATTTATTTTTTTTTTTTTCAAATAAATTTTATTTTTTTGAAAAATTTCAGGTACTCGCGGAAACTGAGGAGGCTCAGATATGCATTTTGCGAAACATGTTCGCACTGTGGAAAAATCATTACCAAATGATGGTTGTACTGACTGACAAGTTTTTAAAGACTGGAATAATTGAGTGCAGCGCAATCGCCAATTGGATATTTTCTAAGGAAATGGCTGCCGAGTTCACCAAGTGCGTATTTATTTTTTTACGAACTTAAAATAAAAAACGCTCGTCTTTTTAAAAAATGATTTATCAATTTTTTTAAACTTATAAATAAACTTTGTTTCCAATTTTTAGACTCTACATTTGGGAAATTTTGCATCTCACGATTCGCAAGAAGAATCAGCATGTTATTAAATTGAACACGGAGCTCGGTGAAGCGAGAGAAAAACTGAGGAGAGCCGAGAGCAGATCCGGACATCCTCCGAAGACGAAGACAACGTTAATAAGGACAAGAGCGGAGGAGAACGCCCGTCTGAAGATGTTGTCGAAAGAATGGAAGAAAAATTGGAAGCTGCTCAAGCAGACCAGAAAAATCTTTTCCTTATTATTTTCCAGGTAAAACAATTATTATTATTAAACATTTTGTTGCAATTTTAACGCTGGGGTCTCACGATCGATTTTTCCGAACGTAAATCCTACACAATAGGGTCGAAAACGACCTCAATTTCTCTTTAACATAAAATGTCTCTCGTATGCGATAATGGGGTTTAATTATACACTATTCTCTTCGTTTTTTGATAACGAATAAAATGGTATATGATAAAGTTGCATTTGGTGAACATTTAATGATGCAATCGCATAATAAATTGATTGGAAAAATTGATTAATTTGTGAAATTTTTATTTATTTATTTTTCAGCGTTTTATCATGATCTTATCGGAGCATTTGGTACGTTGTGACACCGATGGAATTGACTACAATACTCATTGGTACAGATGGACCATTGGACGACTTCAACAAGTCTTCTTATCGGTAAAATATTTTTTTTACTCCTGAATTTTGTCCGATAGCGATTTATTTGATTAATTAATGTATTTTTTTCTTAGTTTTTTTTTCTGAAACTTGATTTTGATTTACATTTTGCTGAATTTTTAACGATTTTGCTAATAAATGCAAATTAAATTTACCATTTTTTTTTACATTTCAGCATTACGAACAAGTAATGAAGTATTCATCGACGCTGGAAACTTTGTTGTTCACTCCTGACCTCGATCCTCACATTCTCGACGTATTTCATCAGTTCGTGTCACTACGCGCATAAAAGACAATGTAGTTGAAGTTTTGAAAATAGCCTTGAAAAAAACTTGCGATTATCTGCATCGTCATTGCGATTGTGATTTTTTTTTTCCTGAATTTACGTCGCGCAAATTATCGCTCTTCATTTATTATACATTACTTGATTGTTAGTTTTACGACCGTGGAACCGTAACATAATATTTGTGAAAAATACCGTTGTCACACAGGATTCTCTCCTGCCCACGTTTTAACCATTTTGCAACGACTGTTGCACTTTAACAAACAAAATAATAGTTTTTGAACAATCGCAGTCTCCCTTATATATATATATATATATATATATATATATATATATATATATATATATATATATATATATAATACAAACTTGTTTTTATCTTTACAGTTCCCGACATTCATGAATTGTAATTTTTTCGACTGTATTTCGTTGAAGTGCGACAAATGTTTTTGGTTTTGAGACTTTTTTTCAGCCATGCAATATTTTGCCAAGTTTTTCTGAGTTAAAACTCGAAAAAAAGCTTTAATGAATAATTTAAAAAGGTAAATAATCATACAAAAATAAATTTGAGTGATTTTTCGACGATTTTGAACCCTTGGACCAAAATTAATCGTTTTTATTAATTGTGCCTTAATTATTTGATTTTTTTTTTTTTTCATTATTGAAGATTCACTTTGATTTATTTGTGAAATAGTCGTCGATCGAGCTGAATCCAAACGTTGTTTATCTCCGATTTTTTTCCCCCAATTTTTTGGGAAATTTTTATTCCATTTGCAAATCTTGAATCTGGAAAAAAATTAGTTTTATGAAAATACACTGAAAACACACGCTATTGATTCGTTTGTGAATTTTAAGAAATTTATTATTTTGCTTGAAGCGATGACGAATCCGAGTTTACACACCTCTTGAACTTTTTGCATCTCCTGAGCAAGCAAATTGTCCGCGATCTCTTGAAACCTTTGACGCAACTTCAAATTCTCAATGTTCGCGATTTCGATGTCCTGCTGCTGCCTGCGTTGTCGCAATTCTGCAAGTTCAGCGTGGAGGGTGTCCAAACGAGGCTGCATACAATCTGGAAGAAAAAACGTTGCAGTTCGCAGATTTTTCTAAGATTATGAACTTTTTTAACGTTTTTCTTAACAATATATTCTTTTGGAATTGTAGATTTTTTTCAAGAGTTTTTTCGTGATTTCCCGCGTGATAGACATCGTTTACAACTTTTTTAAGAACAGGGAATTTTTTGAAAAAGATTTTCCTATCCTTGGACGTTGTTGTCCATTTTATTACTTTTTTATGCACTTTTATGAGTTTGAGCTTTTTTTTAAGGATTTTTTTGAATTACAAGAAAATCACTGCCCTATTTGTTTTTTTTACGTACTTTTTTGGATAGAGTATATCTTTTTGAGTTTTTTTTTTGATATTACAAGTCAATAAGTCCTTAATTTCATGTTTTATGTGCTTTTGTGGAACTGAACGATGTTTTTCTTGGTTTTTTGTGACATTACGAGTGGAATTCATTTTTTTTGCAATAAATTATCAAAGAGAATGAAAAAAACGTGTAAATTACCTCGAGGAGCAGACGATGAAAGTGACTCATTGTAATTGTCAGGAATCATGTACTCCGAATGGAAGTTTTCAAGTTTAGTGAGTTTGACCGGACTGTCGTTGGTGCTTTCGATCTTGTTGCCATCGTCGGTGTTAGAATTTTCAGGATGGAACATTTCTTTGCTAAATTCTGTAACGAGCTCGGTGCACGTTACGATTTCTTGGCTAGAACGCTCGGAATATCTGACTTGCATTGAGTTCGAATCGGAAACACGACTCTCGGCCGACAATCGACTCGTGTCATCCATATCAATCACGTTTATATTTGCGTCCTCGTCGTCCTCTTCACTGTCGCTTACAGGCTCGCCGAATATGTCGTGTTCGGCTAAAAAAAATACATTTCAAACTTTTTTCCAGAAATATCAAACTTATAAAAACAATCTTCCAGATGAAAATATTTCTAAATAAATATTAATAGCAAATTATAAAAATGAAAAAAAAATTGAAGTAGATAAAAAAATGTCCATTGCAATTTTGAGAGATAATTTAATAATCGAATGAGAACGTTTTATGAATTTAATAAGAAATTTCGAGCATTGAAAAGAATTGGAAGAGCTGAAATTATCACTGATAAATCAAATTTGAAATGTCAGAATTTTGGAACTTACCAACATCCACGCTTTGGGAAGCGCTGCTATGAATAACGTCTCTCTTGCTCTTAACGACACCAGAATTAGAGACTTTGTTAGGTTTCGAATTGTCTTCGTCCTCGCAAATCACTTCCCACTTGACATTCACTGCGTCATTGTCAACTCTGAGCAAACGTTTAACTTCTTTTTCTATTTCCGGCGCTTCAACGTACTTTTTCTTCAAGGTTTTGCGGAATCTTCTTCTCCTGACATTCTTAGCAGGCGGTGTGATTCCGTGGGGCCATAGAAATTTTTTATCAACTTTATTCGGATCTTTCTTCTTTTGACGCACTGGCGATTCTTCGTCGGTTTGCGACTGGTCGTCTTCTTCCTTGCATATTATCATCTTTTGGACATTGTTTAGAACCATAAAATATTCAATTTTACAAATAAATATAAATTTTACAAATTCATTACTAAATTTCGCACCCAAAAGCTATTTAATTGAAAAATACAAAAAAAAATCGAATCTTCGTCGTAATTTTGAAGTTTTCATCTGTAAAATGCAACACAAATTCTGGTTTTCACTTTTCAAATATTTTTTGTAGATTTAGTCTACAAATGCTAGAAAAAATACCCAAAAAATATTTCATCGATCTTTATACTCTAAATATCTAAAAAAATATGTGTATGAATGAAAAAAATGAAATTTTGTTACACTCCAAATATGCAATCTTCAATATCAGTATTTTCATTGACAAAAAATTAAAACAGCTTCTGAAAATACCTGACAAATGTCTGCAGTTTTGTAGAAACTCTTACTGTCAATTGTTTTGAGAGATTCCACTATCGTAGGGAGGTCGACAACCTGTTATGAATATACATTCAACAATTGCAATAAAACACAAAATAATTATAAGCTCCATTCGGACAATAATTGCAAATTCATTCTTTTTTCATTAGAAATAAAAACCAGCCAAGTTTACCTTGGCATGAAGAAGCCAATGATCAAATCTCACTTCCCCGTAACGCATGTCATGCTCCAATTTGATGCTAAGTCGATCTTTCAAGGGCAATCCAGAGATCAAAACTTCTCGAAGTATTTTCGCTGGTTCCTTCAATTCGCAACAATGAAAACACGTTAAAAAACAAATAATGAAAACAAAAATTCGGATGAAAACATTTTTCACACGAAAAAAATCGTTGAATTCTGTATTTTTTATTTTTTCGAGTACAATTTTCACGCGATACTCCTAATATACGGTCCTTTGAGTTGAAAATAATCCTTCAGTAGAGGAAGTAATTAAAACGGATTGATGCGAGTGTAGATTTCGGAGTACATTGAGGTTAGGAAAAAGCAAAGTTGAACAATTATCAGTTACCTGCGGCAATCGCATAATAAATTGACTTTCCAGCTCGGCCTGAGGTTCTCCTTTTGGTTTAGAATCCGGTAGTAGATGTCTGTGCATCTTTATAATAATTACACTGTATATATACGCCTCAAATGTTTATCGTTTGTGTGACAGTTGCAAAATGTTTTGTGAGGTTATGTCTCTTGTATCACTCTAATAATCGCAACACTGTGCAAAACAATCGTTGAATTCGATGTAAGCAGCTTCAGAGCAAATATCCATTGTGCGATTGGTCAATAAAATTCGATCGGACCAATCAAATGGCAAGGATTAACAGTGAAGTGGTCGCGAGTCGATTCGCTCGTGATTTTTCAACATCTGACACATTTTCTCTATCCGGAAAAGTCTATGGTTATTTGCACAATTGTTATGGGTATAATTTTCCGGTATTTCTAGTCTGAGTAAATACAATAAATCATGAATTGCATTTCAAAAATGCGATTGTTACAATTTGCAAAGACAATAAATATTCGGAATTTGTATCATGGGCAAAATGTCACTGTTTTGAAGCCTCAAAAGTGTCCGGATTTTGTTATTGTACAGAGAGGACAGAGTACAAGACACAACCTACTCCAAAAGGAAAGAAAGTCGTTTAGAACACGAGAACAACAAGAAATCGGTCCTTATGGATTTTTTCTATTGGCAAGTACATTCATATACACATTACACACGATTTTATATCGATTTAATTTCTATCAAATCAAATCTTAATTTTGATTCATTTTAATTTTAATTTTATTTATAATAATTATTCAATAACAATAATCTTAATCACCACAATTAATTATCACAATTTCTTTAGCTGACAATTTTATAGTAATTAGTTACTACAAATATCGATATTACAATCAAATGATTGATATTGAAATTTTAATTAATTATAGGCTGTACCAATTACCACATTCTGTCTTGGCGTATGGCAAATCCAACGATACTGGTGGAAACTCGCCTTAATTGACGATTTGAACACAAGAACTTCAACATCTCCTGTGGACTTGCCTCTTGAGTAATTATTGATTCATCTGCTTTGATTTTGTGGTTTGATTAAATAAATTTTGAATTCACAATCAATTATTTTTGTAATTTCCATACTAAAACTCTGCAATTTATTTCTCAGCTTGGCTGAACTTGAATCCATGGAATATCATCCAGTAAAAGTACGTGGACGATTTTTACATGACAGAGAATTTACTATCGGGCCTAGAAGTCTGATCATCAACGGAGCTGGAGCTTCAGAAGGAGCCGGTGGAGTTTTGACGCCCGGCAGATCCAACACTGGATTCTGCGTCGTCACACCCTTTGAGGTCGAAGGGCGAGAGTATGTAAATTATGTTTTATTTAGAAATATTTTATAAAATGGTGATTTCTATTTTTTCGGAAATTTAGAACAAACACTTTCAAATAGTTTTTTTAAGTTATTTTCTACAGCAATTTTTTCATAAAAACTCCATTCAAAATTTGATGAAAAATTTATTTAACATTTTTAAGAATATCTTTAATCAATAGAAACGTATTTTGTTTTACAAAAATAAAAAAAACAGATTTGATATTATTTTTTCAACTTATTTTTGCATCATTTCACTATTATTAATCAATTTATCTGAGATTTAGTTTTAGAATGAATTTGAAAACAAGTGGAAAGAATAGAAAGAATAATTTTGTGTGTTAAAGTTTGACGATTTTGGTGAATCGAGGTTGGGTCCCACTTCGGTACAAAAAAGATCCTAAAGAGGCTCAAACCCAAACGGACGACGTGGTTGAAATAACTGGAGTCGTTCGGCTCAACGAACAAAGGCCAGTTTTCGTTCCAAAAAATGTGCCAAAAAAACAGAGCTGGCTTTACAGGTAATTATCTTTCCTCGCATTTTTCTTTTTCCTCAATTTTTTCAAATTTTTAAACCTCATTGAATTCAATAAAATTGAATAAAAATTAGATTTCGATTTATTATAATTCATTTTAAGAGCATTTGATAAGAAAACAAAATTGCTTTCGAATCATTGCCACAATTTTCCTTTTTGAAGAACTTTTATCGAAAAACCATTAAAATTCAATGAAAAAAAATCCATTTCAGAGATTTAGATGCAATGGCAGAATGCGCAGGAACTGCCCCGGTGTACATAGAATTGGTGGCCAATGAAACGATACCGGGAGGTCCAGTAGCTGGACAAACACGAGTGAACCTTAGAAACGAACACTTAAGTTACATTTTTACATGGTATACTCTTGCCGCAATAACTGGTTGGTTGTGGCATAGGCAATTTATACGAAAACTGCCCCTCGTGTAAATTTGTCCTCCAGAATCCTCAATCGCTTAACAGTTTTAAAATAATTACTGGTTGATTCGTTATATTCCGTGTTATTTGAAAATACATATAAAAAAAACACTAAGAAAAGGAGTTTCTCATTATTTCGTCGTATTCACGACCAAACCAACGAAATTTTTATTCTTTTTCTCGATTTTCTGCAAAGAATTTTTTTTGCAGAACTAAATTATAAAAAGCAGTCGAATTTTTTTGATTGTTGAACATGGAATTAAAAAAAAAGAATAGAAAACTAATTAGTTTCGTAACATTTCCGATTTTTTTTGCAAAGGAGGAATTTTTCTAGGAAATCATCAATATATATAATATATATCAATATATAAATCAATATATCAATATATAAATAGGAAATTTCTAGGAAATCATAGGATATCATTCGAGACGAGTTGAATGAAAATATACTTTTTATAGAACCAACGAGTGGTTAATACAACACAATTAGGTGCTAAATTCGGTCACAGTTTCTTAACCCCGGCGAAAAAAAGAAAATTTCCAATGATAAACGTTTTCAAGAACGTTTCGCGATAAAATCGATTACAATCGTAAATCGCATAGTCAATTGTGGTCTTGAATTTTTCATAGTTTAACGCGCGTACTTGAATGATCAAAAAAGTACGCCAGACACGAAAATTCGCTTATTAATACTTGCATAACATGATTGATTACGATATTATTGTATTACACAAAATACTTACTTAACGAAATACTCATGTCTATTTTTTTTTTTTTAATTTTCTTCGTTGTAAATGACGTCTAGGTTATTTTTCCAACGTCAAAATATACGTTATATCGCAAAACTTACTTTTTACATTCAGCATTCGGAGCTCGCCCTGAATTTTCCAAATTTTCTGCATTTCCAAAAATTATTCTCTTTTTTTCAATTCATTTTCTTTTTTTAATTCGATATCAATAATTGTTTGATATTTATTTACGATTAATTCGATCGATCTTTTGCTCGTTGGATTATTTTTTGAAATTCATCATTTTTTATCTTTTTCTGATGTGAGAAATAAATTTGTTCCTCGGTTCGTTTATATATATCACATGCATTATCGATATTTTGTGCTAATCACTTTAACGTGGACATATACGAAGACACACTGTTCAAATTTCATACTTTCAGTTATTTCTCGAAATATATAAGTTTTGTTTACCAATAAAAACGAAACATCTATAAAATTCTTCTCCATTCGGTGTTAAAAGGCGTATGGAAATATTCTCGTTATACGTTTTTCTACAAATCGTTTTTTTTTCAGTAGATAAAAATACGGCGAACACATACGAGCGTGATTTGCGATAAAATGTGTGGATTAGAATCGAATGTTCGTAAGGAGTATTGAAAATAAAAGAGCAAATGAAAAATATATCAAATAAATCGAAAATTTACGAAATAAACGAATCCAAAAACTCCCGAATTACACGCGGCTGATATATTCTTCGTATCGAACATCCTCAAAATGCAAATAATATACTGTGCAATGTACTAAGACAGAATATCATTTTGAACGATTTCGAAAAATCATTTCACCCCTTTTTTCGTCCTTAATGTTGTTTCTTTCTTTTTTTTTACAGTATTGCCACGAATAATCGATGTTTTTGTGTATTACGCCTCAAAAATTGATCGTCTTTTGTGCGATATTGTGCGACGTAGAAAATTTGCTTGGTTGGAATGCACCGAAATTTTCTTAAATTTGCTACAAAATTTATTAGCAATTTTCATAATTTTTACTCCTTTTGCACTTTTGCTGCAAAAGTGTAAAAAAATGGGCACTTTTATGAAATAAGAAATAATCGATTGAAGTATTCGTTGCTTTCCAACGGAACGAATATTCAGCATTGTACGTTCTTCGATGTGCGTATCGTCGTTCGATTAACGATCAGGGAAAAGTAAAAACGGCTATTTCTATTCGTTGAGGATGCAGGTGCGAACAAGGGCGTCGCAAACTGCGTAAGGATCGCAATTGCTACTTGGCCTTCTATCCTCCAAATAACCTTTCTTAACCTCGGCAACGCCGCGAGGAATTCTTATGCTGACGTTTCTGTTGGCGACACCAGCGCTAAAATCGTGAATACTGCTGGTTTCGCATTGTCCCGTGAGACGACGTTCATTATCTTTTCCTCCACGTGGATCGTACGCTTGAATATGACGAACGTGTTTCTTGCTCAATTTTTCAATCGCTTTTTCAATTTCAGAGATTCCACCCTCAGTGCGCATCGCTTTCGTCGAGAAATTCGCGTGCGCCCCAGCACCGTTCCACGAACCGGGCATTGGCTTCGGGTCAAGCGTCGCTATCACTCCGTATTCCTCGGCTATACGATGAAGAATGAAACGTGCCATCCAGAGATCGTCTCCGATAGAAATTCCCAGGCATGGACCAACCTTTAACGCAAATCAATTCGTTCGGTATTTATTTCGTTTATTTTTCAATGCATTTCCAATTTTTAACCAGCGATTCGACCTGCTGGAATTTTGGCTTACTTTTTAGGGTAAAACAATGAAAAACTCATATAATTTTCTTATATTCTGAAACAATTGATTTATGTTTGAAAAAAAGTTGGAAAGTTCCTTGAAATTATGGAATTTTGACGATTAACTGAAATTGTGTTACTTTTCTATTAAATTGTATTAACTTTTCTAGAAATTCTCAGAATTTCGTCTTTCTGAAGAGTTCCTCAATGTTCAAAGAATTCGTTTATTTCTAGAATAAATTCATAAAAATTCTTTGAATGTACAGAATATGTGCTCGAATAATCTAGAATTTTCCTATAGGAAGTTTTTGACTATTTTCGATGGAAATATAGAAAATTATTGAAAACGAATTAATGAAGGTTCGAACGATTTCTTTGCAAATTGATTTTTATCGCGTGCAAAATCCTCCAAGAAAAGTCTTAAAAGAGGGATTTTTAACTATTTTATATGTAAATATGGAAAATTCTTCATTAGTGTAATCGTTAACATCTCTCTTAGCAAATCGTTTTTTTTTCCAGTCCCAAATTAAAAAAAAAGTCTGACCTCGATTCGTAGTCGAAAAATGCAAAATATTTTTTCCATTGACCTTCTTTTTGGTCGTTGGGAGCTATAAAACCATGCTTATTATCGTAATTTCGTGTCAAGTGGAATTTGACGTTTTTCGATTGAAATAATGCGTTAAAAACTGACCTGGAATTCCCATTGGGAAGGCATGACTTCGGCGTTGGTACCAGCGATGTTGACACCGGCATACATGCAAGCTCTGTAATGAGCCTCGACGATTTCACGTCCGATGACCTTGTCAGCTCCAACGCCGCAGTAATACGGACCTTGTGGCCCGGGGAAACCATTTTTCGGCCATCCCAGTGGCCTTCCATCAAAATCGAGGAAAGTGTATTCCTGCTCGATGCCGAACCAAGGCTCGTGACTTTTGACAGCTTCCAACGCTTCGTTAGCACGGAAACGTTGATTTGTTTTGCTCGGAGTTTTGTCACTGTTGTAAGTGTCACAAAGGACCAGCTTGTTGTTTCCACGTCTGAAAGGATCCTTGTAAATCGCTACGGGATAAAGGAACATGTCACTGTTTCCACCCTCGGCTTGATAAGTCGAGCTACCGTCGTACGTCCACGTTGGCAAATCTACCATCAAAAAAATTCACATTTTAAGAACGTTTTACACAGATTTCTCGAAAAATTTCGTCCGGCATCATTTTTTTGTCATAGAGATTCAATTTTTTTATTTCAACTCCCTTTGAGATGGAGAAATACAGTTTTTAATGATAATAATGCCCAAAAGTTATTTTTAAAATGGTTAAACACCATTTTCTTTGGCCGATGAAATAATTTTGTTGGTTTTTCTAAAGATTCATCAATTTTTTTTTGCATTTTTTCTCACTTGGAACTTTTTTTTTGAAAATTAGTAAAATGAATAAAAGTTCGAGACCCAAATGTTTTTTTGTCAAATTCAACGTTGCACTTGACAAGTTTTTATGTTATTGTATGAAGAATTTTTTGAATACTGTAATTTTGAAAAAAAGAGAAAATTTTGTGTGACTTGAAACTAATGCGATACCTTTTGGGTCTTTTGGGACGAAATCAAGAGTCCTCGATTTGCAACGAAGTCCTTCACCAGTTCCATCGATCCAGATGTATTTTGCTTGGATCATATTATCTGGTTGGGGTAAATCCATGTATCGGGAAAGCAGGCTTTTGTCGAGTGCCGCATTTGGCGAATCCTTTAACATTGTCCTCGACATTGTGGTGGTGCTGAAATCGAAAAAAAAATCAAAATAAAAAGCAGACTCACAAAAAAGGAACAAATCTGAAATTTTTCACAAAAACATCAATAATGTGCTTTTATAAACATTAATGACGTATTTTTACGAAAATATATTTTCATAAATATTAAATCTCTGTACAAATAAATCTACGAGGGGAAAAAGTAGTTTATAATCGAAAATATCCTTTGAATGAAAAAATTCGAAAAATCCACGTTCAAATGTCAAAAGTTGCTAAAAATTGAAAAAAAAAAAAAGAATAATAAATGTAGCGGAATTTTGAAAAGGATTCGAAAAAGAGAGTGAGCATCAACTGGGTTTAAGATTCGCGATAGAAAAAAAAAATTACCGCCATTTGCGTGAATTTGTCAAAAATTCGAAAAATGATTTTGATTATTTTTTAAAATACGATTAAAAAAAACTCGAAAGAATTATACTATTTTGTGGACAATTATTTCGACCAGTTTTTTATTCAGCAGTCATTTTTTTTTGCCAAAAATTACGTTTTGTTTTGAATTTGAGATTATAAGTGCGAGTTGGAATGTCACTAAAGTTTCCTATTTTCCTAAAGACTGCCACGTGTTCCACGTACTATTAATACATCAGTAAATATGTGCATGCTTTCCTCAGAGTGGAGTTAGATGAGCCGCACTTTCAGTGAAATTAATATATAGCTATACAATACATATTAAAAATGAAAAGCGAGAACGTTAAAACACTTTTTCCGCGCAGTCAACGACAGAGACATAATAGAAAATTCTTTTCATCGCGATAACAATTATTTCTCCACTTTTTTGTAACGATACAATGTCCGAAAAAACACGTTCCTTATTGTAATCTTTTGTTTAAAACTAAATAGGGAAATTCTACAAAATAAAAATGTTCACTCCAATTTTTTATGTTGAAAAATTGATATCGATTGATTGATTTTTGATATTCGAATTTCATATTTATTCTCAAATGATGTTTTCGAAGTGTTTGTATAATTTTATCACAGCTTCATTAAATCGAATAATTAATTACGATATTCGGATAATTATAATTTATTTTTCATGGGGTCGTTAACAGCGATATTTTCCTTCCTTTGTTTGCCAGATAAAATTATTAAATAAAACAAACAAAAAATATTAAAATGAATTTGAGTAGTTAGAGATTTTTCATACATTTTTATATTTATAATTGATATACGAATCAATTTTTCTTTCAACTGCAGACACAAAATGCGTAAGGAATGTGTTTTTTTAAGCGAGATTTAGAGAGTTTTTTTTCGATCGTAAACAAAGAATATAAACGAGTATCTTGAAGTAGGCGTATTCAAAAATTTCGAAAAGTCGACTCGAGGTGAAATTGCGAAAATAAACTACTACGATTGCCTTGAACTATCGAACCGAAATTTGGCACGCTTTTGAAAAGCCGCCATACCTACTCTTTGTTAATAAATAATTTGTATTAAGGTAATATGACTGCTTCGCACTAGTCAAATGAGTGCTAAATTTTCAAAATACATTTATACAAAGTTTAATGCACTAATTAAATTAATTGAAGGTTCATGTGTATCACAGCATGTCTTATTAACCTAAAAAAAATTTAATAACGATGGATTTGCGAAATCATCAGCTGATAACAGCAAAATTCCACGTTATCATATTTTTATTGACATTTTTCAATGAATAATCCGTATTTTTCAACCGATTTTAATGCACCAAGTCTTATTTTGTTCCTCAAGAGACCCTCTACGAATTTACCGCATAGGTTTTTTTCTAAACTTGTTAATATGAAAATTACAGCAATTGGTTTATGAACATTTTTTTTAGCCAATTAAACAATTGGCTGCAACAGTAAAACAATGAAACTCAGAAAAAAATCTACACGGTAAATTCGTAGAGGATTTCTTGAGGAACAAAATAAGACATGATGCATTACAATTGGTTGAAAAATACGGATTATTCTTTGAAAAATCTCGATGAAAACATGACATCGTGGAATTTTGCATTTATCAGTTGAAGGTTTGACAAATTTATTGTTATTAATATTTTTTTAGATTAATAAGACATGCTGCAATACGAATCAACCGTCAATTCGTATAATTATTGCATTAAACTTTGTATAAACGTATTTTGAAAATGTAGTACTCATTTGACTAGCTGCGTCAGCTATTTTACCTCAATAAAATAACGATATTTTAATAGATTTCCGCTTACGATAAATTTTAATTTCATATCTAATCTCTAACGCAGAATCTTCTCGTTGCCACGAATAATTTATTCACATATTCTCCACCAATTAAGTGGCTAGATAAAAATATAATAGACGAAATACAATTTTTTCTTTATGAAAAAAAAGAAATTAAATTTAAGGTCGTTCCCCTGCGACAACCTCAACCAAAAGTTACATACCGTGTGTGCGTTACATGTGTGTTTAAAGGGTTGATAATTCGTAGTAAATAAATTTAAAAAGCACACAATATTGACTCGGTACCAATAGATAATACGACAGATATCATCTACTGTCGTAAAATTTATTCTATAAGTATTTTTGATCTGACATTGCGAGTAAACTTTTTGCCAGAACTGTCCGGGCTATGCCCCAATACACAAAAAAGGTTACATTTCTCGCGCTCGCGCTTGTTTGTTTGTAGAATATGTCGTATAAGGCCAAAACCGTAGTACTTCTCCAGGTTATATCTTTTAAACTAGATGGTAAATCATCTTGATGTTTTTTTACAATATTCGTGACATCCTGCTCTTGCTCCTCCTCGTTTTTCATCAAGTTCTTGATTTTAGTTCTGACGGTAGAATTAATAACGTACTGTTTGCCCATGCATAGCCCATACGTTACGCGTTAATCGAGCCAACTTCAAGTATAAAAATATCTCGGATTCGGGATGGTAAAACTTGTTAAAATTGCACAGATTTTTGAATAACGTATTAAATAATACGTATGCCAAATTTCAACCATTTTTTAATTTAACGATCCTGTGGGGGAACTACCTTAAATGTGTCGAATTTTTTTTTGCATAGACGAACAGCAAACACGAAAATAGAGATGCTGTTAAAATTAAAGTCAAACATAATACACAACGTCCTGGAACAATGTCCACTTCGAACCCAGAATATTTAAATCAAATTTAAACTCAATCAAAAATTCTTTATTCAATTTTTCTTGATGAATTAAATTGAAAAAGGTAATACTTCAAAAATAAGATTAAAAAATATAGAAAAATTTGGGAAGGAAAAATGTTAGAGAATTAAAGGGAAAGGTAAATATTTTTCACGTAACATTTTTTTTTGTTTGAAAAATTCAATTTCTCTTTAAAAAAAAAACCATCAACAAGTCGCTTGAAAGAATTTTCTATAAATAATATATTTTTTTATGAGGATGTATCGAACTCAAATAAAACTGAAAAAACAGAAAATATAATGAGATATTAAAGCGAGCGATAGGCCCATGAGTCATTTATCACACAAGCACATAAGAAACTACACAATCGTCACAACATATGAAGGCTACTATCTCGATCCTACTGTCATCATTTTAAGCTTGCAGATATAAAAAAAAAAACTATCAAACAAGACTCGCTTATTCCCGAACAAATTTATATGGACTTAATTTCCTCATTTTTTTTTTTAATTCTCAAAAAAGTTCCAACGTTTTAAAACAATTTTCGGTTATAATTGATTCGTAAAAATTACATTTATTTCAAATAAATAAAGGTTTACGTTTCGAAACTTTTTCAAAAGAATTTTCATAATTGCAGGAATTTCGTAATTGTAATAAAGATAAATAAATAAATAAATAAACAAATGGAAATAAAAATGAAAAATATATGAAATGAAATAATAATTATGAAAATTATATTTTATACAAATTTTATTTAGAATAAATAAAAAATCTTTCGTGTTTATTTTTTAATTCAAAAATCATCAATTATGTATAGTTTCTCGTACGATTAATTAAAAATTATTAAGCCTAGACTCCCATAATCTATTTTTCCGAACGTAAACCCTACAACGGACGTCAAAAACGACTCCAATCTTCTCTTTAGCATAAAATCTTCCTCGCATGCAATAATAAGGTTCACTTATACACCATTCTCTTCGTTTTTTAATAACGAAGAGAATAGTATATGATAAAGTCACATTTGGTAAAGATTTGATGATAAAAACTCTATAAAACGAAACAAAGTTTTGAAGAAATGCAAAAAAAGCTTTTTATTAAAAAAATGGGGTCGTTTTCGACTCCATTTTTTTCGACCCCAGAGATGACTTCAAATTTCCATCTCGTAGAATTTTTTTTCCTCTCTAAATTGAACAAATGGGTTTTGGAAGAAAATAAACACTGGAAAAAAAATCAAATATAGTATATTACTTTTGAGTTTTTCGTGGAAAAAAAAATCGACAGAAAAATAAAAAGGGAGGAATATTGGCGGGAAAGAGAAATAAGGTCAGATACATGGGTTGTTCAGCTTGAAACGTTGAATTCTCGGTGATGATCAATAAAACGACAGTCTCATATTTGCCCGAGGGAATGCACATCGAGTTTATCGTTTGTTTTTATTATTATTATTTCTTGCACTTCCGTTGATTACTGCAAAACGAGACTGTTTGTAGGGAACGAATGAATCGAGTGTGCGAATAAGTGCGAAATAAGGAAATCGATAACGTTATCGGCTTTTGCGATTTTAATAAATCGTGCAAATCCTTTGGACACGAAGCTGAAGAGAAACGCCATTTTCAAAATCATTCCTCCCATTTCGATGGCTTGTATCGCACGAATTATTCATTCGAGACCTTGCTCTTTCGTTTCAAACAATTGAACAATAATTGCGAATCAATCGATCCACTTCGATTAATCAAAAAATCGAATAAGCTTCTTTTTCGTAACGAAATAAATTCTCTTACATTCTGTTTTTTCCCTCGACCCAAGAACATCCTTTCTTTCTTTCTTTTTCATTCTATATCGATTTATTGTTAAAGGGGCTCCACCATTCGATATACCATAAAGACATTTTCTTTAAGTAAACAAATATCGATACGAAGAATTCTATTTTTATAATTTTAATCATTAATTTATATTTATTTTATAATTTATAAGAATATTATTAATTCTGATTATAGTTATTGAATTTTTGAAGCAATTTTTGCAAACGTATTATGCTTTTTTTTGTAAATATCTTGAAACACCTCATTATTTTACTGTCCATACGAAATTGCTATGGAAATAATCTTTCATTTTGGTAGTAAATGACATTCGCAATAATGATTGACCGTTTAAACTCTGATGGCGAGTGTGAAAGTCAATCGAAAATGTGGGTCGTAGCGTCTGTTGCTTTCGAAGATGTTCTAGTTCTCTGTTGCATAATCTCGACTTGTATTTTATAAGGAGAATACGTCAATCAAGCTGGAAAAAAGTCTACCTCGAGTCCACGAATACACACTAATATGCAGAGCCTGTGCCTCGACAAAAACAAAGTTTGTTTTTAATTTTAAGGCTTTCATGGCCATTATTGTTATAAAGGTTTGAGGCTTCCTTTTGTTTGTTTGTCATAACAAACCTTGAGGTTTGTTATGAGGTTTGAAACATTACACGGCATCCATCCGGAAGCCTCAAACCTTTATAAAAACAAAGTCTGTGTTTATAAAAATCTGAATTTCTACCACTCTTAACTTGTCACATAATTATGCGCGTTAAATATTTTTAGAGCTCTGTCAAAATCAGTCTTGGCAAGAAAAACGACTACCACGATTAACAAAGAGCAATTAGCCCTTTTTTTGACAAGATTTTTGCAGCAAAAATGTTTAGTTAACAAATACTTTTCATTAACAGTTTCATTTTTTGTACAATTGAATGGTTTTTATTGAAAGAATTCCTGATTTTATAATATTATACATTTCTTTATATCGTAAAATATTTCATTTGAAGCTCTAACAATAAAATTTTGTTCAATCACTGTAAAGTCAACAAAGACTCGTAATTTCTGTATTTATACAAATAAATGATTATTATCCAAAGATTTCTGGCTTTTTTATGTTTTAGTTATCGTGAAGTTAGTTCATCTTATTTTATCAAAATTTAAGTTGTGACAATATTTCAATTTAATTGTACAAAAACATTTGTTTTTTTTTTAAATTTTATTTATTTACATGATTATTAACTCTAATTGTGATAAATATTGTTAAAAATGAATTTTCAAATATTGTCAAAATAATTTTCGACTGGATGTTGAAGCCCTTTCGATACTTTGAGACCTTAAATGTTTTTTTCACGTTTTTCTTTCACAAATTGATTTTAAAACGAGTATTTACGCTGTGAGAAAAAAATGAAAACAAGTGGAAATTGAGAAATAAACAAACCTGATACATCTGCCAAGCATAAGCCATTTCGGTTGTCGTCCAACCACGGAACGTTGGAAGATGCCAGTTTCACACACTTTTATTAAAATTCTGCAACTCATTTTGGTGCCTGAATAATTTGACTGTCAGAGAGCACACTTTCGTTCGCGTGTTTCTCGTCGTGGAATGAAAGGGGACGACGAGAGCGAAAATTTTGATCTTGTGGTGTTTTTTTTCGGTGGTGGTGGTAATTTACAAATCCCGGTTTTGTGCGAGTTTCTTATCGAGTCATGGGGCAAAACGCAGCGATAAAATTTGATACTCTTTAAACTTGATTTCTTTTTTTTTATTACAACTCCGCAGACTCCACGTTTAATAAATTAACGAAAATCTTTACGAGAGTATTCTTCGTTCTCGACTTTACGAAAATTATACACAAATATTTATATCTTTGTTTTCTTTTTTTGGCTATTTGGCCTTGAAAGACGGTTGAGCTTCGAGCAATATTCTCTACTGGCTAAAGAACGACGAAATCCTGCTTTTATATAGTTCCCCTTCTCCTCACTTACTTTTGCTCTCTCGCTTTTCAGCTCGTCACGTTCTGCCTACAATTTCCGACCAAATTTTACTCACTATCGATGTATTATTTGCATACATCCACTTTTCAATTACTGTCAAAAACTCAAACTTTTCAAGAAGCCCGTACGCTTAAAAAAAAAATTCGAATTCGAAACTGCTCCAATAATGGTCGACGTCTATTTGAATAATTTTGAAAACAAACGGATCGTATTTTCGTAAATGCTGATGATAAAAAAAGTTCCTAATCAAAATAAAAAAAACCTTTTTATTCTTGTTAAATTTATAAAATTCCTAAATGTGTAAGAAAAAATACGAATGGTTCTTGAAAATGGTCCAAAAATGTCCGAAATCCACTTTGAAAATGAATAACTCGAATTTTCGTAAACATTGGCGATAAAAAATTGTGAAATTTGTACTTTTTTGAATAATTTCGGGCCCTAAAACTTGTGAAAATTCCTTTAAATAAAAAAATATTTCAAATAGTTAGAAATTGCTTGAAAAATGGCCAAAATCCATTGAAATCCTTTGGAAAATAATTAAATCGTTTTTTTTCTAAATACTGATGACAAAAAAAGTGCGAAATTTATACTTTTTTCAAAACCCCAACAGTTTTTCAATAATTCAATGCTCCAAAATTCGATAAAGTCGTTTTAAATCAATTTGATAATAAACAAATTGTATTTTCGTAAATATTAATGATAAAAAAGTTTGAAAATTTTACTTTTTCTAAAACTTCGACAGTTTTTTTATAATTCAGCGCCCCAAAACTCACAAAAGTCCTTTTAAATCATTGCGAAAATAAATAAATGATATTCTTGTAACAACTAAAGATAAAAACGCACGAAATCTGTGCTTTTTAATCATCGTGTATTATCGCATTTTTTAAATTAAAAAAAGTCACATTATGAAATTTTTGAACTGTTACGAAATAAGATACGTAAAAATAAAACATATTTCTTAATCGAGTGTAATAGATGCATAACTGTTCATGTGATGAAATAAATATTGAGTTAGAATTCCAATAAATAAATAAATAAATTCCGATAAATAAATAAATAAGTAAATTATCCCAAAAAACAATTCAAAACCAAATTGACCCAATCTTTTAAATTTAATTTTTTTTAAATTTAATTATTATTATTAATTTTATTAAATTGTGAATTTTTTGTAATAATTAATAATTAATTAATTATTAAATTGATTATGAAATAAGATAAAAATTAAAAAATAATAAATAAGTAATAATTAAAATAAATTGTAAAATTTCTTAAATTATTAAAATATTAAATTGAATTAATAAAAAAAAGTATTTAAAAAAAGTAATATTAAAAAATTAAAAAAAAAATGTTTAAAGTCTTTTAAATTAATAAATAAAATCTGGATTAAAGATTTTTTTTTGAAAAGTCATCTTCTGATGAAATTCTAACAAAACAAAATTATCCCAATAAACAATTCAAAGTCAAATTGTTCCAGTCCCAGTCTTTTTAATCAATAAATCAAATCTGGGTTAAACATCTTGTTTCGCAAAATCATTTTCTAATGAAATCCTAACAGGGGATCGAGCTATACAACTGCGTAGAAGAATATTCTCGAGCTCTTGAGGGATGGTAACTAAGGGCGGGTTGTACCAACTTCTAGGTAGCTTACATTTGGTGGTTAAAAGCATTGACTTGCCAGATAGGCTTACCTAGAAGTTGGAACAACCCGCCCTAAAAACACGTAGCCCATAGAGTGTCTGGATAAACTTCCAAAAGCTCATAACAGAATTTCGATGTGAAATTTGAAACACGCATTCCATTTGACTATCAGAGAGTCCCCTTATAAGGATTTTTGGCGACTCGCAATATTTTTCCAGATATTGAATTTTTTTGAATATGTTTAGCACGCTCTGATATATCTATATATCTCTCGCTACGCGCTACTGCTATCCCCACTGCTCACCTCCAGTGATCCCCATTTTGTGCCTATTGCTATCCCCACTACTCCGCATATCCCCTCTCTTACATAATACAATCTCTTGCACACCTCTTCTCTTTATTTTGCTCATCGCCAGCTCGACAACTTTCAGCACTTTCATCCATCTCGCTTCCGTATATTCAAAACGAGCAAACGTACAAAAATATAAAGAAACGACGAGGCGC
Organism: Rhimphoctona megacephalus; assembly: GCA_963989365.1. Lineage (NCBI taxonomy): Eukaryota > Metazoa > Arthropoda > Insecta > Hymenoptera > Ichneumonidae > Rhimphoctona > Rhimphoctona megacephalus. The sequence goes on along the minus strand of OZ022418.1, from coordinate 18,411,951 downwards.
AAATAATAGCCTCTAGGTTTGGTCTACCCGGCGCTTCGCGCCGGGTAGACGAATTTTAGGGAGCATATCCTCTAGGTTTGAATAGTATATAAACATATATAGAGATCTGTAACGGTTGTTTTGAGGTTATCAAGAAATTTGAACAGTATATATTGTAAATAATATATTATGACCACGTGGAAATAGTAGTGGATTTGGTCTCCCCGGCACGATATATAATAGTATATAAAATTAAAAACCATATACTATTCAAATCTAGAGGACATCAAACCTAGGGGATATGTTCCCTAAAATTCGTCTACGCGGCGCGAAGCGCCGGGGAGACCAAACCCACTACTATATATTTGCACCTGGTCATTATACTATTTTTACAAATTCTCTAAGAAAAAAATTCTTTATAAGAGAGTTGTTTTGAGGACGGTCTTCAAAACAAACACTGGCCCTCGAAACTACCATTCCATGATATACTCCTCAAAACTACCATTACGTATACATATATACTATATACATACATATAAACATATACATATATACAATTTATATATGTATAAAAATAGTACATAGCTCGTGAGAGCGTGGCGAGAGATATATAGATATATCAGTGTTAAGGGACAACTCGAAACAGGCCTTTCATTTCGCTTAAGGAGGTTGTATCGTTTCTCATGTAAAAATTATTTTCCAACTTTACACAATAAAATTTTGTAAATAGAAAGCTTAAGACAGTATTAAACTTCTGGCGGAATATGCCGATGATTCATCGTCTCAAAATTGAGATATTTATTGTTGAAGTTCACAATTTTTTGAAAGCTTCCATAAGAGCCCACGTTAAACTTGTCATTTTCAATAATGAATATCTCGATTACCAGGCGGTGAAACCTCTCCAAATTTTTCACACATAATTAAATGCTGTTCAAGAAGATTCACGCCAAATTTCAATACATTAACATGGAATAATCAAATATAATGTATTTTTCGTATGATGTCATATAAATATCGATACAACCTCCTTAAAACCGTCATAAAACAAAAACTCACTCGCAGCCTCGAAGATTCCGGGAAAATCCTAGTTTCCAAAAGCAGCAATAATCCCCACGAAAAAGAACATTTACTGTCTTTCGACTCAATACATTTTATTACAAGTTCGAAATTATATGTACACATATTTCTTCACTCTAGCGCTACCGTTAAGTCTTTTATGCTTCAGGAATTTGCGTTTTATGACTATCGAAAAAAAACCCAGTAATCCAAAAAAATTCCCTTACATCTTGCAATCCTTATTTTTTGGGAAAATTCTTTAAATCGATTATTACCACTTCTCTCACCCTTCAAATATCTACCAATAGAACATTAGCATTTCCCACTACTTCTATTTTTCTTAACTTTCCGAAAAAAGACGAAACTTTTTTCTTAACTCTTGCTCAAACGTCAGTCTAGCATCAACTATAGGTCTATCAACACTAGTCTTGTATCAACCATCGAAGTATCAACACTTGTAATCTTTTCCAACATCGAAATATCTATTTTCAAAATGTCAATCAAATAAAATAAAGTTATTGTTAAACCCGAAACCAAACAGCTGTGTATCTTTTAATTAACATACACAGGCATCCACAGCTCTCCTCACAAGAGAGAATTCAAACCTGCGGATGCTATCGAACAATCAGAGCGTGCTAAACAACGTACTCAAAAATTCAATATCTCGAAAAATATTGCTAGTCGCCAAACATCCTTTTAAGATAGTTCGGTAGAGTTGGGGTCCACGTGTGACAGTATATTTTTTTGCATAAAATCGAAAGAAGATAATTTTTTTTACGTATTAGTGAAATTTAAACTCTTTTTACCGTGTAGTTTTTGAGATACTAGCTTTTAAAAATACATTGCGACCACACGAGAACGTAGAGGATAGCATAGGTTATAACTTTCAGTTTGAGAGTACTCAAAAATTTGTAGTGCAACCCACGAAAAAAAACTTATTGCTCTAATCTACGATATGTGAAGGATCTTCCAGGAGAAATTGAATTGGATTCATCGTATAATTATTGAGAAATCGCGAATAAAATGACACACATAGCAGATTTCTCTCTCTCTCGAAAGTTAGTAGACAATCAAGATAGTGGCTCATTTATGCCTGCCGGTACGAAATATCAGTTAGGCGAGTGCCTTTCTTAGCCTTCAGCTGCTTCATTTCGAAGTTTTTTCTACTCATTGCATGTTTCTAGAGTTTCGAGTGAACGTTTACGTTGGTTCAATTGCTTTTCTTTAATAAAACTGTCCGAAGGACCTTGTAATCAATTCATTGTGCGACAAAATTTTCGAGGTTATGTTTACATTTCCACCGATCCACAGATCTGTTACTACATGAGTCAGGCTAAAATCTTATTAAATTTTAATTGTCATTTAGATGATTTATTATAAGAGTATACGGAATTTGATAAATTTTATTTTCAATGAAAATGATTTTTAAAATCGATTTTGTAATTTCATCGTCCATTTACAAATTTGAAAAATGGACTACATTTGGACTCGTCCAGACTCGACCGAACTACTTTAAGGGGACTCTCATATAGTCAAATGGAACGTGTGTGCCAAATTTCACATCGAAATTCAGTTATGGGCTTTCGAAAGTACACCCGAAAACGTGATTCTCCAAGAATTACTTCTGACAGTTGGTAATTTTCCACTACGTCATAGGGCCCTAACGAATCAGCGAGTCCCTAAAATAACTCCTAAAAAAAGTCCCATTTGGGACTCGGGCTTAAGTGGTCAAACGTGACCTTAAATGAAATCCCAAATGGGACTTTTTTCCCCTCGCTCGGTGTGAATCGGACGTGACGTTATGAGTCCCAAACTGGAGCTTGGAGTCCCAAATAGGGACTTTTTAGGGGTGAAAACTCAAAAAAAAATCTATTTGGAACTCCGAGCCCTAATTACGGACTTTTTCGAGCGACGAAACCGTAATAAGCGATTTCCTATTTGTATACCTAATTGTATTCCGTACGAAACCGTCTTTTCAGACGGTCACAGAGTGTTACGGCTTCAGCAATATATGCCCACCAGACGGATGATGCGTGCTCGCGAAAATGTTGGACTCTGCGCCACGCTGTGGCTGGAGCGAGAAGCAACGAAAAAGTCCCAAATTGGGGCTCAGTCCCAAATAGGGACTTTTTTTTTGAGATTTCACTCTAAAAGTCTCTATTTGGGACTCCGAGTCCCAGTTTGGGACTCATGACGTCATGTCCGATTCACACTGAGTGAGGGGAAAAAAGTCCCATTTGGGACTCCCCTTGGGGTCACTTTTGTCCACTTAAGCCCCGAGTCCCAAATGGAACTTTTTTTGACTTTTTTGAGACTTGCTGATCCGTTAGGGGGATTCGTTCCCCAAATGAAATGGTGATCGAGCCCTGAAGATCCAGTGAGATTCGATAATTAAAGTTCAATTTTGGGAAATTTTATGTACTAAAAAAACTTGTGAATTTAGACAAAAATGATTCGTTAATTTAATTTGTCATATAAAAATATCAACAACAATTAAAAATAGTATCGAAATTTAAATACAAATGAAAAATAAAAATTCTCGAATTTTTAAAATTCCTTCGACAATTCGAAATGACGAAACGAAGTTTAGCTTCTTTCGCATTCTCGCAATAATTAAATGTTGACTCGATATTCACCAATGAATTAATTTCAAAAGTGTTCTTAATCTTGCAGTCTTCACAAATGTATTCGCATGTAATTATGCATCATTGAATACAGATTTTTTCAATCAATGAGTTCATTGAACTCTCGACGAATGTCGACGCTCTTGTAGGGTTTATAATATCGTCTGTATACCATTAAATTAGTTCAATAAAAACGCTCATCTCCGCGCGTGATAGAAATTTTTAATACCCTATTTACATTTGACACAAATGTTTATTTTACACAATTTTCTTACGATACAAATCGACATTTTTTAGCTGTTACCCTCGAGATTCAAAATCTAAAATTTGATAAAAATCCCAAATGTTAATAAAATGTTAATAAAAATAAAGGTGAACAAATTTTCAATTTTAATTGAGCTAAAGTGTTTATTTATTTATCATTTTTATAAACTTTCTCGATATAATTGTTATTTCAATAAAATTTTCGAAAAATCGTATAAAATCGAAGTTTCTGAATATCGATAATTTTTTTTCAATAAAGCGGATGGATTTAAATTCTGGAGGATAAAATTTTAAAAAAACTTTATATAATATGTTTGCTCGAAAGTATTAATCAGTGGAAAAAGAATAATCTGCGAGTTATTCCCGCAGTCGATGTAAACTTGTGGCCTTATTATTTCGAACTTGATGATCTGCTGTCTGTTTTATCGCACGCGAATCCCAATGACGTATTTCGAGAAGATTTTTTTTTATCAAATTTATTTTTGTCTTAATAAAAAATACAAATACAATAATAATTGGTTGAAAATGGAAATTTTTCGAGTCGGTATTAACATAATAAAAATTATATTTGTTGTAACTTTTGCATTTTTATTGTTTATTTCATTTTTTCGTTTTTTTTCTTTTATTGGTTTTTTAATTTTTATATTTCACGAGAATAAAAACATTCACAGAGTATTCGAAAACATACATTTTTGGTTGTTGGATTCGTTATCATTTTTATATTTCTATCGCTTTTCCGTTTTTCGTAATGTTTATTTTTCCTCATTTACATATTTGAAGTCGAATATTTTGAGCTGATACGGTTTCGGCTCAGTTTATCACGAATAAGCGCGCGCGCCTTCGCTCGGGCCGGTGTTAATGTGCACCAAAAATTTATCACAACAGCCTACTGTAACTGCAACGGTAATTTTCACCATTAATAATTTATAATTAATCAATGATTATTATGCAATCACGAATTTCTTTTTATCAAATTTTTACGTAACCCAAAATACATTGATAAATCATATGTAAAATCTTTTTTTTTCACGCTTCTCAAAGCGCGTATGCATTGAACGAAACTGAAACAAAAGTTTAAATTTCGATTAGTGAAAAAAAAAACATTTTTTAAATAAAATTTTCGATAAAACTAAAAAGCAAAGTTTTTAACAAAATTTGACAGTTTTTTGTTTAATTTATTTTCATAAAAATTTGTTCTGTTTAGTTAATTTGAAAAAATAATTATATGAATTATGTCGCAATTCCGTCACTTTTGGCGAACTTTATAAGTTTTTTATATCATTTTTTATTCCCTATTGCATTTTTCAAGATTATGAGATTAAAAAATTACAAAAATCAGGATTTTCGTTTGTGTGATAATGAATTAATTATTTGATCGATTAATAATTCCATTTTGTAATTTTGTAAAGTGTTTTTGTACAATTGTCTGAAACATGAAGCTGAATAAACACGATCACTTTTTCAAGCTCACATTTTTTTACACTGATGCGCAGTTCGCTCACTTTATGGAAACCAACCTTTTCTGGAATTTGGATTTCGTCATATTTTTGAACATTTCACTGTTAATAATTGTTTCGAATTTGGCTAAAGTCGTGTAAAAAAAAAAATATTTATGAAAAATCGAAATTTCGAGTTCTCAATATTGTTTTTTTTACTAATTATCTCGCAATCATTAAAAAAGTGGCATTCTACTTTGGGAAATTTCCATCAAGTCCGATATTGAAATCTTACACAACCAGGAGGACAACGTTCAAATTGAAAGAAGCCCCAAAATTTCAAGTAATTGTGACTCTACCAATAATTACACTTCATTTGTTTTTTTTTCTACCAATAAATTTTGGATTGTGACGAAAGAATCGAAGATCGAGCGACTATCCCCGATTTTAATTTAACTTTTTTCAAAATTCATAACTTCGTAGTAAAAAAAAAAGAAAGACAATTACAGATTTCTAACAGCATTTTTTACAACCGATCAAAATTAAATTCACTCCGCAACAAATCTAAAAAGGTTAAAACAGAATTTAGAAAAAAAATCTAAACAAGAATGTAACAAAAGAAAAGTAGAATTTTAAAAAAAAATATTAAAATTCTGCTTAAAAAACAAAAATAAATCAATTTTTCCCAGTTTTGAATTTTTGTTTGATGTAGGTTTATTTTGTTATTATTTTGTTATTTATTTGCAGATGTCTGAATTATCATTTGAGGATGGTTTTCGTGTTTGGAATTCTACCGATGATAATTTACCGACTGACGATGAAACGATACGGGACTCTGTGGCTGAATTGGTAAATTGAATTCCGCTGTTATTTTTCAAAAGAAAACGCGCAGCAAAGTAGTGCTCAAAATAAACGCCAGGTGGCGGTAAAAGTCGCTTTTACGAATCGACGAAAATCGACCGTACATAAAGTAGATTTTCTGAAAAACGTCAGTCACTGGCAAATTATAAAACATTTAGAATACTTCTACGACTTTGAAACGTGACTTAACCGTGAATTCTTGATTATATTAATCAATAATCAGCTCACGTAAAATTGCACGTTTTTCCACTGTTTCTTTAAATTCCTCAGATAAAATTCTCACGATCGTATTTTACATCGTAAATGGCCTCAGTGATAAAAAAAATGCACATTCTTTTTGCGCAGACCAGTTTAAACTGACTTTTACAAAAATTTAACAAAAAAACAGTGATAAGGGCGTCAAATTTTGATTGAATTTTAAGGGCGAATTCCACTTGTTTCTCAGCCAAAAATTTTATTGTATCAGAATTTGGATACTTCGCAATTGGACCAAAATCTGAAAAAATTCAGGCATCTTCGAAACTTTACAAAATTGATTTTCAATAATAGTAATTCTGATAATTAACTCTTATAGCACCAACGTGGGTCATTTGTGTCCAGGCCCATTTGACATTCTGCGAGTCCTGTTAAACTTGTCATCCCACCTTAATCGGTACCCACCGTAAAAAAAGTTTGATTCAAAAGGAAACTTTCTGCGAGAGGTCCCGTTCCAAATCGCGGAAGGACACGAATGACCCACGTTGGGGTCGTACATAAGTCTTTTATTGAGTGATAATTTGAACAAAGTTTCAATAATTGTTAAGATGATTTTATTAAATGACTAGCGAATATTTCCGTTGGTCAACACATATTTTTCGTCCAGAAATAAATAAAAAACTGGAAAAAAATGTAAAAAAATTTAAAATATTTAGATATTCTTGGTAAGCTCAACGTTCGTTGTTTTTTCTCCGAATGATCGACTTCTCTCACGCACCCTTTGACCAAGGGCCGCGCTATAAACTTCGCGGAATTGACTCCACGCTTGGCCAGTGTCTCCCCTCCTCTATGGCCTCCCTTATGTTTTCTTATTTTTCCGCGAATATTGGACGACGATTCCGGTGCAATGTACGAATTTTTAATTCCGAAAAATCCGGTTTTTTTATTTCGTAAAATTCCAACTTTTCATCGTCGAAAATAATGTGTTCGGTAATATTTGACTAATATGACTTATTTTTTTTGTATTCCTGCATTCTTTAGCTTAAATTAGCTTTTTTTTATTTTTCTTCCGACCTCTGGTTCGGGAGTTAGAATTTTTTTCACCGCTGCATGCATCGTGCGTATAATTGTTCGTATTCATGCATATTAAACATATTTAGACGATTTATTTGGAAAATATCTAAGTGTAACGCTTTAGTATATGGATCAAACTAGCTTCGTGAATTTTTTGAGAATTTTCCTATCATGTTATCTGGCCGAAAACGGCGCTGGACATGAATGACCCAAGTTGGTCCCGTAAAGGTGCCAAAAAAAGGTTGGTGCCGTAAGGGTTAACATATTGTTTAAACAAAATATTCATTGGTAACTAAGAGTTTTAAGAATCTTCTTCAGACTTCTCTAAAAACATCAAATAATTAACAACAAATCATGAATTTTTTACACGCTTTTGTAAAAAGATTTAACATCATAAATACGAATTTTTTTAGTCATTAATGAACGAACAGTTTCACGAATATCGTCTCCAGAAAAAGTGGCGAATTAAGTTAATACCTGACGTAAGAGTTTTTCGTAGTAATTTTTGGAAAGCAAAGACCGAATCATCCGAAGCACCAATGTTTAAAAATGCAAATTTTCTTATTTCGTTTTCAAAAACACGAGTCAGATAACAATACCGAAATAATATTCTCTGATATCCCAATTCACTTTCGTGAATATTCTACTATTGAAATTAGACAACATTTAAGCTGTGTTTAATGATTTAACCAACATCCTAAAAGAGTCGATTTAGTTTAAATTATTTAACACAACGTTTGACTAACGATAGCAATAAACAAATCAAAATTTGCATGTACATTTGTAGTTGCATTTTTTATGTTATTTGAATTTCAAAGAAAAGTTAATGTATTTAAAATTTTGTGATTTAGAACTGAGATTTACGGTTTTCGACTCTCGTTGTCCATAATTTGAGAAAAATCCTTTTTCTTTCATTTTCTGTTCGCCATTATTTACAAAAAGCTTAAAAATAATAATTAAAAAAAAAAAAAAGAAAATAAAACGTTTCGAAGCGAAGAAAACTATCAAAAAATTCAACATAACCGAGAATAAGATTCAGGATTTTTGAAAATTCGTAAAGAGCAAAATCACGTTTCTGTACAGGGTCAAAAATTTCATAACTCTAAAAGTTTCAGGGTCGGGTGAAGAATTTTAAAAGGCTGTGGCTAGCCGTCCGGATACCGGACGAATACAAGACTGGTATTCGTCCAGATATTTGTCGAGAATGCGATTATAATTGTTTTATTTAACTTTTCTAATTAACTTTTCTACATTATAATGGTATATTGAAACTCCCTCGTACGTAATTTGTACGTAATCCATTCGGATATACAATTTATGATAGTTTTCATTTATATCTGGACGAATAATCGCATATAATTCGTCCGGGAAAACGATTCTCTATGGATTTTGATGGATGAAAAATAAATGAAAATTTATAACTACAGCGGGGAATACTTAGTTTCCTTCAACTATAGCGGGGAATACTCAAAGTTTTTTTCAAATGTATCGGAAAATTTATTCGGTATCCGGACGACTAGACACTGCGATTTTAAAAACCATTTTTTCACTCAGCTCCTCGACTTGTGAATAATAATTCGACATTTTTTATGCCTTACTATTCAAGTTCAATACAGCTGATACAAACATTAATAACGCATGCGTATCGTGTCGTTACATAACGATAAGGATCGATATTGCGATAAATTAATATTTTCGAGGCATTTTCTAAATCCTAAATGTTTTTTTACCATTTGACATAAATATTTTCGATCATAATCGTTATCGTTTTCGATAACGATTCTTTTAAATTGCAGTGGAAATAAAAAATTCGACCGAAGATCAAAAAATGTAGAAACAAACGAAAAGTAAAGAAATTTACAAATAATTTTTTTTAATCGATAATCAAACAGTAGGATTTTTGACTGAGATTGCACGATTTTTGTCCAATATCCAATTTTTATTATAATTATTAATAATTGGTTAAAAAATTAACAATTGTATTAATTAATTTAAATTTGCGAGACAATTATTTTAATTATTACAATTTTCGTAATGTATTCGGTTAATTGATGTTATTTGAAATTTAAGCATTAAATAAATTGTAATGAATTTATATTTCGATCGGTCTGAATTATTTCTGAATTTCATTAACACTCAAATCGATGATATTTAATTGACAAATTAATCAATAAAATATTCAAATTCAAAAGTTTAATATAAATCCAATAAATGTACTATCAATAAAACATAAAAATAATTCGGTTTTCTCAAAATATAAATGAACCCAATTTAATTGAATACTTAAATCTAAAGTAAACGTAAATAATTAATAATAATTATAAATTGAAACATTAAATATAAATCCAATATAAATTGAAACATTAAATATATATCCAATAAATTTACTATCGATAAAACATAAAAATAATTCGATATCCTTGAAATGTAACTTAAAAAAATATCCTGATCTAACTGACTGAAATTATTTAAATAAGAAAATAGCAAAAATGTTCCTTCCTTCATTTATTTATTTGATGAACAACGAAAAACATCGTTAGCCTCGAGTTGCTCGTTGGCGTAAATGAGTCTAGTAATACTATCCAGCTCGTACCTTCGTGAGAGCGACGTGCATTCATATAAAGAAAGAGAAAAAAATGTTTACGTAACAAGTGCCCATTATTACGATAAAACCTTGAAGAAATCGACGTCGTGTTGATACAAATACACGTGCGTGTATCTTTGTCGCGACGTGACAGTACTCAAAGAATACAAAATTTATATTTATCTCTATCGCGATCTCTAATACAAATTGTGCGACAGACTGCAGTCGACAGAATTTTTCTTCATTAGCGAACATGCTCGTGACTACAGTTCAAAATAAACCAGGAAATTCCTTCGCAACTCCCCGTGGCGAATTGACAAAAGAAAAACGTTCAAAAAAATGAGAATAAAATTGCAATTAAAAAATTTGAAATTTTGCTCCATTTTCATCACTTTTTATTGTCGTTTTTTTTTTATTTTGACAAAAAAAATGTTCTCAATCCATTCAATTTATTTGAAGATTGAACGAATAGCATGGTTTCATGCTTTAAATAATTCTCGACGAGTGCGAGAGAAACAGTTGCGAATTTCGAAAGTGAAAATTTTCCACAACTTTCGGAATAAATTCGATCGGAGTAAAAAAAATTTTTGCTCATTTTTGCCATTTTTCTGGATGGGCTGAGACTTTTTTCACTCCAATCGGTTAATGGGCATCAAAAATGTTCATTTTCGAAAATTTTTCGACTTAATGGCTAAATATTTAAAAATGAATGTGAAAATCGTTGATAATTTTTTACCTTTAGGATATTTGCACTCGTGGACGAGAAGAAAATTCGCTCAGCAGAGGTAAATCCTGAAAAAAAAAAAAAACAAAAAATATTTAAAATTGATAAGATTTTTTGAATATTATACGAAAGTTTTTTTTCATTTTATGTTTATTTGGAGCGAACAATATTTTTCCTATTTCTCGTACTACAGATTTTTAATCGAGCCTACACAAAGTGCTTAGCATATGCAAATAAACAAGAAAGAAAACAAAAACGTCACTCCTTTTGTCAACGAGGCCTTGTTATTCGCCTTCAAAACGTCAATTACTCGTAGCGATGATTCATCAATGACAAATTTAATTAATACATAGTATATCCAACATTTGTAACATTCGAAAGAGACTTTTGCTTGCGGAACAAAAAAAATGTGACAGGCCATTCGTACAATGGCCTGACTGATTAATAGCTCGTGAAAAAAATGACGCGTGTCATATTTTAACAACAAAAATAACAATCCTTTATGGCTTCCGTGAATTTACAAATATACCAATAAAAATTTTATATGAATTTATGTAATTTTGTGCGAGGAAAACGTCCGCATTGAACATTATTCAACAACAAGGTCGAAAATAAAAATTGATTGACTATTAATTGAATATTAATGAATTTTTTATTCAACCGTCAATAAAGTTTGAACCTCTTGTCAACAAAACTCGTAGGGTAACATCGCTCAAAACGAAAATATACTTCGCTCTGAATGGCTTCGTTCGATGCATGCAAATTTACTCCTAATTCTTAAAAAAATGTTAAAAAAAGCGAACAAATAATTAAAAATTGTTTTTAAGAATGAGTAGGAATTTTTTGATTTCAGTTTTAAATTTTGCACACTTCGCATAATTTCTTAAAAATTTTTCGAATTTTTTGAAAGATTTAGTGGTAAATTTGGCATAGATCGAACGTGATATATCGTAAAAAATTAGTGAAACTACTAATTTAAAAAAATCAGTAAAACTAATTGCAAAAAAATGCTTTGCAAATAATTTACGATTTTTTCATGCTTAATTAATTATCAACTTTGATACTGTTTATTTGGAATAAGAATACGTGGAACTTTAAAAAAAATACTCATTTTATTTTTAAATTGCAGTTAAACCCAAAAAATCCTAAGTAATTAAAAGTTTTTCGAATTTTAATTATTATTTAGTTTACGCCTCGTTTATTTTTTGGACGTTTCAATCTCGTTTATAAATTTTAATTAATATTCTTAGTATGTATTTTCATTATTTTTCAAACAATTTCCCATTTCATTTTGATTAATTGATAAATAATTGATCAATTGATCCTGATTGGCGATTGATTGATTATTTCATTCGCTGCAAATGATTTATGGAGTTTTCGCCTTCGAATCGGGTTTTCGATGCGTTTTTGTTTTTATTTCGATTTCAATTAAATGGGATCGATTAATTATCGTGCTTTTTATCGTCAATGAACAACTTAATAACGCACGTTTTTGACTCCGATTTACGAATTTTTTTAAGAATGGAAACTCGTGCAATTTTCGATCAGAAAAAAGAAGTTGAAACATTTATTTTCTTACGTTTGGCTCGCACTAAAATTACAATTCAATCGGGATTCAAATCGAATTTATTAACTTTGTTTATCGTCGTTGAGGTGAAAAAATAGCGCACGTTTTTTTACTCCGTCTCATGTGTGTTTGCGAAATATCGCTCTAACGAACTGATCGCAACTGAAACTCCGATAGTCGGCAGTTAAGAAAAATGAAAAACTTCTTATCAACAACACCGCGAAACGTTTATCAATCCACACTGTTAATCAATTCCACGATGGATCGGTCGAAAGGCTTCGATGATATTCGATGTTAGAAAGTAATTGACACACTAATCAAATCAGTGCCAACTATTTAACGCACTCAACGTCACAAGGTCACCTTTGCAAATGTCATTACTCGCTTCTTTTTCTTCTCATTTCCTTTCAATTTTCTTCTGTTTGTTTTTTTTTCTTTGTTTCGACTCATTCAGGGATCAAATTTTCAAAAAAATCGTAGCTAAAAATTGGACTCTTTGGTAAATTAAATTTGCACTTTAGATTTTTCATCGACACGTTGCTGCAATTTATAAAAATCATTTGTCACGTAAATTAATGAAAATTTCTCCTTGTCAAATGAATTTGAATATTCTACGAAGGTTTCGAGAAAAAAAAATGGATGTTGAAATTTTTCTTGCTAATTTTTACCTCGAACGTCTTTTCAAGTTGTTTTTAATAATAAATTAAAAAAGAAAAAAAATTATCATTCGATGTTTATGAACTTTTATTTATTGCTTGAATTATTTATCTATTTACCAATTGCGCAGTAACATGGAGAATAAAAAATCAAAATTGAAAAAAATGTTTCAATTGATTCGATTCGAGAAATAGTCTGCAATTTCTTCGATTAATTTCGTGATTTTTACGTTGACAATTCGTTAACGTCTTGAGTAGAAATTTAGTCGGACATTAGTCAGGAAAAGACGGCGCTGTAGTTCGGCCTCGATGTGGTCCGTTTCAAGCCCGACTAAATTTGTACCCGCTCTGAAATAGATCAACATTGACAAAAAAAAAGAAAAGAAAAGTTTTTAATGCGATGAAAAATTTCGTATAAGCTACGATTTTGAATGACGATGATCTTGAACGTTGCATTGATCGTGACGTTAAATATCGAAGTATTTTACAACATTTCCGGAGATATAAATCTGCGGATTTTGAGAGAAGGTTCGTAACCATTTTATATTTTGAGAAAACCATTTTTTCGACCTTCAAAGTTTCTCCATTTTTTGTTGAAAAAATTTAAGTATCTGGAGTAATTTTTACTCCAAATAATTTTACTCCAATTAATTTTACTCCAAAATGTTTTGATTTCGTTAAAAAAAAAATCGCGAAACGAAAATCGAATTTTCAGCAAATCGGATGCTCGATTTATTTTCGCTGAGATCGAGTGAAAAATAATGGTCAAAAAATCTAATCAGTATCGACGACGATAATCAGCAGATAATCAGTCTGAGGCTCGCGTGCTTTACAACGAAGCACCTTCACGGTTCACTTTGAAACCTTGAAAATTTTCATTCCTTCTTCTTTCACATTATAAATGTACAAAGTTTCAGAGTGCATTTGTAATTTGAGAATTTAAAATCACCGTATAAGCAGGCCAAGTTCATTTGGTAATATCATGTGTGGAGTTACCTTGAAATTTTATTATTGATTCTGTAATTTCATATCTAGGACATTCTCCGATAGTACGATTTGAAAATTGACAGTTAAGGGCTTACGTACACCTAGAGAGGTAAAAATCTCGATTTTTCAAAAACATTATATTTCGATGGTTTCACCCTTTATATGTAATTTCTAAAAATTTCCTGGGAATCGATAACATATTACAGCCATGAGAAAAAAATTTCATCTCCATTTGACAGATGCTTAAACACCAAAATGCTTTTTTTTTCAAAATAGTGTTTTTGAAAAAGGTAACCATTCTATCTGGAAAACTAAACGACGGATTTGGATGAAATTTGGTACAGAGAACCTTTACACAATTGTCTGGTCGCTGCCGAGCGATTTTTCGTTTAAACATCATAGTTTTTGTTTTACAAGTAAAAAAAAAACATTTTGGCAAAATCTCGACTTTACGATTCAAACCTCTGCCATTTTGCGAGAAATGCATAAGAAAAAATTCGGCCTTAACGAAGACTGTATTTTTTTGTCGACTTTAAGAAAAAAAATTTTGTTTTATTTTTGGGTTAAAGCGCACAGTCGGAATCGTCATTACCGCAAATAGCATTTTGCAAAAAACTGTTTTACAAAAACTACAATCACGGCTCATCTAATTTATTTTTTTCAATCAAATTTTCCGCTTTCATTCACGATAGTATGTCTTTTTGAATATACAAAAAATTATTTCAATAGATACATTTTTTCAGTATGAAAAAAATGATTGAAATTGACCCTATTTTTAGCACCTCTAGATGTATGTAAGCTCTTCAACAATTTTTTTTTTTTTATCTCAAAATTAATTTCAGAATGCCACAAATGGGAAATAATTAATTTGCAAATTCCATTTTTGTTGTAATTGATTCTCTGAATGCTTGCTTACGTTTTTATTTCTCAATGGAACATTTTTTATTCAGTGCTGCACGAACACAAAAAAAAAATTATCTTTTTTGTATTTTCGTCATTAATTTTTTTCTACAATAAAATTTCGAAATTCATTACTTTGTAATATTTTCCAGGAAACTGCTGCGTTATATACGATGATTTATATTCAATTATTTTATGACTTGGTTTGTTTGCGAATGCTAATTATTATTTTTTTTTAACTCCTCGATCGAAAAAAAACGTTAAAAATTGTTTGTCAAGGAAACGGCAAAAGAAAATAGTATCAACATTACTTTAAACAATAACTCGTAACTCGTGACTCATTTACATGAATTTCCATTCTAATCATGCTTATCTGCGAAAAGAAGTACAACTTGGGCTTCAGCACGAAAATTATGTATGTCAAATTGACTCAACCGTCGTATACCAATCAATCAACTTCTCGAGGATGCGACGCATTGTTTAATGCTCCATTGCAGCGACGTGTGAATTTGAAGAAAAAGAGATAAATCTTTTAGTTTATCGTTTTTCCGAAAGCAAACACTTTCTTTCGAACAACTTGAATTAATTTCGTTCTAAAATCAATTTTTCTTCATATTTCACGAAAATTTAATCGAAAAAAAAAAAATACAAAAACGAATTCCAATTTTTATAAATAGTCGCATTTTTCATACTACAAATTGAAGTTAAAGTAAACGCGAAAATTGAAGTCAGAATAATGAAAGACAGGCCCATCCTTTTTTTGTAGTTTAAGTAAATGAAACAAAATTTCAGATTTTTTTTTTTAATTAATCCAATTTTTATAAATAGTCGCATTTTTCATACTACAAATTGAAGTTAAGGATGTTGAGTCCCTATGAAACTTATTAATGTTAATAGTTCAATAAATAGCTTCTTAATCATTGTGAAATTTTGACACGACCTCCTGGATACTTCATGTAAAAACATACCAAATTTTCAGAATTCTATCATCATTACTTCAACCTCCTTAAGGGTTGAAATAAAAAATGATGATAAAATTCTGAAAATTTGATATGTTTTCATATGAAATATTCAAGAGGTCGTGTCAAAATTTCAAGACGATTAAGAAGCTCGTTATTAAAAAATTAACATTTTGTTAAGAACAATTTTTTAAACCAATAAACAAAAATATTTATCAATAAACTTCGTTTGGTTTCCGTTGCTTTCAGTATATTGTAAATATTAAAAAATTGGGAGGTCGAAAACAAAAAATTATCGCAAAGTTATACCAGTTTCCATAAAACTACATTTAATTTGTTTTTCGTTGTTAATGTTAATTGTCCAATAACGAGCTTCTTAAACGTCGTAAAATTTTTACACGATCTCTTAAATAGTTAACACAAAAACATACCAAATTTTCAGATTTATATCATCATTTGCGTTTAGGGACTCAACATCCTTAAAGTAAACGCGAAAATTGAAGTCAGAATAATGAAAGAAAGGCCCATCCTTTTTTTTGTAGTTTAAGTAAATGAAAAAAAATTTCAGATTTTTTTTTTAATTAAAGTTTAAGCAATAAAAAAATCCAACATTTTTTTGTAATTTAAATAATAAAAATAGGTTTGAGATTTTTTTTTTAAATTAAAGTTAAAAGAATTTAAAAAAAACCTGTTTTTGAAGTTTTAAAAATGAAAATAATTTCCAGATTTTTTTACCTTCAAATTAAAGAAAAATGAAATGATTAAATTGAAAACATCAAAGTTTTTATCGATTAAATCGTAATAAATATATTTTCGATCCAATAAACAGGTACAAATAAAATTCTGATGAATTGATTTCAGATCTCGCGTTCTCTAGAATGTTGGCCCGATAATCTTGATAAATTTAATGGCAATTTTGAAGGATATCAATACGATTATGTAATCGATTAATCAAGCAAATAACAAATATCTTAATTTGATTTTTAACGTAAATACAAACTATTATAGATCGAAGGAGCGATTTATGAAGCAATGGATTAACTACTTCAGGAAAATGGAAGTTTGTTCCATAGGTGCTCATTTGGTACTTGAGGCAAAACGTTTTCAAGCCCATTATCTAATTTACTACTAAAAGCTTATCCGAATTAACCGGCCATCAGATATTCGATCGTTACGTAGCACATGTTCAAGTAGACAATTACTAAATGGACTATTATCATTTTGCACATTTCCTACATCGTGAGTTTCGTACAAACTCCTTATTTCAATACGAATAAAAATTTCTCCGAATGATTCTCAATTATTGCGTTTTTTTTTTCATTGTCTGCTAAACCACGGAGAAAAATATCGATGCAATTTTCAGCACTCTCAAGAAATATAAATTTTATTTCTGCAACTTTTTGAATTTATAATCTTTTCCAACTTTTTTTTATCGTAATTATCAAGATGTTAATAAAATGGCAAAAGGATCAAAAAATGCTTCGAAAATGAATTTTTGGAGAATAAATGTGAACTAAAATTTGGAGATTTTTGTTTTTACAAAAAAGTTACGAAACAATTAAATGGAAATTTTTCATTGAATAAGTTGTGTCTAGACCAAAGTTGAATCCATTTTCCCAAAGGCGAGAATAGACATTCCAAAATGCAAAAAAAAAAATGTTGAATAATTTTTGTTATTTTGTAAAACAAAATTATTTATTTACGTGCGAAAAACTTTAGAATTATAGAGCATTTTGATAAAACATTTTAAACAAAAAAATTACACAATTGCTTCCAACGATTTCTCATGAGAAATTTGAACGAAAAGTACAAAAAATCTTTTGTAAAAAAAAAGGAAATTTACCTGGGGATTAGTAGATTTTTTCACGCCGCCGATCGCGAGAAGATCGAGCCACTTCTGTAAAATTAAATTGTATTGAAGGGAGAACGCGAGCGACCAAAAAGACCTGACGGTTTGGCCAACGCGGATAGAAAAACAGGCGAGATTCGATAAAAATGTTCCCTTTGTCACCGATAGCAAGAACTGAATGTGCGATACTGGCGTTCTTTAAATTGAGTGTCATTTTATGTAGAGGAAGCGCATTAGATCGGCGCAAGCGTGCGCGCCAGGCCCCCGACCCCACGCACGATCCTCATCACTCTCTAATGCAGTAGCCAACAGAAAACGCATATACGATCACTTCGTAATCAACACACAGACCCTAAACCACCAGGAGATTCATGGCCGTATGTTTTTTTCTTATCGTCGCTTATTTCTACTTTTATGACATAACTTAATAATCGAACATACACTGTCGATCACGAAATTATTTTTTTGAGGCAATACATGCGACCGAAATAAGAAAAATGCACTAGGCATTTATTTCGACCACAATTTCGGTTGGTTTATACCATTTTTTTTCAACAATCGCCTTAAACCCATCGGAAACGGTTAGATCGCGAAATACTGAAAAGAAAAGTCCTTAAGTATTTTTCTCTTTGGTGGACCGTTCATTATATATTAATCAATAAAGCGACAGCCAATCGGGTGCAGATACAATTTTTTTTTAGAAATCGCCTTAAACCAATCGAAAATAGTTTGACAGCAAAATTCTGGAGAGAAAAGTCCTTAAGTATTTGTCTCTTCGGTGGACCGTTCATCATATATTAATCAATAAAGCGACTGCCAATCGGATGCAGATACAATTTTTTTTTAGAAATCGCGTTAAACCAATCGAAAATGGTTTGGTAGCAAAATTCTGAAGAGAAAAGTCCTTAAGTATTTTTCTCTTCGATGCACCGTTCATCATATATTAATTAATAAAACGTTAGCCAATCGGGTACACATATAAACTTTTTTCAAAATTCGCCTTGAACCCTTTGGGAATAGCTAGATAGCGCAATTCTGGAAAGAAAAGTTCTTAAATATTTTTCTCTCCGATGCACCGTTTATCATATATTAATCAATAAAGCACTAGCCAATGAGGTGCAATTTTAATTTTTTTTCAAAATTTCCATTCAACCTATTGGAAATAGTTATATCGTGAAATTCTAAAAAGAAAAGTCCTCAAGTATTTTTCTCTCCGATGCACCGTTAATCATTTATTAATTAATAAAACGTTAGCCAATCAGGCACGCGAATTAGAAGACCTGGGCATGGCCCGCGCAAACACTGGCACTTGAGACTATCGATGGGCGCTTCCCCCACTCTACGCTCTCGCTAAACTGTACACCGGACTGGTTATCAGTAATTCATTAATAACTCATCAACCGTGCGTCGGAGAGAAAAATGGTAAAGGAATTTTCGTTTCAGTTTTTCACGATTTATTCAATGCGTAATCCTTTAAGGGCGCTTTTCAGTAAATCGAGGTGTTTTACACCATTTTTCTTCTATCCAGGAAAAAATCCAGTTCTAAAATTTGATTATTAAGTGTTTATTTTATAAAATTTAGTGAAAAAGTAATGGAAATTTTGTAATTTCTGCTTCAACCATTATCCAAATTTGCCACAAATGGTCCAACAAAAATCAAGCAACTTAAATTCGAGTATTACGCTGTATTATAAATGGTGCATCATGCACGAAGCTTAGCTTCCGTCGGAGGACGTGATCTCTCGTTGCAAGTATCGCACGCGATCTATCGCAACAGTCAATCTGGGACCAATCATCCTATATAATGCACGCCATGGATCGACAAGGGCTGTCAAACGTTAAGTCCAGCAGCACATAGCTCGACGAGCTTTTTTTTTATCATCCAAAAATAAAATACGTCGTTTGGAAGTTGATGTTACATCAGAATTATTTTATTCTTATTTGTTGTTCAATTATTGTAATTTCATTGAAAAAATAATGATCTCGTGATCGAAATTCGTTTCCGACATAAAAGCAGCCCATAAATCGCTTCAAAACAAATTTTTCTTCTCGAGGTCATTGATTTTTATCGATGTTTCGAAATTCTCGTTTTTTTTTTTTCTAAACTTCGGATTGCTTAAGATATTTTTTTGATTAACCGAGCCTATGATTGCCCCCATTAACAAACTCAGGGACTATTTATTTACATTTCACGCCTTTTTTTTGGGCTCTAACAGATTTTTTGGTCCTATGAGTCAATAAAAGACAGCATGTGTTATACTTAGAAAAAGTGGATTTATTTATAATGATACAGCAAAAGCAGCAAATGATTAAGAATCTGAGGAAACAAATATTCATTCAAGTACAATGTGCATTCGAAATATGTTCTCATAAAGTAAAACACCGTCAAAAATAAATAAGGCACTGGATAATTTAATTTATAAAGTGCAAAGATGATTCCTGTTGAAAAAAAACGTTAAAAAAATTAAGGAACTGGATAATTAAAAATTCGTCTCGCAAAAATATATGCTCGTAAAAAAAAATATATTACAAATAAATGGAACACCGGATAATCAAAAAAATGGACATAAATTTAAGTAGTTAAAAAAAAAGAATTCAATTTTTGAAAAAATTGAATCTTCGAGTAATACGACAATTGTTTTTTTTTCTACTAATACACTTTTTTTTTAATATTAAATTGGCAAAACATTTGCTTTGCCAATTTACCGATGTGAAACGAAAGAAATTGATAGAGAAAAAAAATCGTGGCATTTTGCAACTTCGATACGGCACGATATACCCTGAAGGCTTTTAAAGTTTAACTCTAATTCCATTATTACTCTTACGAAGTCCACGAATTTAGGTGTGCATTAAAGTAGCATATATAATTGCATATGTTGTGAGAATAATGACGTCATTGAATGTTTGTCAAATGTACACATGTTCGATGTAATCGCCAAGTTTCTAAACCAAAAAAAGGACATTCGATGATGTCACATTTTTGCAATTGTTTTTTATTTATACTTTTTTCATATTTTATTCTTTACAACTATATCATTTTTATAGCGGAATTTTTTATCGACAGTTTAATTATATTTTCGTTCTGATCATGAATTAAAAATTCGTAAAAAATTTGTAACAAAATAATTCAAAGGTTTAGACAATTATTTAGTTTCATAATTGCAACAAAAACCATCCATTTTTACTGATTTTTTGGCGTACGAACAAACGAAGAAATAAGATCATTTTTATTAAAAAAAGTGTTTAGCTTTACACTATTTTTGGATAGTTATTCAAGCATTTAAAAAAAAAGAATCAGATTTCGAAAAAGGACCGTTTAAAATCATTTATATGCTGATTGTCGGTTTAAAAATGGTTTGTGTTCAAAAGTTCAATGAAATGTAAAAAAAAAAAATACAAGAAGAACCGGTTTAATGTTTAATCAATTTTTGCAAACTGATTTCAATTATAATTTAAAAGATGGTCGTGCAAAATTAGTACGTATTGATCGTCGAATAAGAATTTTTTTTGACATTCTAATCGCGGTTTTTCCAAAAAAAATCGATTATTTTATTTTTTATCACTTTTATGGTGATAAACAAATCGCCTCTCAAAAACCTTCTGCCCCCGCTCTAATGTCATTTGTCGAAAGCAAAAAACCGAAAAAATAAATTTAGGACGATTTTTCGGATAAAAGGTGATTCGAAATGTTGCAAAGAAATAAATAAAAAAATGTTTGAGTCCCGAAATGGATCCCGAAATATCGGTTATGGGGTTCGTCGGTAATGCACGATGGAGGTGCACGAATCACGTTAAACTACGAGGTCGCAGACGCACGATCCCACGCTATTGTTGATGGACCTCATCTATGAACAGCATCCGCTTCGCAACTCTTCGCTAATCCCTCTGCCCCTGCCTCGCTTCAGCCTCACTTAATCCTCCGTCACTCTTGCTTTATGAATTAACTTCTCCTCATGATCAAACATTACCAGGGCTCTGTTCGACCGAGGGGATTCCCCGAGTATACTGCGTCGTTTATTACAACGAATCGCAACTTTTGTCAAGTTAAAAAATAAACGCTCGTAACGTAACACCGTTTGACGTACAACGCATTTATTTTTGACGCACCAACCCTAATTGTTTGGCACGTTAGAAAATAAATTAATTAACGAGACAATATTGATTACACGAAAACAAAAGTACAATTTTTTCTTTATATTTCTCATCTTTTCCAACATTTTTTTCAAATTTCCGTCAGCTTTTTTGTATAAAAAGTTCCTTTTAATACAAACTTTCTCAAATTTTTCGGATTATAATAGAGTATTTTTGTTTTTACGTTTTTTTTTTTTTTTATATTTCGTCGTTAAATTTTGAATCGGTTTTCAACATCATTTTTGCACATACACACAATCCGATGTTTCTTGTCATTTAATTTTTTTTTATCAAAAGCATTATAAAAAAATCCTGATAAGAATCGAAATATATGAATTTACTGTTGTGACTTAATGGCTCAATTATTCTGTAGTAAAACTGAGTGAAAACGTAAACAGCAACGTGACGTATTGTTTTTACGTTAAATATGGAAATCTTCATGTTTTTCTACTTTCAAATTTGTCTCTTTTATATTCTGTGTCGAGGTATTAATTATTATAGAAAAATTCGACGAAAATTTGTACATAAACTGTAAAAGCAGCTCGATCTGTCTTTATCAAATAAAACGACTAAAATTTTTTTATTTTTTTATTTCTCAATTTTTGTTTATTTGTTTTTATAATTTATGTAATAAACAACATGACGAGGTGTTATGCAGACTAAATATTATCGTCGACTCAGAGCTATCACTCTGCGAAAGTTTAATCAAAATTAATTCAATAGTTCTTGAATTGCATGTGAATAAAATTACGAATTCATTGTTTCTTAATTAACCAACTTTAGGGCAATCATGAGAAAAAAAGCGAAAAGAAAACAGAATAAGAAAATATGAGAAAACCCTGGAAAGGGTCGAACAAAGTTGTACAGAAAGAAAAACAATGTTAAGTTGACTGCGAAAATGAACCAGAATAGAATTACATAAAAAATGAGACATAAAAATGTTGGAAAGACAAATTTTTCCGAAAATGCGATTTATGTACTTTTTTTTCGTTAGTGTAAAACATGAAATAAAAAATGAGACATCAAAATGTCAGAAAGACAAATTTTCGCACAAATACGATTTATGTACTTTTTTTTGTTAATGTAAAAGCAATCTGTGACGAAGTTTTGTCAAAATTCGAAAATCAAAAGCAACTCGGGTTGTATTACACTTGTATATTTTTATTAACCTGTTACACATTATAACTTTTAGTACCTTGTTTACACACTATCGGTCTATTGGACCGACGATTTTTATTGCTCTATAACATTATAACAAACGCATCTATTGAGGTTTAACTGTAGTGAAATCGAAACTCCAGACTCCGACCAATCCGGAAAAGCAATCAGTAAAGCCAAAAAGTCGTTTGATAAAAAGTTATAACATTTATGAAAAGGCGTGTGATGAAAAAAAGGTGAAAATGTAGTGTTGCTGTTGG
This sequence comes from Rhimphoctona megacephalus, assembly GCA_963989365.1. Taxonomy (NCBI): domain Eukaryota; kingdom Metazoa; phylum Arthropoda; class Insecta; order Hymenoptera; family Ichneumonidae; genus Rhimphoctona; species Rhimphoctona megacephalus. The sequence goes on along the minus strand of OZ022418.1, from coordinate 18,388,687 downwards.
TCCATTGGACCCCGTAATGTGTAGCTAGGGTTAAGGTAGTTCGGTGAAGTTGGAGTCCACGTGTGACCATATATTTTTTTGCATGGAACCGAAAAAATTTTGTTACGTGTTGGTGAAATTTAAACTCTTTTTACCGTGTAGTTTTTGAGATATTAGCTTTCAAAAATACATTGCGACCATAAGAGAACGCATGGGTTAGAACTTTCAGTTCGAGAATACTCAAAAATTTGTCGTGCAACCCACGAAAAAAAACTTATTGCTCTAATCAACGATATGTGAAGCATCTTCTAGGAGAAATTGAATTGGATTCACCGTATAAATATTGAGAAATCGCAAATAAAATTACATACATAACAGAATTCTGTCAGCTAGACTCGGACTTCTCTCTCTCTCTCTCGGAAGTCAGTAGACAATCAAGGTGGCGGTTCATTTATGCCCGCCGGTACGAAATGTCAATTACACGAGTAATTCTTAGGCACCAGCTGCTTCATTTTAAAGTCTTTTCTACTTATTGCATGTTTCTAGAGCTTCGAGTGAACGTTTACATTGGTTCAGTTGTTTTTCTTTAATAAAACTACCTGAAGGAGCTCGTAATCAATTCATCGTGTGGCAAAATTTTCGAGATTATGTTTACATTCTCACCGATCCACGGATCTGCTATTACATGAGTCAGACCAACATCTTATTAAATTTGAATTGTCATTTAGATGATTTATAAGAGTATACGCGATTTGATCAATTTTATTTTCAATGAAAATGATTTTTTTAATCGATCTTGTAATTTAACCCTAGCTACACACTACGGGGTCCAATGGACCGACAGCAAAACTACGTTTTCACCTTTTTTTCACCACATGCCTTTTTATAAACGTTATAACTTTTTATCAAACGACTTTTTGGCTTTACTGATTGCTTCTCCGGATTGGTCGGAGTCTGGCGTTTCGATTTCACTATAATTAAACCTCAATAGATGCGCTTGTTACAATGTTATAGAGCAATAAGCCGTCGATCCCTACCGAAGTTAATTATCAAAGTGAGTTAACATGATAAAAAAAAGCCCAATTCATGAGTTTTTAGGGAATCGATGCAAAAAAAATAGTTTTGCAAAAGAAATGACTCGTACTTTTCATTTACGAATATAATATATATATTTGGATCATATACAGAAAGATATTTATACGCTATAACCACAAAACATTTGTTGAAGCTATGCAGAGAGACGCTTGAGTAAATAAAAATTTGTTTTAACAAATAAACTATGACATATGCGTATACATATAAATCCTATATTCTAAAATAATTCATGAAAAAAAAGAAGAAACATTTGTTCACATATTGGCTTAGCATCATGAAAATCTCTCTTTGCATGCCACGTTTTTTTATATTGGGCTGCATTTTTTTTATCATACAATATATACGTGATGTGGTGGTGAATTGACAGTTTTTTATTCCAAAAGTTTCTTGTCGAACAAGAACTCCCCGAGTGGGCCGTGAGTTGCCATCATTTTACCCAAAGTTGAAATCTTACCGGCAAGATCTCTTTGGCCTTTGTATTGTTCGTCCAAAAAGTCCGCGGTAAGATAATCCACCAACTGAAAAATATCACGGAATCATGTTACAAACCATTCGAACCAGTTATTTTATTTTGAATCTAAATTTTGAGTACTCAAAAGATTGTATTTTAAAAAAAAATCATAATCTGCACGAATTTCTTAAATTTTCGAACCAAATTACAATTTTGGTAAAAATAAAATTGAATTCCTTGATTTTCGTTCACAAAGTTCCCTAATCGACTTTCAAATTCCAATTTTTAGTCAAATATTTCGACAATAAATTTCATTCTTTCATATTTGTAGAAAATTTTGAGAAAAAAATTGATTTTATTCGAATTTTTACTATGTGGTTTAATATTTTTATCAAACTGCACGAGATTCTTAAATTTTCGAATCAAATTTCAATTTTGATGAAAATAAAATTTAATTACTTGCTTTTCATTTGAAAATTTCTCCCATCGCCTTTCAAATTCAAATTTTTAGTCAATTGTTTTCAAAATATATTTCATTCTTTTATATTTGTAGAAAGTTTTGAGAAAAAAATGAATTTCATTCGAAATTTTACCAAGTGAGTAAATATTTTCGACGAAGGTCACATAAATTTTATATTGCTTTACAAAACTAAAAATTACTTTAGATACAGAAATAAGTAAATTGATTAAACTCGATTCATGAATCGAGAAAACTCACGTGATAATCGTTGAAGTTGGAGTTCTTGGGTGCCTCGCAAGTTTGAATTATGTCGCGAATGCTGCGAGTTACTTGAGCTTCTAAATTAAGAGCATCTGAAAGGGCATCGACACCACTGGTCCATTCCTCTCGGATCGGTTGCTGTTTAGAAAAAAATGATTAACATTTTTTAATTGAAAAATACACGATGAAAATAAAATAGCAATTGTATTTAATAACAAAAAGATTTGTTTCGCAATCTCGTGAGAAAACCCCAGAAAACAACATTTTAAATACTTTTTCGACATCTTCTTAATTATCGGTTGAAAAATCTAATTTGCGGTCGAATTATTTAGAAAGCTAAAGACAAAAAACCGCAAAAAATAGTTTCTCATTTATCAAAATCAGCAACAAAAAAAACGCAAGGAAGTCCGAATGGGAAAAATTGGATAAAATCGATTGAAAACTTTTAAAATCGGCAAAAAATCGAAATTGAAGATATTTAAAAAACCCAAACGCCATTTCGAAGGAGATTCGAATACGAATCGAATTAGCATTTGGTGAAGTCCCAACTCTAAATAGAAAAAAAGTGTCAGCCATTTTTTTAGCGTGGTCAAAATGTCGAAAATTATTTGATTTAAAATTTTTTTCTTAGCAGTTCGATGTTTTTCGATAAAAAAAGTATCGGAATCACCGCTCATTTTTATCCGAACTCGAAATTTCATGGATAAATCAATTTTTTTTTTTTTAATTTCCTCAAAAAGTCAGAAAAACGATGAAGACAGTTTTTTTTTATTTATCTCGACATCTCAATTTATGTTAAAAGTAGGAAAAAAAGGAGTCGCGATGAAAATAATAAATTTTCTTTGTTGAAAATAATACTCACCAGCGGGAATTTCAACAATTTGCTAACATCAGTGGTGAGTTGCCCACGCATGAGCAAATACTCGATAACCTTGATCGCATGCTCTCTCTCTTCGCTTGCACTTTCAATGAAAAATTTGCTGAAGCCGGGTCGATTGACCGAGTCTCGAGCAAAATGAGCACCCTGATTTAAAAAAAATCATCATTAACACACAAACATACAAAAAAAACTTAATTTCCCTCAATCATTAATTGACTTAGGTCTCAATATTTTAAAAACAATCATTTCGAATGATTTCACTCTTTCTTTCATTTTTAATGAATTTTTCTACAAATTTATTCTAAAATGTGCTTTTTAATTTAAAAAAAAAAAATATTACCATAGCTAAGTAAGTCATAGCTGCTTCGATTTCAGTTTTTACTTGAGCCTCCAAAATCTTGATGCAAGGATCGACCATGTCCAACCATGCTGAAGGAATATCCGCTGGTTGAAGCGTACCTGAAACAATTCACAAACATCGCAATTAGTAAAAAACGAAAAAAAACTATCCAAAACTTCATAAAATTGATTATATTTCTGAAAAATTTATCAGAGGCCATATTAATATTTTGTCTCAATCTTTTTCAATATATTCTAAATATATTTACGTAAGATTTTTATTGAACTCAGTTTTGGAGACTCAGAAATCTGACGAAAAAAAATCTACGTCCATTGATAATTTATTTAATTAAAAACTGTTTCAGAAGAAATAATGAGACCGGAAATAAAAAAAAAAAATTTCAAATTTTGAAGAAGTAATTTATATTCGAAAGTCAGGACAACATTTTTATCGGATAATTGTGAACTGGAATTTTGGTTAGTCAGTTAATTTAGGCAGTAAACATTTTTTCAATTGATTGGACAATAGACGAAAGCAATGATTCTCAATCGTATAATATTTGACGATCGATAAATTCATGCTGATTAAGTTTCACAACGATATTTGTTGTTTACTAGAATTTTATTGGTGAAAATTGTAACCTTTGGAATTTGTACTATGATTTTTATTCGCCCACTTCTTCTAATCGCAAACATTCGCTGCTTATCACTGTGATACTCTGAGTGTAACAGATATGGCAAATGAAACAGCATTCTGTTTTTGCGGAAGTTCAATTAAACGAACGAGAACGATTAAAAAACTCGTCGTCATGATTACATCTGGAGAAGTTGAAACGTTATAAGACTTTCATTTCTCCCAAAAAAATTGATTTTTAATTGCATTCATTTCTTTTCAATTAGTCCAGTTTACATTATTTTCCAAATGGACTTTAAGAGCGAATTTCCCAACGTTAGAAAATTAAAAAATACTACGACGAATTGAATTCAAAATTTCCCTGATAATTTTTGAAAAATTCCCTTTAAAAAAAATTAATCGCTTTTTCAATTGATTCAGTTTGCAATAATTTTTTTAATTGACCATCAAACATGCATTTTCTAAACGTTAGAAAATGGCTCGATATTGCATAAGCAATACAAAAATTTGCCTCATTTATCAGAATAAAATTAACCCGAACGAAGTATTAAGCTTAAAATAAAAAATACATTAAGGTTACAACAGTTGCAAAGAATCTCAAGTAGAAATACGTGATTGTGTGATACGAGAGATATGATTAAGACGGTCCTCGTGTCACGTAGAATCTTATCGATACGAAAATATGTATCAATAATATCGTTAGTTAACGAGAGAATAAATAAATCTTCGAATTCTTCATCGATTTTTGAATAATATTTTTGATAAAATTTGTGCATCTTGAAATTTGAACATTTTTTATATCAATATTAAAATATGAATATTATACTCGTTATTTCATCGTATGAACAAAATTCTATAAACTTTTGGATGAATTTTATACAAATTTATTTCATTTTTTAATTAATTCAACTTATTTCGTTTAAGAAAAAGAGAAAAACAGATAGAAATTGGTAAGTGAATCGTACAAGACATAAAAATGATTTTTTGATTATTTAATCGAAATAATTATTTTTGTAATATGTTTAAGAGAATATTTACTAAATAAATCAGCAAGGCCAGTTTTCTCTCACGAAAACTTGGCAGTAATTCAAAGTAGGAAATAGCCGAGAATCGTAATAACTGTGAGAAACAAATTTATTGTATTCAATAGAATTGAATCAGTAAATTGAACCCATTCGTGAATAGTATAGACTGTCTAATTCGTAAACATAACGAAGCTATAAATATCTCTACGGGACGATACACGTTGCTTCCTGCAAATTTATCAACGAATTAAAATGTAATTCAATTTTGTAATGTAATTCAAATAATTAAAAAATAATTTAAACAATTAGTAAATGTAATTCAGTCATTTCAATTTTACATTAATTTAATAATCTGATCAAACTTCCTGATCGATTTGATCAAATAATTTTTATATTTTCAATCCCTAAGCCGAAATTCTACGATAATCTTCGAACGCTAAACTATAAAATTGGAGAAAAGATTCTTAAATTGTTAAAATGTTTTTAAGGCAGTCATTCCAACGAGTAAAGTTCTGTTGTGATATTTTTGGGATATTTTTCTAATAAAATAAAACGATGCGCACATATTCTCGAAACACGTGACTGATAGATCGATAAAAAAAAAAAGAAAAATTGTACGAGATTATCGAAACTGACAAGCAAATCTATTTTTTCTACTCCGATAATCTATCGCTTTTATTTGCACAAGTTACTAGTCTATTTCTTTGTAAAAATATCACGAATATTGTTTCTTTTTTAACTTATGAAATCCCCGACAAAATTACGTTCGTAATAACCCCTCAATGAAAAAAAAAAACAAAAAATATTGACAACATGAATAAAATGAATTATAAAATGATGAAAAAAATTAAATACAACTAGAAAAAACATCCGAGCCATAAAAAAATGTGGAAAAAGTACAATTTCGAAGTAACATTCTCCAAAAAATTTGTTTCAAACGCAAGTAAAAAAAATGCCCGTTTTTTCGACTTTTTGGGATCAAGATTCAGAATAAAATGTTACGATTCGTTCGATGTTTTTTATTTTTTATTTTAGACGAAATTACGTTCGTAGCAACCCCTCAATGAAAAAAAAAACCAGAGAAAATTGACAACATGAATAAAATGAATTATAAAATAATGAAAAAAAAAAATGAAATACAATTAGAAAAAACATGCGAGCCATAAAAAAATGTGGAAAAAAATACAATATCATAGTAATATTCCCCAAAAAATTTGTTTCAAACGCAAGTAAAAAAAAATGCACGTTTTTTTCGGCTTTTTGGGATCAAGTTTCAAAATAAAATGTTACGATCCGTTCGATGTTTTTGTTTTTATTTCGGACGATCGATTGTAATCGATGTCTGGGATATCAGATATCTATTGATTTTAATCTTTCCACAAAATATTCGTATCTGATAAAAAAAATAATAATTCAATGAGGAAAGTTGAGAGTCGCGGAATATTTTAATCAAAAAATATATTTTTTCTTTCCAAGTACAAGCCTCGTGCGTTTTTTCAATCTATTTTTGCGCATCGATTGAACGTCGTTTAACCGAAAATAAATTACGCACTCGATGTGCAACGACGATGACTTTTAGTCTAGATATCGTTTTTTTATTTAAGTTTATTTTTTTTATTGTGAATCTACAAATGACGATTCGTCGCATTTGGTTCATTGCATGAGATCAAACTGGTTCAAGTATATTTCGCACTGTTGCCACATCTGTATTCGCCAATGCAATAACCGTTTTTTTTTGTCCTCAACCCTGGGGAATCGCAGTTTTTAACTCGTTATTATTTGTGCTAGTGAAGTTTACGTCGTTGGAAATACCAACGAATCATTGCTTTCTACTTTTGAACTAGATTCTTTTTAAATTCGCATTTTTTGCCCATTTCATCCATTGGTTGCTAAAAAATCACGAAAAAAAAGTCGAACGGCATCATAGCCGAATTTTGCAAAAAAACGTTGTACAATATCGAGAAAAAAAAATTCTATGCCTTTGCATCACAACGTGTAACTTTAACGTTGTGATATTATGCTGACTCATTACTGCGCTTTTAATTATTGTCGAGTTCGATAAATTTTATCTTATTTTTTTTCAATCTTGTCAAAAATTGATGTTCTTGTTGAGGAGACACTTCAAATTTTCCATTACGTTCTAAGCTAGAACTGGCCTTGAAAAATTAAAAAAAAAAGTTTCAAATGTTTTTTTCTTCCTATTAAAATTCTTTTTTTCTTCTTACATTTTGTTACTGATTTTAGTGAAAAAATGTTTCAAAAAAATTAAACGATTTTTATTCCAAAATTTTATTGGTTAAAAGTTTAGTAAATTTTCTTTTAAACGCACACTTTTTGAGAAAAATCTTACGATTTTAGTTCATGGTTGAATTAATTGGCAACATTTGACAGAGATTTTAGTTTCGATTGAAAACTTCGATTGCGTTCGTTTCAGGTCAGACGCGAGTTAAGTGCATAAGGTCAATGTGATTTCCACATTTTAATCGTTCGTTTCAAGAATCGAGCGGCTCGAATGAAAAGTGTACAAAAATTTCACTACGTCTGTTAAAAATAACACAATAATCGCGTGCTAAATATATCTTTCCTCTTGGAAAGTCCGTTTATCGGAATCTCGTGCAATTCTATGCCTTTTTTCCACTTCTGTCATTCCTAGAATTTTTTTGTTCCTCGTTATCACTCGTTTCGTATCGAAACAAAGACTGAAAATAAAAAGATTGCTGTCCCATTGCACGTTTCCTGGATCAATTTTATTTGCTAATAAATCAATTATTTAGTAATAAATTCGTAAATTGTTAACCAATTTTCCAACAACAACAAAGTTTTTAATAAATACTGAGAATTTTGTGAAAAATTTTTATATTTCTGATAATAATAATATCAAGTTTTTATCCTGGAAATAAAAACATTCTTCTTTACCGACATAACTTTAACGCAGTTTTCCTGTGCCATGGAGCGTTTTTCAACAGTTCAAAATGTCGTAAAACATTTAAAAATTTCGATTAAATAATTTTGTAAAAAGAAAGTAAATATTGTTAGAAATAATAATGAAAATAATGATGAAAACGTTTTAAAATGTTGTTTACAACAAAAAGTGATGTTCAAATTGAGCGATAGCTCGCCAAAGAGAGTATTCTTGTGAATTATGTGTCAGGAATTTTTCAAACGATGTTACGGTCGCTATTTGCGTTATCTGTAACAAATGTTTTTCATACAAAATGTAACAGATTGAAAATTCTATTAGAAAAATCATGGGAAATGATGCAACGATTACAAAAATGGCACGTTAAGTTGCGAACGAGGAGACAACCGTACCAAATATTTTTTTTACCTGACAAAACATTGACACAAACAATAAAGAATATTATAAATCATTAATAATACAAATGACAAGAAATTAATACGACAAAGTAATGATTCATGAGTAATCTTGAGTGTATTTTGTATCGTGCCAATGGACTTTGCATTTTCCATGATTCATGGCTTGATTCTGGACCAACGTTTACCCACGCGTTGTTAAAAGTACAGAAATGCAAGACGTGGTGTGCTATTGTTTTTGTCATTGTTCTATTGATGTGACTCATTACGGATTACAATTTTTTGTTCTATTCGACGCAGTTCAGATTTCCATTGTGGTAAATTTTTAACCCTCCGTTACACGCGTCATGAGCAAAACGCCGCTTAATGGTTTAACTCACGGCGTGATAAAAGCTCTTAAAGTTGATTATAAAATTTACAGTTTTTTTGGCACGCGCGACAGAGGGTTAAAATAACGAATAAAAATTCCAAAAAATTGAGAATAATTATTGATTATGAATTGATTAATGAAAAGATTTTTTCTGACGACAGAAGACACGAATACAAGAAATAAATATATAAAATAAAAAAAAAAAACATTAAAATTCCATGATCTATCGCCAAAATAAATATTGCATTACAAAAAAATGATTTTAGCACAAAAATCCATTTTTTAGTGCATAAAAGCGTCAAATAATCAAGGATATCTAAAATAAATACAAATATGTGTAGGTTGTAAAAAAGATCGACAAAGAAATGTTTAATGAGAAAACAAGACGCTTACCCAATAAAAATGTATAAACATGTAAAAATCGATAAATTTCCTCAGAAGTTAATACGAAAACATTGATAAAACGAAGAGTCTTTTGAGGATACTTTTTAACGCGATTAGCAGATGCAAACAAAAAAAACAACAGATAAAACAAAAATTACGAGGTTATTTTATAAACTTGGCAATTTAGCAAAATTCGTGTGCAAAATTAAAGATTGAGGTTAGAAACAAATGACGAGGCATAAATGTAAAAATAAATACAGATTAAAATATATTCAAATAATTTCTACACTATTGCAAAATGTTCTGAGAAAAAAAAAATAAAGTTACGAAAGCGCAGGACAAAAATAGAAAAAAGGGCGCAATAAGTAAATTCGTGCTGCATAAAAAATAAGATTCGTTCGTACAATCGTTCACCATTGATAAACTCGTAAATAATAATTCTACATCGAAATTTGAAATGCTGAAAACAGGTAAAAACGAGACGAAAAAGTACTCACATTTTAATCCGTCACCAGCGACAGCATTGGCGCTGAAAAGCGCAAAAAAAATGACACAAAGATACTTCATCGTGATTTTGCGGTGGTACTCTTTGGGCTCCGCGAATGCCGAACAAAAGTCTTTGTAGGGGTTATGAGAAGAACTTTGTGTCCCGAAATAATTCAATTGGATTTCTCCCTTATCTTTCTCGTCCAAGGAACGTTGTATTTTTTTTTTTAATGTTTATTGATAATAGAAATATAGGGGTAGAGAAAAAAGGGTGAAACTTTCAAAATGTAGACAATTGATGTTCTCTCGAAAAACGGGAATCAACCTTTATACGCACTGGTATAGAAGGCTGTATTGTTACTGGGTTTGCTCGTCGAGTGTTCGTCAATGACGATTAGCGTCAACTTGGTTAACGTATCAGGTCCGCTTAATTGTACGAGTGAAACGAAGATAAAGAAGAAAATAGAAAGAACGTATGAACGTTCGATATATCTCGTCCAACGACTAAAGGTTTACATGCGGCAAACGCGATATTTCACGATCCATTAGTCACTTGAAACCACACAAGTTTGTATTGCGTAGTGATTTTGTATCTTTCACCACGTCCCGTGACACGATACACGATGATAATTCCTTTCTGAGCTTATACGTGTTGGTGCACGTTTCGACGTGTTTGTATGTTTTTATGCGCCAAGGAAAAGAAGGAATATTCTACGGACTTTGGGCATCGTTCGCGCATGCCCAACGCTCCAAATAACAAAAACTTCGCCGGATGATGGTGAAGATGTCCGAAGAACGACGGAAACATCCGATCGCAAGATTTAACCGATTCGCTGTTATAAATATGTTTCGAGAAAAAAGTTTATTTCCTATGAAATTCAATATTTAAAAACAGGAAAAAATACGTTGAACTAAAGAATAGTCATCAACAATATATACTTTTATTCCGTAATTCAAAATTCCTTCCGAAATTGTCGAAATTTTCGGACTTTCTCCACTCCCGTTTCAATTACCCGCGTTTTCCCGCCATTTTCTTTAAACCCCGGAGCGCATGCGTAAACCCCATCAGCTGAACCGATCGCGACCGAGATTTCCCGAGGATTTATTTCCCCTTCCACGATCACTGTGATCGTCCAATTATTTCTTACTCGGACAGTCATTCTTATTGTTTAGCAGGGCGTCGAAGCGAGAGTATTCACGCATTTGCTAAATTGAGGCTACGCGATATTCGTTCCTGAGAATTATTCGAGGTATTGTAATTATATAGATCTATATATTTCTTTCTCATACACATAAAGCCGCTTTTGACATATTGTCGCTGTTTTCGTCATTCGATGTAGGTTTGTTTGTTTTTTTTTGTTTCCATGATATCGTTCGATAATTCATCCCTCTTTTATAACTTTGCCAATTGTTACGCATTGTACAGGGTAAAGTGCGTCAGAACTTCAGGCCGCTTTCAATCAACCTCGTGTCACGTGACAATTTTATTTTTTATTTCATATAAAGCATTGTCGATTCTTGACTGGAAGCATACGACGCAAATATATCGCGCGTTTATACGTTTTCATGTAAATCGAACTTACGAACATTCATATTTTTTTTTCGTATTTTCGTTTACGGCTGAAACGTTTTGTAAATATTTTCACAATTTCTCGGTTTTTTGATTTTGATCTGAATTAATGAAAGATTAAACATTTTATTTTCAATTCGGAGCACTCTCGATCGATGCGATTAACCTCAAATTATTTCATTTCGTTTTATTTATATTTATAAAATCCATTATCCGCAGCGTCATCGCGTTTCATTTTTTTGCGACAATTGATGAATGAATTCGTCCGAATTTTGCTTACGTTATAATAATGATACATTTTTTTTCGAGTTTTTTGTTATCGACTGCTTCTTATCTAATTGATTAAAAGCAATTGATATCATTGAAACATACATTTTTAATCTCTGACATTGTGTTAAACTTCATGTTTTAATTTCTGACTGTTATTTATTTATTTTTTACCAATTCATTCATTATTTAACTGTTTCTAATTTGTTATATTTTTATTCCTTTTTTAAGTTTAATTCTTGATCATTTTTAATTTAATTAGTTTCAGAATCGAGATTGAATTGAAAATATAAAAATGATGTACATCTTTGGTGTCCTTTGCACGCTCCTCGTGGCAACCTCTGCGGAGTATTGCTACAACGACGTTCAAGATGCTTGCAGTTCTACACCAATGACCACAGGTATTATTAATTTCAATATTTAACATTATTGTGTGAAATTTAATAATAATAATAATGATAATGAAGATAAAAAAGGATATTAATTAAAGATTTTGGAACAATAATTAAAATATTTTAAAATATTACAAAAATTGAGCAATAATTTAACCATAATTAACCCTAGACCCTTACAAGGGGGTCGAAAATGACCCCAATTTTTTTAGTAAAAAAACTTCTTTTTGACATTTCTCCAAAATTTTGTTTCTTTTTATAGAGTTTTTATCATTAAATGTTCACCAAATGCGACTTTATCATACACTTATTCTCTTCGTTATTAAAAAACTAAAAGAATGGTATATAACTAAATTTTATCATATGAGAAACATTTTATATTAACCCTAGCTACACGCTATAACTTTTAGTACCTTACTTACACACTATCGGTCTATTGGACCGACGACTTTTATTGCTCTATAACATTGTAACAAACGCATCTATTGAGGTTTAATTGTAGTGAAATCAAAACGCCAGATTCCGACCAATCCGGAAAAGCAATCAGTAAAGCCAAAAAGTCGTTTGATAATAAAAAGTTAGAACGTTTATGAAATGGCGTGTGGTGAAAAAAAGGTGAAAACGTAGTTTTGCTGTCGGTCCATTGGACCCCGTAGTGTGTAGCTAAGGTTAAAGAAAAGATTGGGGTCGTTTTCAACCTCGTTGTAGGGTTTACTATCGGAGAAATAGATTGTAGGGGTCTAGGGTTAAGATAATCGATGATATTATTTAAAATTTAACAATAATTGAATCTTATTTTGCATAGTTGAGAATTTTGCACAAGAATTCAATAGTAGTTGAACATTAATACGGAAATTTAAGAATTTTACATAGATTTAGGACAATAATGGAATAATAATCGAGATAATTGAAAATACTATCTGTAATTTATTAAAAAAAATGAAAATAATTAAGATGATTGGAAATATTAGATGCAATATAATAATAAATTGATATTTATTTGAATGGTTGAACACATTCAATAAATTTTGACAATAATTGAACAGTAATTTGGATGTTAATGTTAAGTTAATTGAATGTTATAATGGCTGAACAATAATTTCGATAATTAAAAAGTGGACGTGAAATTTGATAAGAATTGAACAATAATTAAGAAAGTTTCAATTATTTCTCGAAATTTATTAAAAATTGGACATTAATATGCAGAATTACGAGATATACATACAATTTAATAATAATTGGACACTAATTTAAACGATTTAAACTATTGCAAAAAAAATGATAATAATTTGAGATTAATTCGAACGATTGAAACTATTGAAGAAAAATTGATAATAATTTGAGATTAATTCGAACGATTGAAGCTATTGCAAAAAATTGATAATAATTTGAGATTAATCCGAACGATTGGAACTATTGAAGAAAAGTTGATAATAATTTGAGATTAATTCGAACGATTGAAACTATTGAACAAAAATTAATAATTTGAGATTAATTCGAACGATTGAAACTATTGAAGAAAAATTGATAATAATTTGAGATTAATTCGAACGATTGAAACTATTGCAAAAAAAATTGATAAGAATTTTGATCTTTTATTAAATTGTTTGATGAATTATTTCCAGATGGTCCCCTTATGGCGAATTGTAACGCAAAGTACGGCTCTTTCGACCCCTTGCAAGCGGAGCTTCAGGCTTACGCGAACGCTCAAGTTGAAACGAGCTTCGAGTTTCTCCTGATGTCAACTCACTTCGGCAACTACGAGGCTAATCGTGAAGGATTCAAGCGTTTGTACCGAAAACTTTCCGATCAAGCGTGGGAAGACGCGATCGATGTTATCAAGTACATAACAAAACGCGGTGGCAAAATGAACTTCAACCAACCTCCACGTTCCAAGAAGAATGTCAATGTAAGAAAAAACTATTTTCTTCATTTTCTTGGCTACAAAAAGTTGCCGGACACTATTTAAAATAGTTTGAAACACGAAAAAACAAATGCTCGAAGAAACACGTTGACGAACGAAATGAAAACATTGACAGATGAAAAAGGGAATTTTGAAAAAATTCATCAAAAACCGTATTTGTCGTGTAAAACGACGGAAATCTTCACTTTAGCATAAAATATTCCTCGTATGAGATAATAAGGTTTAATTGTACACCATTCTCTTCGTTTTTTCATAACAAAAAGAATAGTGTATGATAAAGTCGCATTTAATGAATATTTAACGAAGAAAACCCTATGAAATGAAAAAAAGAAAAAAAACAACCCCAATCTTCTCTTTAACATAAAATGTTCCTCATAAGTGAGAATAAAGTTTAATTATACACCGTTCTCTTCGTTTTTCGATAACGAAGAGAATAGTATACGATAAAGTCGCATTCGGTGAACGTTTATTGACAAAAACTCTATAAAACGAAATAAAGTTTCGAAAAAAAGCAAAAAAGAAGTTTTTTTTACTTAAAAATTGGGGTCGTTTTCGACCCCGTTGTAGGGTTAATAATATAATAATTTGTACGGGTCTCTCAGACCCAGTGTCAAATTCGAGGTTTCCTAAAATTGAAAAACCAAAATTTCAGGCGAAAGGAAAGGTTTTGCAGCTGAACGAATTGAACAGTTTGGCAAAGGCGTTGGACACGGAGAAACAACTCGCGGACGAAGCTCTTCGTCTCCACGCTCAAGCTCAGCATCACACGAAACAAGATTCGTCGGTTGCTCATTACCTGGAAGAGAAATTCTTCGAGCCCCAAGCCGAGTGCATCCGGAATTTGGCCGGACACACCAACGACCTCAAGAATCTTTTGGCCGATCGTGATGCTTCCGTTTCCATTTTCTTGTTCGATGAATACCTCAAAAAAATCGTCTAAAATCACTGTTTCCTTCCCCTATTTCTATCCAATATGAACAGTGAATATTATTATTGTGTATAACAATGTTGTAAAAAAAAACATACGAAAAATATTATATTTTCCACTTGGATTATTTTTATGGCGTTCTACGCCCATCGAGAATTATTACGTATAAAATGTAGAGTCGTTGAACTTGAAATATAGCCTTAATCACTCCTACTTTTTTCGTTTATTTCCCCTTATGAAAATAAAAGTTTTTTCAGACTGGGTTTGGGTTGGAGTTAAAAATGAATCATGGCACAAACGAGCTGAAAATCTCAAAATTTGTTCAGAAAAGTTTAATGCTCATTTATGACGAAAAACGAGTTTTTTCTTTTTTTTTCCAAACTCACGATTTTGAGAAATGAAGCTGTTTCAATAACGTTGAAAAAAATTGCCGCAATGATTAAATAAAAAATGAAGAGAACACAAATTTTCCGTTTTTTCTTCGTTTTCTTGTTTTTGCACCGGTTTTATTAATTAAAAAAGAAAAACAAACGAAAACAACAACAATTAGTAGTTTATGCAATTTTTTGGAATATAAATTCTTATGCGCCATCGTGGATAAAAAAAGGCTCGAACAATTTTCTCCATACTCATTAAAAATGGAGTGAAAGAAAAATTTCTCCAAAGCTCAGAAAATAATTATAAAAAACAGTAATTTTTCATTTGGAATTCAGACAAAAATTACTTCGTTTTCGAACTTTGGCAGAATTACAATGAAAATTACAACATGCATTTTTTCCCCAATTTCGAATGAAAAATTACCATTTTAGTACCAAAAATTACAAAGTATTAAAGCAAAATTTGGAATTTTTTTATGGTATATTTTTCAAAGTATCTAAAAACCACATTAGTCGAGCAGTAAACCAAAAAATATAAAAAAAATAACTATAAAAAAAATAAAATAAAAGAAAAATTGTTTCTTTTATTTTTCTCTGTTTGAACCGAAATTATTTACAGAAATTATGCTTACGTGCGGAGAAATCTGCTACGGCAGGTTAATCCAATCAATTAACATCATATTAACCCTTAAAGCATATTTGGGGTTGAGAATAAATATCCCAGGAAAAGTTTCATCCAAATCTGAACCTGCTTGCTCTTTGGAAAATTGGTCTTTTTTCTTAATATCAAAATATTTTCTTTTTTTTTTGTTTTTTTCTTATAAACTATACTGTTTTATGAAGGAATACTTGAAAATGATACAAAAATTTGTTCAACCCCTAAAATTCATTATTTTTTATTTGGCGACATTTTGAAAACGTTAGGGCATCCTAGACCCAGTGTAATCTGAACGTCATTGCGGGGAAGTCCATATTTTAAGGGCTAATCTTATTTCAGTGAAATCACATAAATATAATAACGGTGCCATCATGAGACACCAATTTTTGGATATTTGTGGGAGTTTGGGTGTCTATACCGAAAATATTAAGGTAAAAAATGATCTCTTTACCGTTATTTATTGCTTTACAAATAAATTTAGAGAGCAATCGCGTTTTTGAGCATTTCAAAGGTAGCCAACCCTCTTAAATGCATTACATATGAATGATGCGAATGTTTCTTTTCTCCTCTCTTCCTATCAACGTTTCTTCTTATTTCCTTTCATGCATATTTTTCCATCCTTATATTGAGAAAGAATATAATATGTTAATTAACTCTAGACCTCTACAATGGGGTCGAAAACGACCCCAATTTTTTTAGTGAAAAACTTCTTTTTTGCATTCTTGTGAAACTTTTTTCGTTTTATAGAGTTTATTTCGTTAAATTTTTACTGAATGTGACTTTATCATACGCCATTCTCTTCGTTATCAAAAAACGAAGAAAACGGTGTATAATTAAACATTATTATCGCTTACGAAGAACGTTTTATGTTAAAGAGAAGATTGGGGTCGTTTTTCTTTTTTCATTTTTTTTATTTCATAGAGTTTTCATCATTAAATCTTCACCAAATGCAACTTGATCATACACCGTTCTCCTTGTTATAAAAAAACGAAGAGAATGGTGTATGGCATTCCATGCCAAACCGACCAGTCAGTGACACCGACCATTTCTGATTATGTAGAAATTTTTTTTATGTTCAAGTAACTACTGAAAGGAGTTTTTAGAAATTATTTTCGTTTTTTATCTCTATCTGTTTAAAAATAATGAATTTTTCAAAATTTCGCACGAAATCTTTTTAAATGCTCATAGCTTTTTCAATAACAGGGATATCAAAATAAAATAGTAGGTCATTTTTTTCATTTTGAATTGTAGTTTCATAAAAAAATACAAAAAAATTATCAAAAGTCAATTTCATATATTTTTTTTTAGTTTTAATCCGAAAATTTTTTTTTTTCAAAACTTGGACCGTTTTGATTTTTTTGAAAAAATTCACAATTTTTCTAGACATATTTTTGCATGTCTCAAAAAATTCACAGCTTGTGACATCCATACCTTCTATTTTTTTCTTATTTTTTACCACGTGTAAACCAATAATTATTAGTTGTCAATCTTGAATTATATTTTTTATTATTTTTTTCCACTCATAATTCCATTTCTTAAGAAATTATGAATAGAAAAAAAAAAAAAAAATTTGGAACCGATTTCCATGTTTTTTCAGTTTTCAACCAAACATTTTTTTGACAACTTGGGCCAAATTGATTTGTTTGAAAAAATTCACCATCTTTCACGACACATTTTTACACGTCCCAAAAAATCCGCAGTTTGTGATATTCATGAATAAAGATTAATAATTGATAAATAATCATTGACTTACATGTGGCAGAGAATTGAAAAAAAAAAATAGAATTTATGGATATCACAAGCTGAGAATTGTTTGGGATGTGTAAAAATATGTCATGAAAGATGGTGAATTTTTTCAGAATAATCAAAATGACCCAAGTTGTGAAAAAAAATATGTTTGGTTGAAAACTGAAAAAAAACATGGAAATCAGTTACAATTTTTTTTTTTATTTTTTTTTTCTATTTATAATTTCTTAAGGAAAAGGTGAGTGGAAAAAAAAAATAATAAAGAATGTAATTCAGGATTGACAACTAATAATTATTGGTTTACACGTGGTAAAAAATAAGAAAAAAATAGAAAGTGTCAAGCTGTGAATTTTTTAAGACATGTCAAAATATGTCTAGAAATATGACAAATTTTTTCAAAAAAATCAAAACGGTCCAAGTTTTGAAAGAAAAATATTTTTGGATTAAAACTAAAAAAAACATATAAAATTGACTTTTGATAATTTCTTTGTTTTTTTTTTATGAAACTACAATTCAAAACGAAAAAAATGATCTACTATTTTATTTTGATATCCCTGTTGTTGAAAAAACTATGAGCATTTAAAAAAATTTTGTGCGAAATTTTGAAAAATTCATTATTTTTAAACGGGTTGAGATAAGAATGTAAAAAAAATTCTAAAAACTCCTTTCAGTAGTTACTTGAAAATGAAAAAATTTCGATAAAATAAAAAATGATCGGGGTCACGGACTGGTCGGTTTGGCATGGAATGCCCCATAATTAAACCTTATTATCGCTTACGAGGGACATTTTATGTTAAAGAGAAGATTGGGGTTGTTTTCTTTTTTCGTTTTTTTCATTTCATAGGGTTTTCATAATTAAATTTTCATCAAATGCGACTTTATCATATACCATTCTCTTCGTTATCAAAAAACGAAGAAAATGTTGTATAATTAAACCTTATTATCGCATACGATGAACATTTTATGTTAAAGAGAAGATTGGGGTTATTTTATTTTTTCGTTTTTTTCATTTCATAAGGTTTTCATTATTAAATCTTCATCAAATGCGACTTTATCATACACCATTCTCTTCGTTATCAAAAAACGAAGAGAATGATGTATAATTAAACCTTATTATCGCTTACGAAGAAGATTTTATGTTAAAGAGAAGATTGGGATTGTTTTCTTTTTTCGTTTTTTCATTTCATAGGTTTTTCATTATTAAATCTTCATCAAATGCAACTTTATCATACACCATTCTCTTCGTTATCAAAAAATGAAGAGAATGGTGTATAATTAAACCTTATTATCGCTTACGAAGAAGATTTTATGTTAAAGAGAAGATTGGGTTTGTTTTTTTTTCGTTTTTTCATTTCATAGGGTTTTCATCATTAAATCTTCACCAAATGCGAGTTTATCATATACCATTCTCTTCGTCATCAAAAAACGAAGAGAACGATGTATAATTAAACCTTATTATCGCTTACGAAGAAGATTTTATGCTAAAGAAAAGATTGAGGTTGATTTCGACCCCGTTATAGAGTTTACGTTCGAAAAAATAGATTGCAGAGGTCTAAGTTTCAATTTGAGTCACTAGTGGTGGACGCTAAAATAATTTGAAATTATTTTTCATACTCAATGCATTTGAGAGTTAAAGTTTTTCAGGGCGAAATTACTAATTATTACTATTAATTATTACTATTAATCATTGATAAAAAAAAAATTGTTAACGCATAATTAAATAACTAAACGAATATTATTCGAACAAAACCTGTTCGAATAAAGTGGCATAAATGTCACAATGGCGCCAGTAATAAAGAATTACGAAAAGTCCCTAAGAATAAAGAGTACGAAAAACATGTACAAAAGCTAAAATGTTTCTGGCTGAAAGTTCGGCCACGGATGCCAAAAGATTTTATATTATTTAAATTTGGATAAAATCAAAAAATAACAAATTACTGAATTAAATATTAATAAAATAGATAAATAAATAATAATGGAATAAATTCTATCAGAATAGAACAGTATAAATCTCAAAACGGTGGCATGAATAATAATAAACGACGAGAAAACCCTGCAAAAGAGTAAGAAAACGCGTGTAAAGAAACCTAAAATTTCTCTGGCTTCGCCGTCGAGCCAATGTCAAATTCCTCAAAATTTATTACGTCAGAATCGAAACACAGTGACATACGCACGAAACAGGACGACAAAACCCAGTAGGAAAAGCCAAAAAAAATTGGTCATATTTCAAAACAAAAAAAAAACAATAATTGAACATTTCCTTATTATTATTTTTTGTCTGAATGATGCTCCGGACTATTTTTACGAGAGGTGCAAAAGCAGATAAAAAAAAATGTTTTTTTATTGGTTTATATTTTGGGTTGCATTCTCGATGCCTCGGACAAATTCCGATGATTCAACGTATACGGCAGCGGCGCGGGCGGGTGTGCGGCAATATCTTTTAAAAATGAGATTTCTATCAATAGACCGTACAAACAGCTCGTCAACATGGACCTACATGTATAACGTGAGTTTATGTTTTTGGCGTGAATTTTAATGTAACAGAGAGACGTAAGAAACGTAAGAGATATAAGAAAAGATTGAGCTATATCGAAGCGGAAGTTGAGGGGGTTTGAAAGAGAGGGGAGGCTTAAGGGGGTTGGAGTTGAAAAAAGGGAGAAAAAAAGTGGAGAGAAGTGATTCCAGGGGCTTGGGTTGGCAAGCCTTGAAGGCGACACGTGGTATTTCCACGTGGATCTTGAGACATGAACTTCGGGATCGATACCGATATGAGGCGGTTCTCCGAATGTCAAAAAAATCGGTAAATCCCCGGATTTGTAAAAAAAAAAAGAAAAGAAAAAAAAACAGGCCGAGCCAAGGAGAATCTCGATATTTGAGGCTTTTAAAAGTCTTTCTGATTGAAAAAATGGCAGGAGGAGCTTGCGGTTTATCGAGCGAATACTTTCAACCTTTTTTTCCATCCTTTTTCGTACTTCGAAGATAACGAAAAATGGGAAAAATAATGAAAAAAAAAGGGAAAATTCATGAGGAGGATGTAAATTACACACGAGGTCTCTCGGTCCGTCCCGGAGTAGACGCGGTCGCAGCCGTCTCACTCGGTTTTCTATTTTCGTCTCACTTCAAACGTGCTTGGCCCTAGTAGCTTTCCACGACCACCCCTATCACACTTTTGGTATCATCTCCACCTAAAAAGGTAGATCGGACCAAGAAATAACGTAGATTCGTATTGGTCGAGGGCTCGAACCAATCGGAAAACTCGTACTACTCTAGGATCACGTTGCACGCGCTTATATTGGGAGCCCCCGCTCGTTTCCCCGACAGAACGGCTCTCTAACGTAAGTGCACCACGTCGGTTCGAACTTCGTTTTTCTTAATATTTAAAATTTAAAAAACAACAAAAAAAAACAAAAAACAACAACGAGCTTAATTATTTGCGAAAAAAGCTCGAGTCTGGACAACGAGAACGAGTTTCGAGTGCTTCGTACGGAAGTTCCCAATTTTCGATATAAAATTGACTTAATAAACCTTTGGAATAACGATAAAAAGCTTTGAAAAATGGAACTAAAAGCGCGCATTTAAAAACAAATCGGTTGCCTGTGACAAAACGCGGTATAACTGTTCATTTTTACAATTTCCATTATTATAAATATATACGTGTTTACATATATATATATATATATATATCGATTCGTATATATGTTTTTATAGTTAAATATTTATTTATTTATACGCAATTTAATTTATCTTTAATTAGCGAGTGAGGTGACGCGAATCAGTCGTAAATAAAACTGTATCAAATTTCGCGGGTGTGTGCGGTGTCCGTTTATGTGCAAGAGCGACCGAGAGGGTGAGAATGGGAGTGAGAGATGGGAGAGAATGAGAGAGAGAGAGTGAGAGAGAGAGAGAGGGAGGAAAAAAGAGCGCAAGTTGAGAGCGAAAAAAATGGCGTGAGTCTTTACGCTCGAGTGCGCGAAGAATTTTCAAATCTCCTTAACATTTGATTTATATTTATTTACGATTTTTAGTTCTTTTTTTTTTTGTTTTTTTTTTCGAAATATGTGCAGATTTCGAGTAGATTTTTGTTTGAATTCGAGTGCTTACTGAAACGTGGAATTTTGGAGGAAATATCTTATCAGTGCATTTGTGTGAAAAAAATTAAATTGTTTGATTTTTTTTTCTTTTTTTCATCGTTCACGATTCAATTTGCGGTTCAGTGGTCGATTCCCAGCGTGTGTATTTGTGCGTTAACGTATGAGTGTGCGTGTGTGTGTGCGTGCGTTCGTCTCGATTCTTTTGGTACTTAATTAATGACTGGGTGATAAAGTTTCTAAAATTTTCATCGGAAATCTAACGATCGGGCTTCCAAAATTTCTTTTTGTCATTCCGTTCCATGAGAATTGGATTTTTATCCAATTTTTACCATTTCGAAATATCGTTTTGAATGATTTTCGTTGAAGTTGCGTTTCCGGTTGAAGAAAAGCTCGTAATTTTAACACGGGAAAACACCATTTTTTATTTCGCTAATTATTTCAAATTAAATCGATTAAAACGATCGAATAATGAAAAAATTTGTCAGTAAAATAAACTTTTAATTTAGTTCAATAAATAAAAAGTAATATTCGCTGGAAAAGGCTGGATTTTCTATTGCTTTTTTTATAAAATTGATTTTTTTTTCTTCAACTTTTATAGGGCCGCCTAGATCGTGCCGCAAGCAGTAGTTCGTCCGTCGCCGAAATTCCCAAAGAACGCATACGAAACTGACGACATCGACGTGTAGCTATAACGCAGCATATAGCTGAAAAAAAAACCGAAATTTGAAGAAAAAAGAAATTAAAAAAGGAGCGAAGCAACGTATATCCGTTCGACATGCCGAAGCCAGTTGCTCAAGTAGGGGAGGATCCCGATCCAACCCCCTATCTCTTCGTTACTCTTGAGCAAAAAAGAATCGATCAGAGCAAACCTTACGATGGCAAAAAAGCTTGCTGGGTTCCCGACGAGAAGGAAGGATATCTTCTTGGTGAAATCAGAGCCACCAAGGGCGATATCGTCACCGTTGGCCTTCCGGGCGGGGAGGTACGTCATTCAATAATCCAACGAAACATGCTTTTTTTTACAGGGACATTCCGACACTTCCGGTTAAATCAAATAACGCGTACGACAGATAAACTACTTTAAACAAGACAGAATCGTGACAATTTGCTAAATAACTTGGAAATTTTTCGAAATATCTTCAATTTTTTGATTTATTATGAAAAAACGACGTACGACTTCCGGTTTGATCAAATTATCGGCAAGAGGGATAAAATGAACCTTAAAATGACTCGCTTATCGGCCATTTACAGAATGAGCTGTCAATAGTTCGAAATATGTGGAATTTTTTTAATAATTATCAAAAAATAACGTACAACTTCCGGTTTGATAAAAAAAATCTGCAGGAGAAAGAAACTGAGCCTTAAAATTACACGATTTTTCACCATTCACAAAATTACTTGTCAACAGTTCAAAGTATTTTCAAATTTTCACGATAACTAACAAAAAGATGTGTAACTTCCGGTTGGGCTCGAATAATCTGCACGAGAGATAAACAATTCTTAAAATAACAGAATCGTCGTTCATTAACAAAATGAAACACGAATAGCTCAAGGTATCTTTGAATTCCAATCTAATTACCAAAAATTCGTCAACTTCCGGTCTCTGGTCTAAAGTTTGTATCGCGTTTTCTTGGAACGAAGGCTCGACTGGCTCGAGGCCATCGAAATTTATTTATAGTAATGGCAGCTTATGCAACTCGGGGAAATGAAACAAGAGCCCAAGGTATTTGTCCCGAACGAGCAATCAAATTTTCGTCCAACAATTTTCAGGACATTGAATAAAGTCTCGCGTCAAAATGGCTGCCGAAAATCGTCCACGGTGATACCAAAATGGCGCTCAGCAGCGTCTAAGCCACCGGGTCTTTGTAGCAATCAAGCAATTTGTTTATACAATTTAAAGTTCCTTAAATAATTGACTATTCGTCAACATAAACAAATTCTTCAAAATCATAAAATCAAAAACAAAATTACTATCATTTTTCGATCTCAAAGACGAATTTTCGTCGCTTTTATACAAAAAAATGGAGAATTCGGGCAGTAATCTTTGATATCCAATTTTTGATGCCATTTAAATTGTAATTAATAAACAATTCGATCGTTAATTGGCATAAATCGATTTCCCAAAGTCACGCCTTCGAAAAAAGCCTCCAAAAACATTGTAATTTTTTTTCGATCTTGAAAAAAATTCGAAATTTCTTCGTATTTTTCTAATCCCCGTAAAAATCTCGAATAAATGATTGGAGCTCCGCATAAATCAATTGACAATTCATCGTTTTTGGACAGTTTTACGACACGCGCGATTAACGAAGGAGAATTACGAGTTTCGATGCTAAATTCTGACGTCGAAGCTCGATATTTTCGGTTGTTCGAACACCGGGAAAGAAACCAAGGATGGATCGAGTCTCCGAAAAGTTCGGGTGCAAAGAAGTTTAAATTTCCGAACGATTGCCGAGAGCGGCAAGGACAGGAAAAGGCGATGAGGGGGAGGGCGGAAGAGGGGGATTTGCGGGTATATGGGGAAGCTTTTAGGCTGTAGATATAAAAAGCTCGAGGCGGAGATGCCCGGCCCCGTCGCGTCAGCATCTCCGTATCGGGCAGCTCCAATCCTATTTTGAGATCGGTACAAGCTCTTTCAAAATGGGGGGAACCGTTGAGGTCACCAATTCAACGATAATTGTTTATCCAACCGCCTTTATTCTTCGATGTTTATGCATTACTTTTAAACTCCTCTAAATCAAACTTTTTACACAACCTCCGCGATCTTTTCAAATAAATATGGTAAATTTTCATTCTACAACGCGCAAACAAATTCTTTGGCTTAAATCCCAACGATAATAATCTCTAAAATCCATCCGAACATTTGCTTCTCGTCTCTTTTTATTACACTAGCGTTTACGTATAAACATTAAATATATTTCACCGTAATAATCGGATTTTATTGATGGGAATCGAAAAATCAAATACTTTTGCCGAAAATCAAATATTTTTGATCGTCAACATCATAAGAATTGAAATAAACTTGGCAGAATTTCATAAAATTCATCATTTATCGCGTATTTATACATTTTTATCCCAATATTTTCAGATGTTTTGTTATTCATTTATTTTCGTCTCATTACAATTTGATTGAGTATTAAAAATTGTAAATTTTCGAGTTTTCGAGACACCGAGCCGAAATTTGGACGCCTCGAAGTGTTGACGTTTCTTTTTCTTTATGAAAATATTTTTATACACGTTTTGTGCAATAGAAATATTATTTCACAATTTGGAAGTTCTACCGCGAAAGGTTTATGAAGATATTTTTAGCGGATGCATGAAATCTCAACAGGCTGTGTACCAGAAATCACAGAGAGAACGATGGAGTATGCTTTTTCGACGTTTGCAGCGAGAGTCTAGAAGTTATATAATGGTTCAGCAAACTCTGTTCCGGCATCGCCTGAACGCTATTGTTAGAACGCGTGGCAAGGCGTTGCCGTGCTCTACAATTATAAATTTAAACTCTGCCTCTCTCGAAACGCGGGTCAAAATATTTTCGGACGTGGAACTCGAAGAAAACAAAAAAAAAATGAGAGACAGACTGGAAGTGAAGATTCTTTGCAAAAAATCGGTATCAATCGCGTAAAAAACGACGAAAAACAAATCGTTTTGCGATCGATGAGACAAATATTTCATTTAGAATTTTTCCATTTATTTATTTCTTGATTTTTTAATCGTGGAACAACAAAGCGAGGAAATGGGGCAGTTTTTGAAAGATACAGATTCCTTGATTATAAATTGATTCGAGCTCCTGGTGATTGTTCAAAAACTGGGGGAAATAATTTATTCTGGAAATTGAATTAATCACAAGAATTTTCGATAAGCAAAAATGAAGAATTACGAACGTAATTAAGCCGAAATGCTACGCTTCTCGAATACAAAAAAAAATGTTTTACGACCCAATGTCCTTTTTATTTTCTCAACACTGAATCCGACAGGTGAAACTTTTGCACCAGGATTTAAAAATCCACGTAATAATACCAGACGACAAACTGATTTAAAGAATTCGATAATATATACAGACAAAACAATTCCACAAGGACCAATTGTCCCAAGTGAATCCACCGAAGTTTGAAAAGTCCGAAGACATGGCGAATCTGACTCACTTGAACGAAGCTTCCGTTCTTCACAACCTCAAACAGCGCTACTATCACAAACTCATTTACGTAAGTGTCTCGTATCAAACTTTTCTAACCACGAACCTTTTTTTTCTCTCTTTTGGAAAACGAAAAATAGTCAAAGGACTTCAAAAAGGACCAGCTGCAGCAGGTTAACCCCCCCAAATATGAGAAAGCCGAGGACATGTCCAACTTGACCTATCTCAACGATGCTTCAGTTCTACATAATTTGAAGCAACGTTACTACCACAAGCTTATTTACGTAAGGCTGTTCAGGAAACTGGAGACTGCTACGACAGAGTGCTGTTTTTTTCATTGTTTCTTTGTGTTTTTATCTTCTTCTTTTTACTTTTTTTTTGTTATACCGAAAGAATTATATTGGAAAAAATACTGTCAAAATCACAGTAATTAAAGGGAAAAATTAAACTTTTATAAATTTGGAATTCATTCAAAATCAAATCAAATTTTCATTTGACTTGAGAGAAAATCAAATCAAATTTTTATTTGATTTGAGAGAAAATCAAATCAAATTTTCATTTGATTTCAGAGAAAATCAAATCAAATTTTTATATGATTTAAGAGAAAATCAAATCAAATTTTTATTTGATTTCAGAGGAAATCAAATCAAATTTTTATTTGATTTGAGAGAAAATCAAATCAAATTTTTATTTGATTTGAGAGAAATCAAATCAAATTTTTATTTGATTTCAGAGAAAATCAAATCAAATTTTTATTTGATTTGAGAGAAAATCAAATCAAATTTTTATTTGATTTGAGAGAAAATCAAATCAAATTTTCATTTGATTTCAGAGAAAATCAAATCAAATTTTTATTTGATTTAAGAAAAAATCAAATCAAATTTTTTTTTGATTTCAGAGAAAATCAAATCAAATTTTTATTTGATTTCAGAGAAAATTAAATCAAATTTTTATTTGATTTAAGAGAAAATCAAATCAAATTTTTATTTGATTTCAGAGAAAATCAAATCAAATTTTTATTTGATTTGAGAAAAAATCGAATCAAATTTTCATTTGACTTGAGAGAAAATCAAATCAAATTTTCATTTAATTTGAGAGAAAATCAAATCAAATTTTCATTTGATTTAAGAGAAAATCAAATCAAATTTTTATTTGATTTGAGAGAAAACAAATCAAATTTTCATTTCATTTCAGAGAAAATCAAATCAAATTTTTATTTGATTTCAGAGAAAATCAAATCAAATTTTTATTTGATTTAAGAGAAAATCAAATCAAATTTTTATTTGATTTGAGAGAAAATCAAATCAAATTTTCATTTGATTTGAGAGAAAATCGAATCAAATTTTCATTTGACTTGAGAGAAAATCAAATCAAATTTTCATTTAATTTGAGAGAAAATCAAATCAAATTTTCATTTGATTTAAGAGAAAATTAAATCAAATTTTTATTTGATTTCAGAGAAAATCATATCAAATTTTCATTTGATTCATTTGATTTGAAAATCAAATCAAATTTTCATTTCATTCGATTTAATAGGAGATAAAATCAAATTTCTCGAACTTTTTGACGTCCAGTTGAGTATTTCGAGCGTAAATTTGAAATTTTGATAGTTCAAGAAAATCTTTACCCAAGAGAAAATCTTTACCATTTTATTTTTTCGAAAAACATAACTGATCGCAAATTTTCGGTTGAAATTTACTTTATAATTCTTTCGGTGTAATTTCCTCAGGATTCCGCTATTTTAGAACGGCCATGGAAAACTATACTGGACAAATCCATGGGCCTTTTATTTTCTAACTCTATTTTACGTTATTCATATCTATATATAAATTTGACGATTTAACGTTCGTTTTTGGTCAAGGTGCAATCGAAATTATCAGACTTTTTTTTCTAAATTGTAATTTTCAAACGAAATTATAGTTTAGAAATTTAGAAACAAATTCGTAATTGTATTTTGTGTTTTATAAATTCTGGAAAAATCGAAATTAAAATTCAAAATTTCGATATACTTTTTTAGTATGATAAAAAATAATTTTATTAAATTTTTTGCACAGATTCTCATTCGATGCAAAATATCCCGGATCCAAATCCAAAAATAGCGATAATTCGTATAAAAAAAAATATATATATTTTTTCGTAAACCAAAGTCGAAGGAATTTACAGACGTTTCTTTTTCGACTTTGTCGTATAATTGAGTATTTTCGTTGTCGTAATTGAAAAAAATGTGTCAATCAAAAGAGAGCGCTCGTTCAAGACTCGAGATTGCTCGATTTTGAAACATTCCCGTGGACGTGGAATGTTCGTTGTGTTTTTTTTTCTTTTTTTTTTATATGTGTGATTCTTTTTGGCATATAATAATTGTCAATTGTTTTTATTGACGAATCGATGCTTGGTCAATGTCCCGGATCGCATTTTACAAAATGTCGGGACATTTTTTACGTTGGAAATATAAATAGCATAATAAAGATATCAAATGTCGATTACCGATTTTGGTAATGTCAAAAAAATAAAAAAAAAATAAATAAATAAATGAAAATTAAAAATCGAGTAGATGTTACTCAATTTTTGATTTTGAGTTACGATTTGCTTGGATGTACTTACCCAATGGAGAAAAATCTTGGAGAGAAATTATCAAAAGACCAAAAATTCGATGTCACGAATTAAAAAAAAATATTTCAGGCAATTTTATCGCCATCTTTATTCGAATCTCTTGGCCATTATTTCTGGAAATACGCAGAAAATTTTTCTCCGAAAATATTTGTGATAAATAAAAAAAAAAAATTGAATAATAGAAAATTTCTCTCTTCCTGAAGATTTCTCTCAAAAACTGAACCCTGCAGCCCACGAACGAATATTTTCTCGGCCGAGAAAAGAGCAGAAAAAAGACGATGTTGTTTGATCGTAAAACGCTTCGTTGAAGAATGCACATTTATTTTTCGAATATTTAATCATCGTTAAATTGCACTTTTCAGACCTACTCTGGCTTGTTCTGCGTGGCTATCAATCCTTACAAGAGATACCCCGTCTATACCCTTCGTTGTGCGAAGCTCTACCGTGGTAAGAGGCGTAGCGAAGTGCCACCCCACATTTTCGCTATCTCTGACGGAGCTTACGTAAACATGTTGACGAGTAAGTTTGAATTTTCGATGTTCAAAAGTAATTTTCAAAAATTCCCTTTAAAAAAAACCCTCATAAACTCTTAAAAAATATATTTTATCAAAGTTTCATATCGAATGAACATTTCATGAAGTCGATTATTCAATATTAAGAATTTTTTACATAAATACACCTTAAAAGTTTCATAAAGTACCGAAATAATTAGGAAAAGAGGAATTAAAAAGGAGAAAAAAACGCTCAATAATGAAACTTATCGTCGAATTTTGTTCGTCTCTAATCAGACTCTGAGAATCAGTCTATGTTGATCACCGGTGAGTCCGGAGCCGGAAAGACTGAGAACACGAAGAAGGTAATTGCTTATTTCGCGACTGTCGGTGCCTCGACCAAGAAAGCTGATGACAGTACAGCGAAGAAGGGATCTCTGGAGGATCAGGTCGTACAGACCAATCCGGTACTTGAAGCGTTCGGTAACGCAAAGACCGTCCGTAACGACAACTCTTCCCGTTTCGTAAGTAAAAATAAAAGCATTAAAATGACGGTTTTATTAATTATTTGGAGGGAGTTGCGTTTCGTGGAAAATTGTTAAGGAAAAACGAACTTTCTTCTCATCCAGGGTAAATTCATTCGTATCCACTTTGGTCCCTCTGGAAAATTGGCTGGTGCTGACATCGAGACCTGTACGTAAACTCATAAACCCTATCAGAAATTGTCGTACTTTTCCATAAAAATAGAAAATTCAATGAATGTTTAATTGGTGCAGATCTGTTGGAGAAAGCTCGTGTAATTTCGCAGCAATCTTTGGAACGGTCTTACCACATTTTCTACCAAATGATGTCCGGCTCTGTAAAAGGACTTAAAGGTAAGGCAGAATAAATCGCGGTTGATTAATCAAATTCCGAAAAGTTAGTGAGCGACTTCAAGAAGTTTCTCAGGTCGTTTAGCAACTTTCTCGACTCGTAGAAAAGAATCTCCTCGAAAAAACAACGAGATTTTTTCAGAAATCGTTCTCTTCCACTCTCCCATTTATTCTCATGTAAAATAGGCCAATTTTAGAGAATATAATAGGCAGGTCACGTCTAGATTCAAGGCTGGAAGTTCACACAGAGCTACGCAACGTTCGAGTCATCCTCAACGTCGATTAGATGTATTTTTATTTTGTTTTCAATAATAAACCTCGTTCCATAGAAATGTGCAATCTCTCGAACAACATCATGGACTACTATTTCGTCGCTCAGGGAAAGACGACTATTCCTGGTGTCGATGACGGAGAGGAATGCACTCTTACCGATGTAAGGACCGGACGCCAAACGGATCTCTTCACGAGTTTCTATTCTTTATTTTCTTTCTGCCTTTGAATTTACAATCTTTAATCGTAATTCACATACACCCTTAACTTGTTGATTTAGTGAGTTTGATCCCTTGCATCAACCCCCTTTTTCGACCAGGACTCAAAGGATTCTGGCCTTTTTTTCCTTCTCACGTTTCCGTTGCGAAGATACTAGAGTTTTGTTTGATTTTCGATCTTATTTTCGATTTGATTAAATCAAGAAAAAGGACATTTTATAAAAGAAATATTTTTTTTTATCGTAATTTGTATTAATTAAAAAATTGTAGAATTTATGCTCGAATCGTTTGATTTCGAACGGAAATTCAATTGAATTTTTATTTAAATTCAAATTTAATGAAATAATGAACAGTCGAAGCTTTTCGATCTCCGCAACTTGGAACCGAAATGACACCCGAAGTAATTTGGTTCCCTAAACCCCCGATTTTTGTACGATGGCCAAAAAAAGGGCCAGCTTTATGTTTAGAGTTTTATTTATATTGGATCAGCCTCAAAATGGCGACTACGCCGCTCGCTGTGACACACGGACGAAGATTTGTGGATCCCTGTAGATATTTGATCATTTGAACCCTTTACAGAGCCCAATCGATCGGGTTATCCTTACTTTTTTAATTTTTGTTATTTTTCAACAACGAATTCAATCGATGCGTTAGAAATTTACAAAAACAGGGCTATCCCCGTAGTGTGAACTAGTCCCTGAAGACGATTTGACCGTTCGTCTCTTCCTGGCATCGAATCAGAGTTCAATTTATCGGTAATTAATAGAAAAAATTCAAAATTTCGACGTTTCTTCAAATTTGGTAATATTTTGTCTAATGTATTCTTACGAATTAAGTCAAAACCGATGTTTTGACTTTTTCATTTTTTAATTGAGTTTTTTAAATCGAAAATGAAGGAAAATTGATCCTTTCGTTTTTTGGACAACGAACTTGAATTATTGGACTCTGGTTTGATCGAGGGATCTTTTTTGAACGACCAGGAATCCTGTAAAAACCATACGAAACATGGTCATCAATGATTCATGGTTTACCCGCATGTATTTCGTTCCGAGTGCAGAAATGTTGCTGCTGTCGAACAACGTCCGTGACTACCACATTGTTTCGCAAGGCAAAACAACGATTCCCGGCCTCGATGACGGCGAGGAACTGCTTGCCACCGACGTAAGTGCATGACTTGTTCGAAAGGTGTCCGCTGTCATTCAGAAAATCTCATGACTCTTGCCTGAATCGTAAACAATTTTCCTGACTTGCCTCAATCGTAGATGATTTTCCAAATTTTTCACAACTTTTTTATTCTTCGATATTTCCGAAACATTAAAATAAATAGTGATGGCGAAGACTGATTCTTCTTTCTCAATTTCTGAGCTATCGATTGAAAAAAAAATACGTTAAAATTGATGAATTATGTTTGGAGATATAAGTCAAAGAGCAGTATGGGTCTTACAGACCCTTGAGTGGTCATTTAGCGCGTTGTTCAAGAGTTAATACTACCTTAAGATCTCGAATTATTTATTTTCAATATAAATTTCAAGAAATAATCTCGAATTATTTCTTTGACATGATTTTTTTCGAAACTATAAA
Organism: Rhimphoctona megacephalus; assembly: GCA_963989365.1. Classification (NCBI taxonomy): domain Eukaryota; kingdom Metazoa; phylum Arthropoda; class Insecta; order Hymenoptera; family Ichneumonidae; genus Rhimphoctona; species Rhimphoctona megacephalus. The sequence continues at coordinate 18,356,881 of OZ022418.1, read as the reverse complement.
TTTATTCAAAAATTTAAAACGATTATACGACTGTGGGATGTCGTGAGATTTTTCTGCGCAAGCCCAGGTGCAACAAAATCGTTTGCTGTGATACTCGTTTGTACATAAGTGATTATCTAAAGGGATTTCATCCAATTCGTCACTTTTGTTTTGTGTTCAATCGTTTATACCATTTATGTATTTCATCGCTGCCATCTGCGCCTCGCGAGTGGTTCATATTTTTTTGGAAATACTTTGAAACCGAACGAAAGCAAAAAGAGATCGATTTTTAATAGAATTTCAATTTTTTTCTACTCAGAAATGATGAGTAATTCGAATCCTAATTAATTCATCGAGATTAGTCAAAATATCGATACGAAAAATGAGTATAAACTTTTTTGAGCTTCCAATTAACTCAAATTTATTTAATTGATCATCAAATACGAACCACTCGTCCTTAAGCATAATGAAACGCATTTTTGCAGCAATATGGACACGCTCCGTGATGGAAACACTGCTCTTCCTTTCTCTCTTTCTCTTTCTCTTTCTCTCTGTCTATTTTTCACTTTCTATTTATTTTTAATAAATGTCGCCTTATTTATTTCTAGCTAGCAATATTATTTCACTATTTCTCACGCTCTTTTTCAGCTCTTCTGCCTGAACTTCTGTATTTTTATTTTTTTAGCAACTTTCTTTACTGCTGCTCGACACATTTTTATCTCTGTCCCTTTCTCTCTCTTTCTTTCTCTCTTTCTCTTTTCTTACGAATTAATTTTCATTTTTCCCCCTTGCATAGTAAATAGTACTGCTCTATGCACACTTTTCTATCGTTTTTTTTTTCATTCTTTTTCTTCACTTGCCGCAAAAAAAAACGAGACTATACTTTATACTGATTAGCGGACGTATTGGTCTGAATTCTTTTGCCCTAGTTTGAACCACCCTCTCCCCACAAATTGGGGTTCATACACTCTCAAAAAAGGTTGCTCCCTCCTCTAAATATTTGAAAAACCTTCGTCATATATAAAATGTAAAAAACAACACAGAAATGTGCCTGCTGACCAACCGCATCGGAGACTACTTCTTCATTAGCCAGGGTAAGACACGAATTCCGGGAGTCAACGATGGAGAAGAGATGGAAATCACCGATGTAAGTCCCCCGGATAGGCTTCCTACATTTTTGTCTATTTTTTTCGCATACTTTTTCCACTGGTCGCTTGTAACTTGTCAATCTCTCTTTCGATATCATTTCTTTTCAAAATATTCAATCAAATTTATATTAATTTTAATAGGAAAAAACAATAACGTTAAGAATGTTTAAATCCATTTTTTCTGACATCGCTTTTTTGATAATTATCATCGAGTTATTTTTTCGCAATTTTTCTTTCCCAAGACGAAGCAAAATGGTCTGATTATTTTTCGAACAATTTTTCGTTCGATTATTTAGTCAGTAATTTTTTATCACGAATCAAACAAAGTGAACATTCCCTAAAGTTTGAGGGGGAAAAAAAAAAGTATTATTCGAGACATTGTGGCAAAATCGTAAACAATTTGTATTTCGTAAAAAAAAAAATATTCAATTATACAGATTTATTGTTTGTTCCGTTGTTTCGATTTTTATGGGGAAAATTGACGAAAGAGAGTGGACAGGAGCTCGAAAAAGTGATGTGAAAGTGTGACAAAAGCAAAAATCCTGCCCCCCTGCTGCTGCGCAGTTTCCCTGCCGCTGCCAAAGGGGGGCGGGAACTGGGGGACCTACAAATTAACAACCGGGATCCCTCAATACCACCCGCTCCCCATTTTGCAGTAATTGTCATGCTCGATTTTCCAAAAAGCCACAAAAAATGATAAAACAATAATTAAATCTTGATAAATATTTAAAAATTGATGAATTTTTGGCGATTCCTTAAGGGGGAGTGACGATTGGTGTTTTTTTGTATAAATTTATCGACTGCACGACAATCACTGCATTAAAAAACGACTCCAAACCCCATAGCTAATTCTGCAAGTAGTGTAAAATCGTCGTTCAACAAAACACGTTTCTGTAATTAAATAATCATAAATCAGATATAAAAAAACATCGTAATTTAGGACATTTTTAAGAGCCAGGACCAGAAATTAGTTGATGACTCGAAAATAGTGAACGCCTTTTGAAAAACAAAACGAAATTTGGCTACTTACGACTAATGTTACGTGAGAAAATAATTAAATCAGTTAAAAATGATTCGCAGCCATGTGCCTATTATCGAACGACATTCACGACTATTACAATGTGGCTCAAGGAAAAATCACAATCCCGAACGTCGATGACGGCGAGGAATGTACGCTTACGGATGTAAGTCCTTCACAAAATCTCGTCCGAATTCTCTTGGAACAATTAAAGTCCCTCGATTTTCAAATAAAAAAAGAACCAATACAAACCAGAAGCACTTGACCCTCATAAAATCGAATGATTTCATTCTTTAAGAATGAAACTTGAATTATTTATAAATTATTCGATAGATTCGAATAATTCGGATTTTCAATTATTTTCCCATTGAATTGTCCCCCATGTAATTTGGTTTGATCAGTCTTGAAACCTCTCATTGGTGTTTTTGAACCTCCCCCCTCTCCCTGTCGAGAGACGAGAACCAATTTAGGCAAAATCCTAAAAACGACTCGTCGTTTATCCACAGTTATTATTTTTATTAAACAAATGTAACTTTTTTTCACTCCTGTCTGATCTTCGTTGTAGTTTGCTCCCGTATTTTCCCCGTTACCAATTTCGGTCGGATTATGTCAAAGATTATATGGAGACCACACAATCCCCTGTAGTTTTTGGATCCTGCTACCTTCGAGAAGAAAAGTCCGTTAAAAAGAGTAGAATTTTATTGAAAATTTCTTTACGAGTCGTTCATTTCTACTCGTTTAATTAAAAAATTGTTTATTTTCCAAAAAAAGTGATTTAGCATTCTAAATTTGTATATATTTCAATCAATTTTAATAATAATTCCAAATACATCGTAGAAAAAAGAAATGCAGCGTTTATAATTGTGTAAAAAGCAAAGAAGATCTTCGAAACAAAGGACGAAATCTCCGGAGTCTTCAATTCGATCATCCCGAATTGACAATCGTCGTAGTCGAAGTAAAAGAAAAACAAAAACGAAATAACGAAAATCTCCATGAGAGGACCCGTAATTAAGGTGGTTCGTACACAAACAAACAGAGAGTGAACCATTCGTTGGAACACTCGACCGTAGAGCCTACAGAAGCTTAACACCAAACGCTGCTTCTGCTTCGCTCTTTGTGACTTTTGCTTCAAACGAACCATTTCTTCCACAAAATCAACCAAAAAAAAACAGCAACGAAACAATTATACATGCTATTTCTGTCCTTAAGCTTTTTATCGCCTTTGTGTCACCCTTAGCCGCTTAATAAATTGCCTCTGAGTGCTTCTGCTAACATCATCACATTAAATTTATCGATTTATTCCATACGAAAGACCAAAAAAATCATATTTGCAAAGCCACATTTATTAGTCTTCCAAAAACGAGCAGAAAATTTCGAAATTCCTTCGAATTTCCGTTTCAATTGCCTTCAAATATTTTTTGGCAATTTTTATCGTGAAATTGTTGAATTTTCCGCTCTTTTGGGATACAGAAACGAAATTCATCAGGCCCTTAATACCCTTCTTTTAATCCCATCCAGCAAGCCTTCGACGTTCTCGGCTTTACCCAAGAGGAAAAGGATGACATCTACAAGATCACTGCCGCTGTCATGCATATGGGTGGCATGAAATTCAAGCAGAGAGGTCGTGAGGAACAGGCTGAGGCTGATGGTATGGAGGTGAGTCAAAAAATAAAATTTACACGTTTTTTATATCCTGCTCCAGTGATAAAAAATACGAATAAAATCACATATTTTCATCGACGAATCTAAAAAGTAACAAACTACGAAATAAAGATCGATAACTAAATTTACATGTAAATTTAATGAAATAAGTCAGTAAATAAACGTCAAATATTACTAATTTATTATTCTTTGCTTAAATTATAAAAAATATGAAGAAGAAGATGCAATGAAAATTTTATTTGACGAATTTTGACCGAATAAATACCAAAAAAGCATTCAAAATTAATTTGAAAGCAAAATTTGACTTGGATTCAAATTTTAAATTTGGCATTTGGGTTATTCGGCCAGGAAGAAAGATCACTCGTTCTGGAATAATAATAATTTTGAGTCCCAAAATAAGGCAAAATATTTGGAACTTACTCGTGATTGCAGAAAAAATTAATTTAGTTCTGCTGCTACACTTTACTGTACAAATCGATTTGATTCTTTTGATTACAGGAAGGTGAGCGCGTCGCTAAACTCCTCGGTGTCGACTGTGCCGACATGTACAAGAATTTGCTGAAGCCTAGAATCAAGGTCGGTAACGAGTTCGTAACCCAAGGTCGTAACAAAGACCAGGTCGCCAACTCCGTCGGTGCCATGTGCAAAGCCATGTTCGATCGAATCTTCAAGTGGCTCGTGAAGAAGTGTAACGAAACTCTGGACACCAAACAGAAGCGTCAACATTTCATTGGTGTACTGGATATCGCTGGTTTCGAAATTTTCGACGTGAGTTTTCTCGTTCGCTTTTATGTCTCAATTACAATTTTTCTAGCTCTTGCGAAAATTCGATTCGAATCTGATTTAGTTCTAAAAAACTTGTGATCGAAGTTACTTCAATATTTCTTCCGAATTTCATTCCTGACGATCGATAACGAATCGAATTTTACTGAGCAACACGAAAATGGACCAAAGACTGATGAAAAAAAATCGCAATTTGTTCAAAACTCGAAATATCGCTCGTGATAAATATCAAAATTTTATTCGCCTTCTTTACAACGCAGATCACATTTTTTTCAATTTTTCTTCACCACGAAACGAAGTCAATATGGTACTAAAAAAAATTTAATAATAAATTATGAAATCTTCACTATTTTTTTTTTTTTTGAAAATCTAGTAAAGATTTAAAAAAAATGAAGTATTTTAGTAATAAATGGATTGTCGTTAATAAGTTGATGAAGTAATACGATGACGGTATTTGGTCCATCAAAAATCACTTTACAATTGATCATTTGACACCTCCATGACACAGGCAACATGAAAAGGTATATCAGACGCAAGGGATCGCAATTTTTGAGTGTGTTCATCACGAAAAGTTGGAATTTTCGTTGGCTGATATTAGATTTTATTTTTGCCCGCCCTTGAAACGTCCCATTTTATAGTACAACGGTTTTGAACAACTCTGTATCAACTTTACCAACGAGAAACTCCAGCAATTCTTCAACCATCACATGTTCGTACTCGAGCAAGAGGAATATAAAAAAGAGGGCATCAATTGGGCGTTCATTGATTTCGGAATGGATTTGCTCGCTTGTATCGAGCTCATCGAAAAGGTAGCTTCGTCTACCCCCAATTGTTCCCTGAGTGTCGAGAATCAAATTGAAAGAAACAAAAAAAAATGCCTCAAGAGGGTTCTTGCAAGCGCGCGTTCTTCATTTCATATTATTTTTTTTCCTCCTCGGCTACGAGTGACGAATACATCGAGAATTTCTTGTCAGTTGGTGGAGATCTGATCGAACGAGAAACACGGTAACGTGTTTGAATTTTGCCCCCCCCCCCCCCCCAATGTAATCCAAAATTCACCAAAAAACCGCGTGTTTTTTTGTTTCCTTGCTCCTCCTCTGTTTAAGATCATCATTATGAAATGATGCTCGCCTTCCTTCGATGTGCTTGGATCGCCAGGCTATATCGACGTTCTTTAACTATCATTTTATCGATATTAAGACGTTGGCATGGTTTTTACCAAATCCACTTTAAATATATATAAATATTTATATATATTTTTATTTTCGTACTCTCATTCCAAAGAAATTCTAATACTTTCGCCTTACAATCTCTTCTTTTCCACCAATCAATATAAATCCCAACGAGCAGTCATCAAGACCATTGCTCGTGCCCTTACTCGTCCATTTACGAACGAGGATCATCTGGAACTACAGATTTCTTCAGCTGTAATATTTTCCCTCAAGTTCTTTTATTTTATGGGGTCAAATGAAATAAGAAGGAAAAACAGTGGATGCAATAACACTCGCGATCGTCGAATAGATTTTTCTCATATCATGTACTACTCGCTCAACAATCGAGCGAGTTCTATCGTCCGAATACTAAGACGTACTACACTTTTTTCTCACCCACGTCATTGTCAATATCAAAGCTCTATGATATCTACTAATTGCTTAGTGGAAAATGGACTTGAACCAATTTCACTGATCCTGGATTGATGACCATCTGGACAGACACTTAATAACATCGTGATCGATCTTTATTTGAGACTATGTTGATCTACATGGAAAGAATCATATTTCAAAAAATACCAAAAAATTTTAACGAAGGAGCATTAAAAAATGAAGGAAAATATTAAATTGTAATTTTAGTGTAATTACAATAAAATTTCTTGTTTATTATACGAAATTTTGACGGATTGACCTCTAAATTTGGATGTTCAGTAGGATATTTAGCACGTTAATTCGATAATTACTTTTTCTGACACGTTTCAACCAACAAAACGTCCCAATTAGTGAAAAAAATCGAATTTTTGTATTTGTCTCCCTGTTTTAGTATCGTCATGATGATTTTGGGTAAAATTGACTGAAACATTCTTTCCGTGTAGTAATGGAATACTAGAACCTTTTAAAAAGCTCCAAGTACAAAATTGCTAGCGCGACAGCAAAGTACGAAGCATTAAATGATTCCGAAACGATGCCAAAAAAAAAGATACGAAAGGTAGAAAAAAAGATGGAATAACGAATGAGAAAAGAGTGTGCCACGGCATTTTAAGCAGTAAATTGACTACTGTGCCTTTCCTCGAGCAGTTCAACAGTTTTGAGCAGCTCTGCATCAACTTCACCAACGAGAAACTTCAACAGTTCTTCAACCATCACATGTTTGTCCTCGAGCAAGAAGAATACACGCGAGAGGGCATTGAATGGTCATTCATTGACTTTGGCATGGATCTCCTCGCATGTATCGAACTCATAGAAAAGGTATACATACAGGTGGAATCGCTGATCGGAATGATTAGTGACGCTGGTATGAGAGCAAGAGACTTGCAGCACAAAAACAAACCAAACAAACAGCACACGATTAAAACCAAAACAAAAACATGGTCGAAAGCTTCGGCCACTTACATCTAACGCTTTTAAAAGTAAACGTCCACTGTTATCGTTTGATTTACACCACGTTCATGCATTTTGTCTACTTAAACTATTTTCTTCTCCAATCTCGTGATTTTCCTTCGTCGCAGCAAATGGGGCTGATAATTTCGGGTAAAGAGTCTTGTTTGCGGGTTAAATATCGCAACACTGCGAAATATGTTCGCAATGCGATTATTATCAACGTTTATTCATCACATATGTTGTCCTCATCATCATCATCCAATATCGCAACACCACTTAAAGAACACGAAAAATCGAGCTATTTATTGTTCGAACTGATTTATCCGAAACGATGATACTTTAACGATAAATCACATACGTTATCCCCGTACCGTTTTTGCATTTTGGCTCGAACAGTACAACGGCTTTGAGCAGCTATGTATCAACTTCACCAACGAAAAGTTGCAACAATTCTTCAACCATCATATGTTCGTACTTGAACAAGAAGAGTATAAAAAGGAAGGAATCGAGTGGGCGTTCATTGACTTTGGCATGGACCTCCTCGCATGTATCGAACTTATCGAGAAGGTACTGGAACTTAAGTAACACGTGCTCAATTGGTCAACCGGCCAATTTGATTATTCACAACAGCAGCAACTACAAAACAAATGCAAAAATCAAACAAACTGTGAACTTTAAGTGACCGACGGTGAGAGCTGGGTCGCCAAAGCATCAAAGATACTGTTGCCATGTTTGCTTGGGTTGCGATTGATGATGATGACGTTAGAAAGACGTTGATCGTCTTTTACCCTCTTCTCTTTTAAGGCGTTTGGTATATTCGTAGGTAAACGGACACCTTGCGCCTGGCGGATATATTGTTTATTCCGACCATTCGTTTTTCTACCCCCAACCGCCCTTTTCTGTTTTTCTCGAGTGACCTGAAACTCTGAAACATAATCATCAGCACGACCCTATGATCCTTATGCATTTACCGGAACTTCGGAATGAAAACCGAGCGGTTTATTACTTCAAATTATTCCCCCCTTGAAAACATAGTTCAAATTTTCATCACGACGCATCAGGTTCACTCAAATGGACTTTTGATTACGCTGTGATTTGAAATTTTGATCCGCGTTCATGATAAATCGTACTTAGACCTTTACATTTACTTTTAAAGATGTTTTACTCTTACGTTCCGAAGCGTATATTGATTTTTAATGATAATTGTGACAGCATTGATTGAAAAAGAGTAAAACATCTTTTCATTATCGATTTATTTACACGAGGCCCCCGAAAGGATTCAAATAAGATCCGGCCTGCGTTTGATCCCTCAAAAGCCTTATCATGGAATGATTTATTACGAGAATACATCGTGATAATCGATCTAAATAAATAAATAGCATGTTATTCGAGGCTAAAACAGTCATATGACAACTGGAATGCCTTTGTTTTTTCCATTATCCTCCGCCATGCAGTTCAACAGTTTTGAGCAACTCTGCATCAACTTCACGAATGAGAAACTTCAACAGTTCTTCAATCATCATATGTTCATACTCGAGCAAGAGGAGTACACGCGTGAAGGAATAGAATGGACGTTCATTGATTTTGGCATGGATCTCCAGACAACGATTGATCTTATTGAGAAGGTACTATGTCGAGACTCGGCAAAAATACCCGATTGGACTCGGGGCATGAGCTCGCTGTACCTTTGCAACTAAGAAAACCAAAAATACCAAAAAATATGATGCTCGAGCATGAAATACTGTCACTTTCTCTTTCCTCCTCTTTCTCTGAGTGAACAAACGCCAAAAATTCTTTTCTATCGTACTAACAACGATGTTTCATTTCAGGTCATTCCTACGTATCTTTTTGATCATATTGTTTATCTATTTATACGTTTTACCTGAGAATCACGAGTTGTAAATAAAGAACCCGGAGAGGACGTAACACCATGCAACTTTGCCTCTGTCTTCCTCAAATATTTTCTATGAAATATACAAAAATCTCCTCATGTGTTATCTGTTTTTCTTTTTCGTTGTTTTTCCGTTTTCCTCTATGTGTTTTTTGCGTGTGTTTTGCATCTTATGCACATCGAATTGGACGCATGCGGCGATTGTACAAATACTATTGGATCCGCGTTACCAGTTCAACGGATTTGAGCAGCTCTGTATCAACTTCACAAATGAAAAGCTTCAACAATACTTCAATCACTTCATGTTCGTCCTCGAACAGGAGGAATATGAAAGGGAGGGTATCACCTGGACTTTTATTGATTTTGGTATGGACTTGCAGTCCACGATCGAGCTCATTGAGAAGGTAAAGCTTCGCGCCTAACTTAACCACGCTTTTGTGCCGACTGGATTACCAAAAACATGTTTTAAGCGCGCCAACAGTGCATCATCGATAACACGAGCCATAAACGACGCGCTTGCAAGTTTATTTTTTATTGTTGTTTTTTTATACGTTTTGCAGGTTATTGTGATATATTAGACGCCATTTTTTTATGATTAGTAAAGAAAAAACGCCGATAGTTAAATCATTTTTGAACTCGTAGTCTCATAGTTACGGATTTTCAATTTATTTTTTCCTATTTTTATTATTGATACGAATTCGCTTTTTGTACGAATCTCACTACGAAATTTTAACTTTCATGAAATTTTTATACAGAACCGTAAATTCATTATTAGCTTAATTCTCATCAAATTTTATCATCACTAAAGTTTAGTAGTCGCAATTGCAATTTTGGTTTTTTTGATTAAAATGAACAATAAAATCGGGCTCTTAGATGCCGAACGTAGATAATCAAAAACATAATGTTGAATCGCTTCTCAGGCAATCGTACGATTTTTTCAGAGTGGCGTGTATTTTAAAAATTCAAGATAAATGAATAAATTTCAAGAAAAATACATTCTTTTTTCATTATTTTTTGACGGGAAAAATAAAAATATGATGGCGTTATTTCAAAGGAACGAGGCAACGTCCGAAGACTCAGGGCCCGAACTAAAATCACATATTTCTTTCCAATCTAGCCCATGGGTATCCTCTCGATCCTTGAGGAAGAGTCTATGTTCCCGAAAGCCACGGACAAGACGTTTGAGGAGAAGTTGAACAACAACCATCTTGGCAAGAGTCCCAACTTCCTCAAGCCGAAACCACCCAAGCCCGGTCAAATTGCGGCTCACTTCGCTATTGGCCATTATGCTGGCAACGTAAGTGTGCCACTCGTTTAATCGCATTAATCAACCCTTGACCCCTACGATCTATTTTTCCGAACATAAACTCTACAACGGGGTCGAAAACGACCTCAATCTTCTCTTTAGCATAAAATCTTCTTTGTGTACGATAATAAGGTTTAATTATACATAATTTCCTTCGTTTTTTGATGACGAAGAGAATGGTGTATGATAAAGTCGCATTTGGTGAAGATTTAATGATGAAAACCCTATGAAATGAAAAAAACGAAAAAATGAAATAACCCCAATCTTCTCTTTAACATAAAATGTTCATCGTATGCGATAATAAGGTTTAATTATACACCATTTTCTTCGTTTTTTGATAACGAAGAGAATGGTATATGATAAAGTCGCATTTGGTGAAAATTTAATTATGAAAACCCTATGAAATGAAAAAACGAAAAAAGTAAACAGCCCTTGTCTTCTCTTTAGCATAAAATGTTTCTCGTATGCGATAATAAGGTTTAATTATACATCATTTTCTTCGTTTTTTGATAACGAAGAGAATGGTGTATGATAAAGTCGCATTTGGTGAACATTTAATGATAAAAACTATGAAATGAAAAAAACGAAAAAAGAAAACAACCCCAATCTTCTCTTTAACATAAAATGTTCATCGTATACGATAATAAGGTTTAATTATACACCATTTTATGCGTTTTTTGATAACGAAGAGAATGGTGTATGATAAAATTGTATTTGGTGAACATTTAATGATAAAAAACCTATGAAATGAAGAAACGAAAAAAGAAAACAACCCCAATCTTCTCTTTAACATAAAATGTTCCTCGTAAGCGAGAATAAGGTTTATTTATTCATATACCCTTTGTTTTTTAATAACGAAGAGAATGGTATATGATAAAGTTGCATTTGGTGAACATCAGCGACGAAAACTCTATAAAACGAAAAAAATACAAAAAAAGTATTTTACAAAAGAAATGAGGGTCGTTTTCGACCCCGCGGTCCAGGGTTAATTAATAAAAAATAAATCGATTTCTTGGCTACATGCAAAAACGACGTTGAACGATTCAGGTACCCTACAACATCACGGGATGGTTGGAAAAGAACAAAGATCCGTTGAACGACACCGTTGTCGATCAATTCAAGAAATCATCCAACAAACTGTTGATCGAAATCTTCGCTGATCATCCTGGACAGTCCGGTGGTGGTGCCGCTGAAAAGGGACGTGGTAAAAAGGGAGGTGGTTTCTCCACTGTATCTTCTTCCTACAAGGAACAGTTGAACAACTTGATGACAACTTTGAGGGCTACTCAACCTCATTTCGTACGTTGTATCATCCCGAACGAAATGAAACAACCCGGAGTCATTGACTCCCACTTGGTAATGCATCAGCTCACTTGTAACGGTGTGCTTGAAGGCATTCGTATCTGTCGTAAGGGATTCCCCAATAGGATGAACTATCCTGACTTCAAGCTACGGTGAGTTACTTTATTTATTTTTTTTTTTTAACTTTAAGATAGTTCTCATGTTATTTTCCAAAAGTTACATTTCTAGGGAACGTAACGCAGGTTTTGGCTAAGATTGTACACTTTTTAGACTTTTAGACAAAAACAAAAGCCTTCAGATCTTTACCTCTTCAATTCATGGCTCGTGTTACGTTGTTTAAAGTTTCATTGTTATTTACAGCTGTATCTCGTAAACAAAAAACAAGAGAATTTCGATTTTTTATTCATTTTAATGAATATACCGAAATGTAATTGGGAAATGTAATTTCAACAAAATCGTAAGAGATTTTTGCAGCATATTATTACAAACGGTATCAACTTTGATTGTGAATATTTCGAGTTCGAAAGAGAAGATAAGAGAAGCTTCACGATCGTTTAGAAATATTTAATTGTTTTAAAAGTGCATTTAAACGAGCACTTCCTTAAAACGCAGAGTTCAATTCGTCGTTTATATCGATTAAACGTCGAAAAAATGTTTTCTATGGCACCGATGCTCATTTATTAAAAAAAAAATGCACAAATTTAATGATACCTGCGAAAATACCATTTCTGGCAGATAAATTCGATATTTTTTCCTGAATTTTTCATTAAAAAACTTAGCCAATAGATCTGATCTTGTTTTATTGGAGAATTTCACGAGAGATCAGTGAATAAATATTATTCTCTCTTGGCGAACAGTTACATGATCTTAGCGCCAGCTATAATGACAAACGAACCTGATCCGAAGATCGCAGCATCAAAATGTTTGGAAACGACAGGTCTAGATCCAGACACCTACAGGATCGGTCATACCAAGGCTAGTTAAAATTGCCCCCGAAATAATTCCAGCCCTAAAAAAACAAACGATATTTCATTCTCATCAACACCAGTCCGATTTGACCCTTAGTTAGTGAATTAAAAACAATAACGATGACGAAGAGACCAAACCCTGCGTGAAACCCCGTAAAAAACTCCGAGAAATCCCAGTCTCGGTTTGCAGTGACCCTTTCGATGGATTTATTTACCCCGTAGCCCCCCCTCGCCCCGTTACGTATTACACTTGTTTTTTTTTTATCTCTTTACTATTCCAGTAGGTATTGTTTCCTTTTGTAGGATCGTGAGTGTACAAAATTACGAGCTTCGATCATTTTTATTCATTTTACTCATCTTAGTTAGTCTATTTTGCATGCTAAGTTGTATATCGAATTTTTTTCACCCTTCCATACAAGATCGTAGCAAGGACCACCGAACCAAGGACAAGCAGAAATTACTAAAATTATGAGAAATTTTTCTTTATTCAACTTTTTACGCGATTTTTCAAATTCCACGTAGTATTTTCATTCCAATTACTAATAAATGGTCCACCTGTTTGTGCGTGACCCCGTATCATAGGTACAAGATTCTGGCGCCCGCAGCCGTCGATGCCCTCGGTGGAGATCCGAAGAAATCGGCTGGAGCTGTTCTGGAAGCCTCCGGCCTCGATCCTGAACAATACCGCCTTGGACACACCAAGGCATGTCCTTATCATCGAGTCATTTTATCACAATCTCACTACTTCATTACGCCGCTCGCGTTTTCTTTCCAATTGCATTTTCTCTGTACATACTCGCTTTTGTTTGTTGTTTTTTATCCCCCCTCCTCCCCCCCCCCCCCCGCCCCCCATATTCGACGAAGCCGGTTTTTCGTAACGGTCAGTGAAAGAATTGTATTTGTTTTTTTAATTTTCGTAAAAATGATCATAACGAAGGGACAATCCGAAATTTTTATAACAAAATAGAATTTTTCATTAGAAAATTTGGTACTTCAAGTAAAATTTGACAGCTGCACTTTGTGGTTCAAAATTTTTCAAAATATTTAATAAAAAATGCATTTTGGTTGACATTGTTGAAATTAAAAAAAAAATGTATTAATTTTTTTTTATTATTACGATGATTTTGACTTTGAATTTGAACGGAAATTAAGTTTATAATTCTTTCGGTGCACCAAATTCCTTAGAAGGAGGTCCGTTCCTGCAGCGTTAGTCCGGAGACGAATCAACTAACGCCCTTTTTATGTTTATTTTGCTTTTTTTTGTCGCCGAAAACTACGTCTCGAACCTTAATGCTCTTCGTAACAGGGCGGCTAAGGTTCCAGCGATGAATTTATTTGGTTGTTATTATTTATGTGATAATTTGCCAGGTTCTACAGGTGGTAGAATCCCTTTTATTGAGATCGAAGAAAGCACACGATCCAGAGAGTATTTTAATCGTTGAAATTAGAGCCAGTATTTTTTTTATAATCTAAAAAATATGTTTTAGAGTTGTTTTTTCGCGTTGGCTCCCTCGATAGTGTGCGTTCGACGATTGCACATGTACTCTACGAAATGTGATTAATCATGAATATGGGAAATCCTCAAAAAATACGCGCAGAAATGATGGAAAAAGTTCTGTCTCACTGCAATTTCCCAAAAAAATATTGAAAAAACACCGATCAATCGTGTTTTTCATTCTCAGTCTGACACTGAGAACAACTTTTATTAACATTGTGCTTGGTTTTTTGTTCTTTGTTTATCCGAATCGTACAGATACAAAATTCTGTGCGCAAACCTCGTTAAAGACTCTACAGATCCAAAAAAAGCTACCGCGATCATCCTCGAGGCTATCGATTTGGAAAAAGATCAGTACCGAATGGGTTCTACCAAGGTACAGGATACCTTTGGCTCTTGAAATCATTAATGCCAGTTTTCGACGAAATTCAACGCTTTCTTTTATTAATATTCTAATGAAATAATCTTGTTGTAGCTTAAAAATGTTTTACACGTGTGTTTTCCAGTTGCAAATTTTATATTATCAGAATTTCGGTCTTTAACAGTTGAAATAAAATTTGAAAAGAATGAGCCATCCTTGGGAACAACATTATTAATTTAATAATATAATAATAATACGAAAAACTGCTCGACAAATGAATCACACCATTTTTTTTATCGTTCAACATAAATTTGTTAATTTCTTTCAATTCTTAGGCACTTTTTCAAAATCTCATCGTTTTTTTGGATGCTTTTTTTATAATTTTGAAATATGAACGTATTATTATTAATTTTTCAGATGTTGTAACTCTTAATGTTGAAATTTTGGATTTATTATTGTCGAAAATTGATACACGAAACATCCGAACGATGTCTGAATAATTTCAGATTTTCATCGAATCGCTACGAGCACAGAAGCTTTGAAAAAATAAAGTTAAAGCTGGAAACAAGATGCAAAACATGCTCAACTGATCGATTTATAACTCGATTTATAAAACGAGATTTATCGTGCCACGTTTTTTTTTTTTACAAGCTCGCCATTCAATCTTCGTTACTAAATTCTAATTTTACGCATGAGCGCGTATGAAAAATGCAATTTGTTTAATTGACGCAACAGCGATGTTCGTCCTCCGGTACAAAGAATAATGACAATGAAGACTTGACTCACGATCAAAAAGCCTAACTCCAGAGTTGCGTATGTAACAGGTAACAACTCTGATCTCGAAAAAATCAGAGTATTACACAAAAATCTTCATTCCCACCGCCAATCGAAATATTCATTAACTTTAATTCAACAACCTTCTTTTTTCTCCTAAACCGAAATTAATTTCAAGACAACCTGCTGAATAATAATCGTTTTTTTCGCCCCTAAAATATCGCAATATTCCCATACTTTTACGCCTCCAATGTGACAACACCACTACAATTACTGTACAATTACTGAAGAGCGATGATTAAGCCATCAAAAAAGTTCGAGCCCTCTGTCAAATTGCACGATTGTTTTCACCAATTACCAGCTTTTTAACCAATCGCTGATTTCACGAACTACACTGCATTCCACTCATTTATCCATCAATATGTACACGCGTATGATTGTCGGAATCCATGAAAAATAATAATTTCTCGATTTAAATGAACTTTAATCGTGCAAAGGTTGTTTTTGGTCTTTTTAAAAGTAAATTTGGGTTCTTCATTGTCGTCACAATTTTCACATACTTATCGACATTGAATACAACTGAAAAAATTGATTTTTAATCTTGAAAGCTTTTTTAAGAAATTCAATAAACAAAAAATGTAAAATTAATTGTTTATGATTAAATAATTAAAAATGAATTGGATACGAACGAACGAGTTTGCTGGATCGATGAATATTTTTTAGATTTAATAATCCATTTTAATGAATAAAGAATGAATGTTTATCGATAAAGAATCAGATCGAAATTTAATGAACAATTTCGACAGTCACGAACGCGATTACATCTTGTGAAAATATTTCGTCAATGAGAAGCACTCGTTTTATTGACAATGGAAATGGTCCTTACGAAAAAATTAGGTATTCTTCCGTGCCGGAGTACTCGGTCAAATGGAAGAATTCCGTGACGAGCGTCTGAGCAAAATTGTCTCATGGATGCAAGCTTTCATCCGAGCTTACATCGCTCGGAAGGACTTCAAGGCTCTCCAGGAACAACGTTTGGCGCTCCAAGTCGTCCAGAGAAATCTTCGCAGATACCTCAAGCTTCGTACCTGGCCCTGGTGGAAACTGTGGTCCAAAGTCCGACCTCTTCTCAACGCTAGCCGCATTGAGGATGAGTTGGCTGTGAGTAGATTTAAAAAAAAAAAAGATTCTACCACGATGTCGCCCGAGCTTTATCACCGTTATTCTCCATAATGTTCTTTTTTTACTGATTTTAAATCTTTCCACGAGATTCGGTCAACGTCTTTGAATCTGAATCACTTGTTACGTTGGTAGCTTTTATTTTTAGTACATAGTAATTCCGGTATAATTAGATCGCGGGGTCTGAACTTACCTTTCAGTAAATTTCAATCTGATTCGAGAATTATTACTCACCGAATCTCGAATTCTGACCAGTTGTCACGCTTTTGACCATTTCTTGCTAATTAGCACTAAAATTCAACTCTCTCTCTCCCTCGATCTCTTGTGGAAAATCACTCTGTCCAATGAAATTATTCCTCGGCTTCATTTATTTTTACTTTCATAATTGAGGATCCGAGCTACGGGCCTAAAATAGAACGCATAATTCAGACATTTTACTCTTCATCGTTTCGAGAAATTCGGATTGAATTCAAGCTCTTCGGACACCTTCGAAGAGAGACACTCTTGAAATGGTCCATCGATTTTTCATCAATTTAGTTATTTAAAAAAAAAAAATCACTTTAAATGGCGTGCTTAAGGTAATCATCGAACATTAAATAAAAAATAAAGTTAATTAAATTACTAATTGCAGAAAACGATCACTGAAAATCTTTATTCAACGTTTATCACTTTTTTGTTCAATTTTTCTTCGACTTTTATGGATGAAAATCTTGAAGAATACAAATGAGAGATTAATTGATAATCATTTAACGGGACAGACCTAGTTGGAACGTCAAAAAAAAGGCCTTTTTTCCGATTTTTTTTTGGTCAAACGATAAAATAATTCACAACAAAAGTTCTTCCGTTTAAAAGATACATATGTAATGTATATGTTGCAATTTTTTCAACGCAATACATATCGAAATAAGCTGGTGACCGTCAATTGCCGAGGACGCTGCAAAAAAAAACACGGTTTGCGGTGATCAAGCTCACGCTGCAACGGCTCATCTGAAACAAAAAAAACGGAGGGGATTTTTAGTTAATGATATAATGCTCCAGTTGAACGAAGGGTTTTGAAAAATTTCCATTTTTCACAAAATGGCGGCCGTTAAAAGTCAAAAGTGTTTTTTTGACCAAAATATCAGTTCCATTTTTTGCTATTAAAAATAAAAATAATTATCCAAAAAAAAAATCCTTCGTTCATATGGAGGACTACCATGTATAGAAGAAGTGATATAAATTTCAACCCGATCGGTAAAGCCGTTCTCGAGCTACAGTGATCACCGACTTCAAAAACATGGTTTCGAGAAAAACGCACTTGAAGTCCGCTACCTGCTTACCTATGGCTCAGACACGACGTGCTACAAAGTCTTGTATTTCGGCGAATAATGGTCCGATTTACATTTACCTGGGCGGAAAATGTTCGTAAGAGATTCTACTTTTTGAAAATGAAATAAAAAAAAAATCGATTTTTCGAAAATTCTAACTAGGTCTGTCCCGTTAACGAAAAAGGAATAAAACAAGCAAATGAAAGATCGAAAATACCTAGAACCATAAAAAAAAAACGTAAAAATCAAGAAATTTTTGGATCGAAATAATTTTTGATAGCAATTAAGAAAAAAAAATAAACGAAAATAATTCAACGATTTTCTAATTCGTGAAAATATTCGAATAGTTGAAATAGAGCTGCGCCACATTAATAACTTCTTCGCTAACACAGCAATTAGTAAAAAGAAAAAAAAACATGGAAATTGACTGTCACGGGGTCCATTATATTGAACATTTAACAGACGTTCGTTTTCCAAAATATTGTGGAGAATAGAATTTCGGGAAAAAAATAGAATCGTTGGATCTTTTTTTACGTTCAACGTATTTTTTTTTTCTTTTCTCTCTTTCTTTCTCGCGTATCCGATTCGTTTCATGTCCGGAAATGGAAAGGGAAAAAAAGAGAGACGAGGCTTATGTTGTAACATGGAGGTTCACAATTCTCGCTACTTTTACGAGCTCCTGGAGCTTTTTCGTGGCTGTCTGGAGCGAGATGATTCGCCTATTTTAAGCATAACCCTACCCCTCGAGCTGATTCACCTCGGCTGAATGTAAGATATAAATATTTTTATGAAATCGTCTCATCTATCCGTCCAACCCTGGGTGGGAGAAGAAGAGGTCACGTAGCATTGGAAGGGATACCCACGCACGTTTATTCTGGATTTTGGGTAGAAAAGATAACACTTTAGAAAAGCAGGAGCCAGTCGAATCCTCAACCTCGCCGCCGAACATTTATACGAAAAAAGTTCGATACCCACTTTCTTATCGCTCCAGTGCCTCGGTTCCGAAAGCTCCACAATTCCAATAGCAAAATAAGCTCGGATTGTATCAAACGTCATATGAACCAATAGCCTAATTATTCAAAAAATAATAGATCGTTATCGATAACGATTAAAATCGATATTATCGATGATCTATGCAACGATATACCGATTCTGATAGAGGAGATCAGGAATCAGTAACCGATTTATTCGACAAATATCAAGATCGAATAGATATTCGAAAGATTAACCATCGACGAACGACTAAATTGTGATTTTATTCTTCGAAATTGTCCAATCCGAAATTTGGCCAGTTGTTTTTTAATTCGACGATTTATACGCATTTTTTAAATCTACTTATCGATTTTTTTACAACGTCGATCTACCTGTGAAAGTTTTAAATACTCATATCAATCGGAAGGAGAATAACGGTGTAAAATATTGAAAATGGGTGACACAGTGGTGACAGAAAACATTCGAAACTTGACGAATGCTGGTTACGACGATTTTACCGATCCCCGATTGCAGGAACTTCAAGAACGCGCTCGTGCCGCTCAAGAAGCCTTCGAACGCGAAGAAAAAATGCGCAAGGAATTGGAAGTTCTCAACAGCAAATTGCTCGCTGAGAAAACCGATCTTCTTAGCCAACTCGCCGGAGAAGCTGGATCCCTCCAGGAATACCAAGAAAAATCTGTCAAATTGGCCGCGCAGAAAATGGATCTCGAGTCACAGTTGTCGGTAAGTCTATTTTTCAAAATTTATTTCACTCGTACAAATGCCTTTATTCGATCCTCTCAAAAATATGGGAAAAAATGATTTCTAGAAGATCCCAATCAAAGTCGACAATTTTTTATCATTATTAACGAATTAGGGTTTAATTAACCGATTGATATATTATTTTTCCAAATTTTCTGCTGAGTTTTTCCAAATTCTAAAATGTAGCAATTGAAAAATAAATGAAGAATCTGGTCGATCTGCTCGTCACAAAAATAATAAACCAAATTAAGTGCTTCTGGTTCTTGTCATTTTAGAGAGTTTATTAGCCAGTGAAAGAAAATATTAAAGAGTCTTTTACGCTGACGATAAATCACGATTAAAAATACCTACGATTTTCCTTTTTATACGTATCATACAAATGGAGGATTTATAAAAATAATAAATTGCATTAAAAAGCCTCAATTCTAAAGCGAAAATATTCCTATTAATAATTCTTGTAACTATGTAACGATTTGCTTACATTTGGTGAGGAGAGTCTTTTCAAATCCGTCAATGCAAAGCTTGTAAAATAAATGGAAGATCCGTTTTGAGTTCAGTTATTCATAAAAATAACAAATTGAGCAATTACTCACAGTTCACTCTTTTGGCTCACGATATTATCGTGTATTTCACGAAATTTGGCATTGAAAAAAAAAAAAATTAAACAGGGTACTTTGAGCCATTTGCAATCGAAATATTTTATTTTTATTTCCTAGAGGTTTTTATATACGAAAAGTCTTAACTAGTGTCAAATCGCAGTCCAATTTCCCACTCGAAAGAGCAGTTATCACTTAATCATGAGAATGCCACCTGCTGCTACGTCAAACCCAGTAACGAGTGAAGAATGCGATTAAGCCATCGTTGGCTAAACTTAATCTAAATATAAAATCCCAGATTCCAGGTTATTAAAAGTCTGCATGAAGTTCCGCTGGAGGAACGTCGCCCGTATGATGAAGTTTTGAAGCAGGTGCAGCGCGTATTTATATAGATTTTGATAAAGTGTCGTTGCGGAAGATGACATTTTATTTTTTCGTTATTCGTAGCGCCACTACTTGGCTCTCATTTTCGTTAGATGTGTCACCGGAAGATAATCATTCACGCCCCTCCCACTTAATCATCAACCCACTAGAATCAGCTACAACATTCTAACGTTGGATTGCAACTGATGCCGAAAACTGGCATTACCAATTACGGAAGACTCGATAATAAAATTACTTTGGATTTAAAAATACACGTCAGTGCACAATAGGCTTTTGGCTTTTAAGAGCGATATTTACGGGATGTGGCTTCGGGAAAGCTGCTCTATTTTTATCCACCATTTCTCTTTTAACTTTACTCCTCATGGGGATTTTTCTCTTATGGAAAAACAAAATACATTATTGGAACTTTGAACTCAATTTTAGCTTTGAATTTGCTCCCTGATTTTTTTAAACCCTGGCAAAGTAATTACCAATCGTTTTTTCGGCGATTTATGAACGGGAATCGCTGCATTTATAGAAATTTAAATTGGGAATTGAAAAAATAGTAGAAAGACAAGAAAAAGAATTGAAAAAATGGAAATTTTTGTAGAAATCCTTTACGAAATTAGCTTCACTTCATCTATTCGAGGATGCGAGTGTTTTGATCGAGGATTTATTAGCGAGGATCACGGAAATGATATTTTTTTGATGAAATTCTTGAAAATTTGAATATTGAAATGATTTTTTGATTTTGGTTTTGGATCGAAGGTCGAATTTTTGAATTAAAATTGACATTTTTTACAGGACATCTCCGACAGACTCCAACAAGAGGAAGACGCGCGTAACAATCTCTTCCAAAACAAGAAGAAATTGGAGCAAGAAGTTTCTGGACTGAAGAAAGACATCGAGGACCTCGAATTGGCGATCCAGAAATCCGAACAAGACAAATCGTCCAAAGACCACCAAATCCGAAATCTCAACGACGAAATTGCCCACCAGGATGAACTCATCAACAAACTGAACAAAGAAAAGAAGAACCAAGGCGAAGTAAACCAAAAAACAGCTGAGGAACTTCAAGCCGCTGAAGACAAGGTCAACCACTTGAACAAGGTTAAGGTTAAGCTCGAACACACTCTTGATGAACTTGAGGACTCCCTCGAGCGCGAGAAGAAACTCCGGTAAGTTTAAACAATTTTTATTTTCTTATTTTTTATATAAAATTTCAAATTTTAACAAATTCCCGATTTAAAAATTAATCACGTTCGATTCGAACTTTGAAATTGTTTGATGTCTGACACGTTTATTATTACACTGCATTTCCGTGCCATTAACCATCGTAACTTTCAGATGAGAAGAAAAAAACTTGGTTACGATTCTTTTTACGAATATTTTAATCATTTTCAAATGCTTCTGAAAATCACAATTAATTTTTTATCGTTCGGACGCAGCGCGGATGTGAAAAGAATCTTAAAAATAGCAGGTGATGATTTGTAGGGGGAAAAAATTTATTCTCTTTTACGAATTGTTTATTTGAATATTTAGAATGCTTTTCAGTAGAAAAAATAACGTTTGAGGTGATAGAAATTCCATTTTTTTCATTACTTAAAAAAAAAAAACGGTTTAAATTCGTGAATTAAAAAATTATAGTGCTGACGTCGAGAAGGGTAAGAGGAAGACGGAAGGAGACCTCAAGCTCACGCAAGAGGCTGTCGCCGATCTTGAAAGGAACAAGAAGGAACTCGAGCAAACGATTCAGCGCAAGGACAAGGAACTCTCGTCTCTCACTGCCAAACTTGAAGATGAACAATCCCTGGTTGGCAAACTCCAGAAACAGATAAAGGAACTCCAGGCCCGTATTGAGGAACTCGAAGAGGAAGTAAGAAAAAAAACAATTTTTTTTTCTTTTCCAAATTATTTGATTTAATTTTTATTCTCCTTTCGCAGTTTTTTTTTTTTTTTCATTTTACTCATTTTGTTATATTTTACAAAATTATATTCTTTTTTCGTTCAACTAATGATTTAATTCGAAACAATTGATGATTGAATAATTTTTTTTGTTTTCATTAATTTTATTTTTTAATTCGTAACGATCGACGATTAAATAAAAACAAATTATTTTCATGTTTTTTTTTCATTCGAAACAAATCATAATTTTTTAATTTTCACTTATTTATTTATATTTTTTTCAATTCGAAATAATTGATAATGAAATTATTATTTTTTTTAAATTTATTTTCGTTTAATTTATTTTTTAATTCGAAACAATTGAGGATTGAATGAATTTTTTTGTTTTCATTAATTTCATTTTTCAATTCGTAACGGTCGACGATTAAATTTAAAAAAAATTATTTTCATTTTCTTAAATTCGAAACAAATCATATTTTTTTTTATTTTCATTTATTTTCTTTTCAATTCGAAATGATTGTTAATGGAATTATTATTTTTTTTTTTAATTTTCGTTTAATTTATTTTTTAATTCGAAATGATTGATAATTGAATAATTATTATTATTTTCGATCAACTTATTTTTTAATTTGAAAAAATGGATAATTTGACGAATTCATAATTAAGGTCGAAGCCGAACGTCAAGCCCGTGCCAAGGCCGAAAAACAACGAAGCGACCTTGCTCGCGAACTCGAGGAATTGGGTGAGCGTTTGGAGGAAGCTGGTGGTGCAACCTCTGCCCAAATCGAACTTAACAAGAAGAGAGAAGCCGAACTTAGCAAACTTCGCAGAGATCTTGAAGAAGCCAATATCCAACACGAGGCGTCCCTTTCCAGTCTTCGCAAGAAGCACAACGATGCTGTCGCCGAAATGGGAGAGCAAATTGATACCCTCAACAAACTCAAGGCCCGGTACGTTTATTTAAATCTTCTTTCAAGCGCAATTCCACTTGGAATTTTCATAGTCTTACAAATGATTATAAAACGTGCGAATTTTTGGGTGCAATTTCAGTCAAATTCAATCGTGGATTTGATAGAGAATTTTTCAATTTTTTTTTAATTTTAATTTCATTCTCTGAGGAGCTTCGCGTCGACTTCCGATATCGTTGATCAATTTTTACGAAAAATACAAATTTTTCGAAGGGATTCAATCAAAACTCAATCACAAACCTACTTAAGAGTCCAATTTTTTCGATTTTTTTTTTTTTCATTTTTTAAATTAAATTTAAATCCTGCGAAAAATTTCAGGTCGATTTTCCTTACGGTTTAATATTTTTTATGAAAAATACGAATTTTTGGAACGCGCTTAATTAAAACCGAATCATAGATCCAATTGACAGAGAAATTATTTCGATTTAATTTTTCAAATTGAACTTAAATCCTCAGAAGGATTTTACTTTTAATTTCCGTGAGGTTTAACAATTTTTACAAAAAATTTGAACTTTGAGTTACACTCAAAAGTATAATTTTTTTTTCAATAATTTGATTTTCTAATTAAATTTCAATCCTTAAAAAATATCTCTTGGAATTTTAGTGCCATTTTTTTATTTTAAGAAGAAATAAAAATTCATTTTACAAAATGATAAAAAATCAATTGAAGTTATAAAAATAACGAGTGAGCTATTTTTGATAGAGCCGAAAAAGGTCGTCACGACATCCACGCCGACTTAAACGCTGCTCGTGCAGCGATTGACCAGGTCGCGAGGGAGAAGGTAGATCGAGAAAAGAAAGCGTTAATAATTGTTTTGTTTTTCTTTTTTTCTTCAATTTTTTATGTCTGCTCCATCTTCGTGCATCGATTTTTCATTCTTTCGGTAATTTAATGTGGAACGATTTCGATCCCTTAATCGTCGATTTTTCATCGTTTTCTTGCTCGAATTATTGTAAATATAAAACTTCATCCCCTGCAGCGATTTCCAACGTGCACGTTTTTATTTACACACCCGAATCGTCGTTTGTACCTTAAAAAAATGATTTGTCGAATGACTTATTTTTATTCGTGTATCCAACAGAATTGAAAAGGAAAAAGTTCAGTACTTTAGCGAATTGAACGACCTTCGCGCATCCGTTGACCACTTGAGCAACGAAAAGGTAAACTAATCATTTTTATCGTCGATTCAAAGCTGAATACTAATGCGAATAACGTCGAATTCAAATTTTAGAACTAATGCAATATTAATGAAGAAAAAAGATTTAATCAAATTGAAAAATGAAATACAAACAGCTTAGTCCGACGCTACAATCTCGTGCTTTTTATCCGAGCAACAAAGCCAGTGAGTAATTTGCACCCGAGTTAATATTTCCTCTGCTTGCTTGTTTATAATAAACATAAATATTATTCACTTCTATCGAAATCTGAAAAGAAGTTACAAAATTGACCCATCGAACATTTTTTTCCAATTTTTTTAACGTCCTCAAATTTGATGTCGATATATTTGCAAGTGATGTCCTTAAATGCAATTTGAATTTTCAGAAAAATCATATTTTCAAATTGAATACGGATTTTTATAAAAATAAAGTCGATTCAATGTAAAAATTTATAAAAATAATGTTTTCACTGCAACTTGAAAATATCAAAAACTTATGTCGTCCAATTTGGTGCGGATATTTGAAAAAAATAAGGCCTTCGAGTGTAATTTGAATATTTAGAAAATAAAGTCAAAATAACTAAATATACGAATGAAACATAAAATGGATATTTAGAAAATTCGATGGTCCATTTTGAAGACGAATTTCTTTTTGGGTGAGAAGCTCGTTTTTGATTTTACAAGTATTTTGATGATTATGACAGGCGGCTCAAGAAAAAATAGCCAAACAACTGCAACACCAATTGAACGAGACTCAAGGCAAGCTCGAGGAACTGAACCGCACTGTGAACGATTTCGATGCAGCGAAGAAGAAGTTGTCGATTGAGAACAGCGACTTATTGAGACAGTTGGAAGAGGCTGAATCGCAGGTGAATCAATTATCGAAGATAAAGATATCGTTGACAACGCAATTGGAAGACACGAAGAGATTGGCCGACGAGGAAGGTCGGGAACGTGCGACACTTCTTGGCAAGTTCCGCAACCTTGAGCACGATTTGGACAACATTCGTGAGCAAGTTGAGGAAGAGGCCGAGGGCAAGGCTGACCTCCAGAGGCAATTGAGCAAGGCCAACGCCGAGGCTCAATTGTGGCGCACAAAATACGAATCCGAAGGAGTTGCACGTGCCGAAGAACTCGAGGAAGCTAAACGCAAACTCCAGGCTCGTTTAGCCGAAGCTGAGGAGACCATCGAATCACTCAACCAGAAAGTTATCGCTCTTGAAAAAACGAAACAACGACTCGCCACCGAAGTCGAAGACTTGCAGATCGAAGTCGACAGAGCCACTGCCATTGCCAATGCCGCTGAGAAGAAACAGAAGGCCTTTGACAAAATCATTGGCGAATGGAAACTTAAGGTCGATGATCTTGCTGCTGAACTCGATGCCAGCCAGAAGGAATGCCGCAACTACAGCACTGAACTCTTTAGGCTCAAGGGTAAGCACTTTTGTGGTATTTGTCAAATTAAAAACTCAATTTTCAGCTCAAGCCTTTTAACTCCAATTTTTTTAGTGAAAAACTTCTCTTTTGCATTCTTTCGAAACTTCTTTTCATTTTATAGAGTTTATGTCGTTAAATCTTCACTAAATGTCACTTTATTATACATCATTCTTTTCGTTATCAAAAAACGAAGAGAATGGTGTATAATTAAACCTTATTATCGCATACGATGAACATTTTATGATAAAGAGAAGATTGAGGCTGTTTACTTTTTTCGTTTATTTCATTTTATAGGATTTTTATTATTAAATGTTCACTAAATGAGTGTTCATCATACATCATTCTCTTTGTTATCAAAAAACAAAGAGAACGGTGTATAATTAAACCTTATTATCGCATACGAGAAACATTTTATGCTAAAGAGAAGACAAGGGCTGTTTACTTTTTTCGTTTTTTCATTTCATAAGGTTTTTATCATTAAATGTTCACCAAAGGGGACTTTATCATACACCATTCTCTTAGTTATCAAAAAACGAAGAGAATCGTGTATAATTAAACCTTATTATCGCATACGATGAACATTTTATGTTAAAGAGAAGATTGGAGCTGTTTACTTTTTTCGTTATTTCATTTCATAGAGTGTTTATCATTAAATGTTCACCAAATACGACTTTATCATACACCATTCTCTTCGTTATCAAAAAAAGAACAAAATGGTGTATAATTAAACCTTATTATTACATACGAGAAACATTTTATGCTAAAGAGAACATAGGGATCGTTTTCGATCCGGTTGTAGGCCCCGCGTTCAGAAAAATAGATTTTAGGGGTTGATATAATTTAATATTTGTATTCGAAAATTATAAACTTCTCGAAAAAAGCAGAATGCAATGAAAAATTAAAAAAAAAATATTCGAAATCATATTGCAGAATCACTAAAAAATTTCTAGATTATTCCAAAACGTTTTAAATGCGAACAAAAATTTGTAGAACAATTTCAAATCTTCCAGATTCATGAAGTCTACAAATTTCTGAAAAAGAAAAAAAATTGTAGCGATATTTAAATTTATTCAAGAATATTTCATCATCCCAAGAAAATTTACTTAATTTTTTTCAAAGGTGAAATAATTTTTCGTAATATTAGAAATTTATAAATGATTTTGATTATTTCATGACGAAAAGTTGGCAAAAGTTTTGATAAAATGTTTGAAACAGAACTGGCAGAATTGGTATGTTCGTAATTTTTGAATGCGATTGAATTTTGACATTTTATAATTTCCAAAATCAAAATTCACCTGCCAAAAGATAAAAAATTGAAAAAAAATATTGAAATTTGTGTTGAAAATACGATTTTTTATTCTTCAAATGTTCAATTAATAAAAATGGCCTTTTTTCGACAGGTGCCTACGAAGAAAGCCAAGAACAGTTGGAAGCTGTTCGCCGTGAGAACAAGAACCTCGCTGACGAAGTCAAGGACCTCCTCGACCAAATCGGTGAGGGTGGCCGCAACATCCACGAAGTTGAGAAAGCACGCAAACGCTTGGAAGCTGAAAAGGACGAACTCCAAGCTGCTCTCGAAGAGGCTGAGGCTGCTCTTGAACAGGAAGAGAACAAAGTTCTTCGCAGCCAATTGGAGCTCAGCCAGGTCAGACAAGAAATCGACCGACGCATCCAAGAGAAAGAGGAGGAATTCGAAAACACACGAAAGAATCACCAACGTGCACTCGACTCTATGCAAGCGTCCCTCGAGGCCGAAGCTAAGGTAAGTTCAAAAAAAAAAAAAAAAATATTCAAAACGTCACAATCTTCGATTTTGGGACCCAGAAAAATTTCCAAATAATCAATACTGCAGTTTTCCAATATAATTTCTTAAACTTGTCAGAAATTTTGAAAAACAAAGCAATACGATTCAGTCCAGTAAATTTTTCAACGTCAAAATATCCAAAAACAAAACGTTCGATTTTGGAATTGTAAAAACATTTACAAAAAACAACATTGCAGTCTCCGAAAAATAATTTCGATAATTGAGAAAATCGTAGAAAAAAAATATTCCAAACCCACTACTTTGATTTTAGAATCTCGTAAAAATGGCAAAAAAAATACTGCAATTTGTTAAAATAATATTGGAATTTGGGAAAAAATAGGAAAACATATTAGAACCCAAAAAATTTGGAAAAATGGGTAAAAATTAATAAATGAAGGTTCTTAATAATAATTTTGGAATCTGGGAGAGATTATATTGAAGAAATAATACAGCCCACTATTTTTCATTTTGGGGGGTCGAAAAACATGCCAAATATCACAAATTGGAGTTGGAAGCTTTTTTTTATTGGAAAAAAATGTTGCGATTGTAACAGGGCAAGGCTGAGGCATTGCGCATGAAGAAGAAACTGGAAGCCGACATAAACGAGCTTGAAATCGCTCTGGACCACGCGAACAAAGCGAACGCTGAGGCACAGAAGAACATTAAGAGATACCAGCAACAACTGAAGGACGTACAAACCGCTCTTGAAGAGGAACAACGCGCGCGTGACGAAGCCCGTGAACTCCTCGGAATTTCGGAACGTCGTGCTAATGCTTTACAAAATGAACTCGAGGAAAGCCGCACCCTTTTGGAACAAGCCGATCGCGGTCGTCGTCAAGCCGAACAAGAATTGGCTGACGCTCACGAACAACTCAATGACATCGCAGCACAAAACGCTTCGATCTCTGCCGCAAAGAGGAAATTGGAAGCTGAACTTCAAACTCTCCACGTAAGTTTTAAAAAAAGTTGTAAATAGAAAAATAAAAAATGTAATTGATAGTGAAAAATTTGAAGAAAAAATTATTTGTATATATTGTAAATTGGAAAAATTGTATTTTTTTTTCAAAAGTTTGAAGAAAAAATTTGGTTTTGTATTTTCTGATGATTTTATTAATGATAAAAATGTTATTTTGTTTTATTTTTTCTTAATTTTCATTGTAAATGTAAAATGGAAAAAAATGTAAAGATTTGATAACTTTTGTGATGGTTTTTTCAGTCCGATCTTGACGAGCTTCTCAACGAAGCCAAGAACTCCGAAGAGAAGGCCAAAAAAGCAATGGTCGACGCTGCCAGACTTGCTGACGAACTCAGAGCCGAACAGGATCACGCTCAGACGCAAGAGAAATTGCGCAAGGCGCTCGAAGCCCAAATCAAGGAACTCCAGGTACGACTTGACGAGGCGGAAGCCAACGCACTCAAAGGAGGCAAAAAAGCTATACAGAAATTGGAGCAACGAGTACGCGAACTCGAGAACGAATTGGACGGCGAACAGAGGAGACACGCCGATGCCCAAAAGAACCTCCGCAAAGCCGAGCGTCGTATCAAGGAACTTAGCTTCCAGGTAAAGCCAACAAATTATTTTAACTTCTACCGTAAGAATTTTCGAAGAAAAATAATATTATTTCAATCTTTTCATTTAGAAACAAAAAATTTTAATCTTAAAAATGATCAAAACATCGTGAATTGTCTCACGGCCAAATTGAGGTCTACTTAAATTTAAGAAATTATTTCTTTTGATCACACTATTTTTATCTTAAGAGGGAAAAGTCATGTAAACGTACGTTTTTTTCAAATTTTTTAAATAAAGAAATGGAACAGTTTATTGAATTAACATAAAGCATATCTCAAAATATAATATGTAAGGTGTATTGACAAATTTTTTTAGACTAAAATATTTCAAAATGGCGGCGCCACAGCTGCTGGAAGCAAATTTTCGCCGTGCAGCCTACGGGTCTCAAATCTCAACTAATATCAAAAAATCAAATTTTTATCGCTAAAATACATTAATACGCTTCGCATGACGGAGAGAAAAAAATAAAATAAAAAACTTGGGACCATTTACAAAAATACAAAAATAAGTGATTTTTTTTCAAAATGGTCCTAAATTTTTTATTTTTTTTCTCCGCCATGCAAAGCGTATTAATGTACTTTAACGACAAAAATTTGATTTTTTTATTTTAGTTGAGATTTGAGACCTGTAGGCTGCACGGCGCAAATCTGCTTTCAGCAGCTGTGGCGCCGCCATTTTGAAATATTTTAGTCTAAAAAAATTTGTCAATATACCTAACATCGTATATTTTGAGATATGCTTTATGTTAATTCAATAAACTATTCCACTTGTTTATAAAAAAATCTTGAAATAACGTACGTGTGTTTACATGACTATCCCCCCTTCACAATTAAACGAATATGAAGTTTAAATAAAAATAACATTTATATTATTATTTATAATATTTATAATATTATTCATACCATAATCAATTATAATATTATTTAATAATGTTTTCATGGGTCTGCGACCTGGGTAAGAACAAAAATTCGCGTTCGACTTCTTAGATATTGTCGGTGAGAATAATAAAACTACTTTGGTTCACGCAATTTATGCATATCCAGAGCGCAATTTGTATGTGAGAAATGCCTCGATGCTCCGCGCCACGTGGTGGCCGGAGCGAGAAGCTTTAACGCGTGTACTCGAATAAACGGATCCAAATAGCATTATATATTTGATTTGAATACAGCTGAAGCGAGTAGAAATTTCTTTAATTCAAATTAACGGAATTAGAATAAACGATCCTAGTAGATCTAAATAGAACTTTCTTCTGGGTTCAAATCGTTTAAAATAATTGTTCAACAAATATTCAGACGATTTTAATTATCGTCGTATGAAATGAATTCGTTGATTTTCTAGAACACTTACCAATTTTTTCTCTTTATCCAAATTCCTCTTTTCGACTTTTCTGGAGGCGAAAATTCTTCGAAGTTTCGTAAATACGATGTTGAATTTTTTTTACAAATAAACATGTGTAAAATTCGTGAGATTTTATGAATTTTTTAAAAGTTTGTTCGTATTAAAAAGAAAAAAAGAAACTAATTTACATGTTACAATGATTAATTCAGGCCGACGAGGACCGCAAAAACCACGAGCGCATGCAAGACCTCGTTGATAAATTGCAACAAAAAATCAAAACCTACAAGAGACAAATCGAGGAGGCGGAAGAAATCGCTGCCCTTAATCTTGCCAAGTTCCGCAAAGCTCAACAAGAGCTCGAGGAGGCCGAAGAGAGAGCAGATCTCGCCGAACAAGCCATCACCAAGTTCCGCACAAAGGGACGTGGAGGAAGCGCTGCACGTGGTCTTAGCCCAGCGGTAAGATAAATTATTAATTTAATATTTAATACGAAATTATTTTTTTAGCCGATAAATAGCACGAGTACGAGCAATTGTTCCTGGTTACAATTTTTCAGATTTAGAAATTCCGCATTTTACGATTAGAATCATAGTAAAATAAAGTCAATTCAATCAACATTTATTTCAAGCAAACAATAACTTAAGAATGACATCGAAATTCATTTCAACCAATCGATCGAAGCAAAATTTAATTAATCAACATTGAATTATTCATTAATCGATTTACTTTTGTTAGTAATTTAAAAAAAATAAATTAATTGCTCGTACCGGAGGTATTGGGAAGTAAACAGAGCATCACGAGTCCCAATACCGTGAAAACTTCAAAAATCGTACTACAATTAATTCCTATATTTACAAAAGCGAGCAACGAAAGTACAGGCAAAATTGCCAAGTGTTAACTTCCCTACAAAAAAATTGTACCAAATAATTATTCCATTTGATATTTTTTCAATCGGGATATAACAGAAATTTCGAGATTTATGAAGCACGGATTTTGAATAGACGTACAAAAAGAATTGAAAAAAAAAATTAAAAATAAAAAAAATAGTAGCAGCATTGAGATAATGGTAAATTCGTATAAATAGCTGCACCGAAAAGACTGATTAGATTTTGATCTTGTATGCCCATTGTATAGCCCCAGAAGGCCCGCAAAGCGCCCGCCCTGGAGTAATCTTCTGCACTGGTCCATGTAAGTCGGTGCAATAAGTGTATCAGTGTGTGTGCGTTCACTTACTTAGGGCTACACATGTTTGAAAACAAAAAGAAAACAAGAATTGAAAATTCCCACACGAGCTCGCAAAAGCAATCATCATCAAATATTAGGTGCATTCGTAGAAACGATTCAAAATATTTACACAAATAACAGATGTAATAATCCCGAGAAATGTCATCAATAAATTTCTCATTTCATTCTCATCGTACATTCTTCATTCGTGGATAATTGATTATTTAAATAAATCAGCCACAAATATCATGCCAAAATCTTTACTCCGATGCAATTTTGTCAAATTTTCATCTGTCAATTAAATTGTTTGTAGATTTTTTTCTTTCCCATTTATACACTCGAAGAATTGTTGTCGAAAATGATCCTGAATATTTTAAAAATGAAATGACATTATGAATTTTTTCAACACTAACAAAAATTCTAAATTTTATTTGAAATCAAATTTTCCGGTTATCGTGAGAAATTTTTTCACAATCAATCAAATATTTCCAACGTAAATTGAAAAAATCAAACGTGCAGTTTATTTATTTTTTTTTTTTAGAAAATAGAAAAATAATATAAAGCCCTTAAATGTTCAAGACAATTTTTACACTCCTCCCCACGTTCCAATGTTTCAGGACAATTCTGATGTCGAATTATCGTAAAACTAATAATTATTTGAGTGTAAATCAAATGAATGAAAAAAAGAAAATCTATATTTCTCATATATATTGTTCTGTGCGTTTAATCTAAACTGGGACATCGCAGATAATGACTTATTTCAGCAAACGAAAACACAGCGAACGTGCCTGACGGTCCCCTCATTTTATTTGATAAATAACGAAAAATACGATGTAATATCCTTCCCGTTTAAAAACGAAGAAACCAACAAAAAATGTACCAATAATGGCCCATGTATCGTGGCCCAAAAGTCCCTACCATCGAGCTTAAATGCCGAATTAAAAAAAAAAAAGTTTTCATGTCTTTTAGATAATAATATAATTTTGTGTTTATTTTACAGCCGCACCGACCTGCGTTCAAGCCCCAGTTTGATGGTTCCGCATTCCCTCCACGTTTCGACCTCCAGCCAGACGGTGAATTTTAAAGAAAAAATCGAAAACACCAAATCGCAGCTCGATCATGTCGAAAAATTCATCACAATTGCGCGATCCTCGCAACAAACCCGTCGATTATTTATTCATACGCTCGATCGTTTGCCCATTTATTCAATGTTACGTTAAAAGCAAATTGTTTTGAAACAAACAAACACAGCACCTTTATTTACCCGAACGAAAAATATAGGGACGAATTTTTATTTTGTTTTTTCTTTATTAAAACGACGAGAAAACAATCATATGTTTGTATAACGAGTGTAGAATTAATGCTGGTCGGTCTTAATGCATAGAATTTTATTGAAACAGCAAAGAAATCAACGATTAAGTGAGAGAAAGAGAGGAAGAACACTATACTCGACGCGGATACTTAATACGTTCACTTAAGAACAACAACAACAACAACAAGCATCATCATAAATGTAAAACTGTCATCAAATGCCTATCCTATCCTATAAATTAATTTAATTTATAAAAAAATAAACAAAAGAACGAAACATGTATTTATTAAAATAAATAAGCAATAAATTAACGTGAGAACTGTTTTTCTTTCTTCTCTGTCCCTTAGTTCGTATCTTTTAAGGTAGTTCGGTAAAGTTTGACCGAGTCCAAATGTAGTCCATTTTTCAAATTTGTAAATAGCCGATTAAATTACAAAATCGATTTAAAAAATCATTTTCATTGAAAGTAAAATTTATCAAATCCCGTATGCTCTTATAAATAATCTAAATGGCAATCAAAATTTAATAAGATGTTGGTCTGACTCATGTAGTAACAGATCCGTAGAACCAGGGAGTCTAGAGAGAAGGAGTGAACACAGCATAGGCCAATTTGTAGTTCCAGTGTCAACGAAGTCAGATGTATATAGAACTCCAGTTCTTAAGGATTTTTTGTGCCGAATTTAGTGGGGGCATGCCCCCAGCGTTAGTTCGTAAGCAGTGGCGCTGTCGGCGGCGCATCGTTCTCCCTCTCACTCTCTCTCATGGGCTTATGTGCTGGGGACAGCATGACGTCACGAAATTCGTTGGTGACGTCACGCATGCGCTCTCACCGCCAGTATTTGTTTTAATTCAGTGCTTACGAAGTCGTGCCGGTCCCTTTAAATTGTTGTACATTTAAATATCTATTGAGAAAATGCCGGCGAACCCGTTGTGCGTTTATGAAGGATGTAGCGACTCGAAGAGAAAAAATCCAGAATTGACGTTTCATCGTTTTCCGAAGGAAAGAGAACCGTGAGTTTGTTTCCATAACGAGTAAAGAATGAAACAATGTAAGACGTCGAATGACTTTTTAATCAACATGTGATTGAAAAAGGAGTATATATAAGAAAATAAAAAATTTCAGTTATTGCTAGAACAAAATTAGTTTATCCTGAGTAATGCGGTTGAATTAACTGTATTCTCTGCGAATTTTGATATTCGTAAAAATAATTTAATAGATATATGTGCGGTGTGTGCGGTGATCATGAGCGGAGGACAGTCTTGTTATCCGCTTTGATCAATCTCAACGACAAAATGTGCGTTTTAATGTAATTTAATGCGTAACTCAATATTTGAATTCTTGTGAGTCAAGTATTGAACGGATCATGACTTCTAAATCTCAAGCTCTCTCACGATTTATAAGCAAGTTCTGATCAAGCGTTATAAAAATTATATGCGTAGCTGGGTGGACAGCGTTGACGACTCATGACTCGAAGGTCTGGGGTTCGATTCCTGGGCACCTCATTACTTTTTTTTTCGTTTTAAGCAAATATTTCTTTTTAATATCGAAATTTGATACCTTTTCAGCTTTATTAATTTTCTCTGAATTAATTTCCACTTGAGAGTATTTCAATTTGATTTTTTATCCCACCGATTAAAATTGCGTCATAAAACATTCACGTAATATCTTTTTACACTACCGGCCAAAAGTCCAGAAAAGTTCTAAAACGTTTTGTTATGCTATTTCGCTGGTAATCAACGTAAAGAGATTAAGTAAACGGCATTTCGAAGGGGAGGGATTCAGCTTCATTTTGATTTCTTTGAATAATTTATACGATTAGTTTTACAGCCAGCACTCTGTTTTCAAAATGACAATTTTTCGCCTTTTTTACCCCCCTTTCAGGTGGGCCCCGTTTCCAGAGAAAATTTTTTGTATGTATTTTTCCGAACGTAATCATGAAGGTGAAAGCTCGAGCTTCAATTTTGTTTTTTGAAAAAACTTTGTGCGATTTTTCCCGCCAAAGTTATTCCGTTTTTTTGTCAAAAATGAACCAATTTCAAAAATGCCGTGTAACACGGAAACGACAAGCTTTTGAAAAAACTTCAAAAGGGCAAAAAGTTGCGTCGGTTTCTCAGATTTTTCTCCAAATTTTTTTTTCTTATTCTCGGACGAAACCCATACATTCCAATTATCGTAACTCGGGAATTATTTATTGTGTTTCTGATGAAATTTCATAAGAGTAAAAGTTTTATTTTTTCATTTTCAATGCTATGGAACGTTTTCAGATTTTTCTTCAAACTTTTTTTTTTCGTTACCATTTCATTATTTTCTAGTCGCAAGTTAATCAATCATTCGGAAGGGTTTTAGATTTTCGACAATAAGTTCTGACAAAATCTGAACACGGGAGCAGCTCGACACCATGTATTAGTTGGGAAATTATACTAATACACGCGAATATGACGGTTTTCGGTGTTTTCCCAAATTTTATTTTTATAAAAAATAATCATTTTTGTTACGTCAAAATTGACTGATTATTTACAGAAAGTAAATTATTATTTACAGCAGTTAATGTTGAAATGAGAAAAAGTATTGACAGCAGTAAATACCCCATACTTCTCAAGTAACTGTAAGCGAATTACCTGAGTTTGAATCAAGTATTAACGAAAAAAAATTGGAGAAAAAAATCTAAAAAAATTTCAAAGCATTAAAAATGAAAAAATAAAACTTTTTCCCCCCTTGAAATTTCACCAGAAACATAATAATTCCCGAGTTGCGATAATTGGATTGTGTGGATTTCGTCCGAGAATACGGAAAAAACATATTTTAGAAAAATATTCTGAGTCGTTTCCGTGTTACATGGCATTTTTGAAACTGGTTCATTTTTGACAAAGAACAGAATAACTTTGGCGGGAAAAACCGCACAAAGTTTTTTCAAAAAACAAAATTGAAGCTCGAGCCTTCATGATTCCGTTCGGAAAAATACATACAAAAAATTTCCTCTGGAAACGGGGCCCACCTGAAAGGGGGGTAAAAAAAGGCGAAAAATTGTCATTTGAAAACAAAGTGCTGGCCGTAAATCTATTCGTATAAATTATTCAAAGAAATCAAAATGAAGCTGAATCCCTCCCCTTCAAAATGCCGTTTACTTAATCTGTTTACGTTGATTACCAACGAAATAGCATAACAAAACGTTTTAGAACTTTTCTGGACTTTTGTCCGGAAACTTTTGGCCGGTAGTGTATATGGGTTGCGATTATTGATAATAGTTAGTAAAATAAATGACGATAATTTATAGATCAATAACAGGGTTGTTTCACATCTGGGAAACAGGGAAAACCTGAGAAAACTAGGAAAAAGTCAGAGAATTTTTAAAATTCTCTGAATTTTTTTGAGGATTCATTTTCGCAATTAAGAAATATTTGATCGAGTTAGAAAAACTCCATTACTCCTTATGGCAAATAATATATTATATCAGTGCCCAAACATTGAAAATGATGAAATCAACCGACTTATTCACTCCAAGCCTCTGTACTGTTGTACACAATTATTTTCTATTTAATGGCACCAATGTTACAGTTTCTGTTTTCCATTCTTTTCCATTTGTGTCCTGGAATGGTTTTCTGAATTGTTTTCCAAATTTTCGTAATTTATCTTCGTTAAGTTATATTCTCTCTCCTCTTTTATAAAAATGATCCCTTCCAGCATAGCATGGCATTTAATGTCGAAATTCCATGAGAAGACGATTTTTGGGAATTTTTTTGAGCGAAGTAAATAAGAAACAACTGCGAAGTTTTTACCACATATCTGTTCACATTCTAAGCACACCTTACAATTTGTTTGCCCGAGATCGTGGCTCACTGCTGAGCTACACAGCATCTTAGTCACTCATTTTCGCAAAAAACGTTTCTTTTCGTGTTACCACGATAATCGACGTTCTGCTTATCTGAAGAAAAGACTCAAATGAGATTTTAATCTGTGAAGGTTGAAGTAGAGTCAAAAGACATTGAAAAATTAATTTTTGGCAACTTGGAGAAGCGGTGAAAAAAATATCAAAATTGATGATAAGAGTTCAACGATTTGCCGTAAATTAACTTTTCAATGGTCTTTAATATTCCTAAATCTACGATTAGTTTAAATTTTGCAGATCAAAATACCTTATGATTGTTTTGTTCCACAATCAGATAAGCAGAACGTCTGTAATCATGGTAACAGAAAAAAAGTTTTTGAACCAAAGTGGCTAGAACCCGGCTCAGACGATTTCAGGGTGAGAAAATTGTAAAGTTGCTTCAAATGTAGAAATATGTGGTAAGAATTTCACAGTCGTATCTTAATTTAGTTCACCAGTAAAAGTTCCCAAAAAAAGTGTTAAAAGAGTCTACGCAGGATGACGGCGTTAAGGGTCAAATGAAGGATTTTCTCATTTTTGATGGTAGTTCAAAATATTTGTTTTCCATGCACAAATTTCTATTCCACACTTCCTTGAAAAGAATCGCGGGTAGCAAGAAGTGAACGCGAGATGTAATGAAAGAATTCAATGGATAAATATGAAAAGTTGCGATTGAATAGTAGCAAACCCTCGAAAATCTTGACGAGCAACTTTGAGCGGTTCACCAAAAATCGAGAGAGAATAACGACTTCGGGTGGGCTTTGCCCACTGTACATTTATTGTTTAATTTTGAACAATTTTTCCGATTTTCGTTTCAATTTAAAGAGAAATAAATAGAAGGTTCGCGAATTTTTTACTTTTCATTATCGTATTGAAAATGCTTCAAACTTTTTCTACTCAAAATTAGACCGGAAATGACCGCTTTCTTTTTCGTTTCGAATTATCTTGAAATAGGTGTTGCTTTTTTACGTTTCTCGATACTTTTTTAATACAGATTGATTATCTAAACAAGAAATTGTACAAAAAATACATTCCTTAGCTTTTACACTTCTCGTCATAGACAATTACAGCATCAAAAGCAAGTACAGCTGCTTGAACAGAGGAAACGAATACTCTTTTAAACAGAGTCAAGTTCTGCCTGCCTGACAATTTTTTCAATAACGAGCTTTTGAAAAAAAAAATTACGCAAAGCCTTTTTTGTTTCCATAATATGACCATTGTGCACATTTATTCATAAGAATTATGAGGAATATGGAGGTTTAATTTGCATACTATTATTATTATAAATAACTCGCCCCCGCTTTCCTCCGAACAAATTTCACTAGTGTTCTTTTCACATGACTTTGAAAATCATTTCTTCTTTTTCCGCATGATTTTGAAATCTATGTTTCTTCATGATTTCTATCCAATGACTCGAACCGAACTGATTTCCTATTTGTTTGATGGCTTTTGCATAATGAATAATGTCATCACACAATTATTTTTCATCTGCCCAGATTTTATTCGGCACGATATCTTTTTCTTTGCACTTTTTGGTTTATGTGATCCATGTTTTTTTGATTTTCAATCCATTCAACACAAGTTTTGCACTATTAACACTTTTCCCACCCTCCCCACAGTTGAATGATTTGGATCGCTAGATCCGGAAATCCCGCTTTGAATCGGAAAACACCCAAGCAAATGGAGCATGCAAGATTGTATTGTGAACATTTTATTGAAGAGAATTACGCTCGAAACAAACAAGGTAAACGGTTTTTACGTCCCGATGCACTACCCATTGATAAAGTTGCTTTAGACTCCCCAATAACAAATGATGCACTCGCATGTCCCGTGCTCCCAAATTCAACACCCGGGGACACAACACCCGCGGATACAACACCCGTGGATACAACACCCGTGAATACAACACCCGCAAATACAGCACCCGCGAATACAGCACCCGCGAATACAACACCAGCGAATACAGCACCCGCGAATACAGCACCCGCGAATACAGCACCCGCGAATACAACACCCGCGGTCAGAACATCGGTAATTATGTTCGCGGACCCCGCCGTTGCGTCCACAACGGCAGCATCGCCCACAGTAGAACCAATCCTGAGTGGTTTCGAAGAGCCGAAGAGACGAAACGTTTCTATTCCATCGCGAAGAAAAAGCATTAGAGAACTTACCCCTAATGAAAGAAAGCTGAAACGATTAGCGGAAACTTTACGCGCTGAATTGAAGAAAAAAGATCAGAAAATTAAAAGACAGCAAGCTCAATTGAGAAAAAATACGAGCGCTGTAGCATTTGCTAAAGCTGCATATGATCTGAATAACGATCAACTCGCTTTTTTCAAAATGCAGCTGAATCATAATAAAAAACGACGGTGGACCGATGACGAAAAACAATTTGCATTATCATTGTATTATAAATCACCGAGCGCATACAACCATTTAAGAGACAACAAGCATTTTGCTTTACCTTGCGTCTCATTAATTAGATCGTGGGTAAATGATTTAGAGTTAGCTCCGGGAATAAAATCAAGTATCATACCAAAACTTGCAGAAAAAGTAAAAACAATGGACAAATACGAAAAAAAATGCGTTCTCATGTGGGATGAGATATCTATTAAGCAGATTCTCGAATATAACCCGAAAGCCGATTTGGTCGAAGGCTTCCAAGACTTGGGCGAACTTGGTAGAACAAATCAGTGTGCGAATTTTGCACTTGTTTTTATGTTAGAAGATCTTGTACATCCGTGGAAGCAACCAATTGCATATGTGCTCTCACATGGGAATGTCCGACACACTGACTTGACGGAACTGATATCGAATGTGTTAGACTCTTTAGAAACAATCGGACTCGAAGTTCGTTACATGGTTAGCGATATGGAATCCAACAATCGTGCAGCGATAAGTTCACTAGGGGTGACAATAGAAAAGCCGTTTGTCCAACGATACGGTCGGAAAATTTATTTTGGCTTCGACGTCCCCCATTTGATTAAGTGCCTCCATAATAATTGGCTTAACCACGATATACTTGATGACGGTGAAAAAGTTTCATCAGACGTACTTCGTGAACTCCGGCACCTCGAGAATTCTCACGCTTGTAGAGCGGCTCCGAAACTCACTGACCAACATTTGAATCCAAACAACTTCCAAAAGATGAAGGTCAGTCTCGCGACACAGCTTTTCAGCCACTCCGTTTCTGCCGCGATAAACACGGGTCGAATAACAGGCGATTTGAAACATCCGGCTTGCAGCGCAACTGCGAATTTTATAAAAAAAGCTAACGACATGTTTGATTGTCTTAACAGTCGCTCTCCGTCCGATTCTAATCCATTACGACGCGCTCTATCCGAAAAACAACCACAGGTAGAAGGTTTCCTCAGAAATTGCCTCCCGTGGATCGAAAAATGGACTATTTCTAGTGGTTCTAAAAATCCGCCGTGTTTCGAAGGTTTGCGATTGACCATTAATGCTGTTCTACAACTTTGGGATGACTTGAAACGCGAAGGGATTCTTTATTTGATTACGTCGAGATTGAATCAAGACCCTCTTGAAAACTTATTTGGAGTGATTACAAGTCGAGGTGGGCATTGTGATAACCCTTCAGCAGCTTCACTGCGTCGGAGTTTGCAATATAACATGGTAGCACATCTTATGAGACCACCAGCAGGGGCTAATTGCGAACCTGATGATGAGGCAACCGCGCTTCTTATTACTGAAATAAATGCGGAAACTGATTCACAAAGTGATAGGACAGAAAGGGTCGACAGCAATGATGACGTTTTGTCCAACAACTGGTCATTCCGTGACGAGATCAATGAACCGATAGATTTCGAGGAATGCGAATCTTTTGAGATTGATCACGAGCACATTTCATTCGGAACTCTTGAAAAGTGTTCCATAAATTATGTTGCTGGTTATCTTGCTCACAAAGTTCTCGTCGAATTCGATTGTCAAACTTGTGAAGAGACTTTGACGCGAGCTGGACAAAATTTCGAGAAAACCGACGATTTTTTGATCTTTTGGAAAGCTTACAAAAACCGCGAAAATAATGAACTCGGTTCATTGCGAGTTCCAACAGATGAATTTTTAGAAGTCATAATAACGGCTTTCAAAGTTTTTGCAGCGAAATTTCCACAAATTTGGCACTTGAAGGGTATTTCAAAGCTCCTCGTGAACTGTATTAGCAATGCTGTGGTTCAAAATCACGTCAACTTTTGGCCGGTTGATGGAGAATGCGCATCTCACCGCGAAAAAATAATTCAGCGTTGCGTCCGCACGCTTTTGTTCAACCACTTGAAATGGAAATCTCGAGACATGCGAGATGCGGCAAATCGTAAACGAAAAACACCATACGGAAAACCGTCCAGAAAATTGCTCAAAGTTTCACATCAATGAGTGGTGCGGCATGAACAGAGTGGATCAACCTTTTGTTTTTTCACACATTTCCAAAAAAGTTTGTAGTTCCTATTAAACTGGATATTTCTGTAAATATCTTTTTCACTTTTCTTTGCTTCCAAATTGCTAAATTCTTCATCAACGCATATTTTTCCACATAACTAACAAATAAAAGGATTGATCTATCCAGACATTAATTTATGTGTTTGTGCATATAATAGAGAGGGTTTGGAGTCTTTTATAAATACCTTGGAAGTGACGAACCAGGGGGTCCTTATCTCTATGATTCAATATGCACGCTCATGTAAATAAAATGAAACTTTCATAATATTGAGGCGAGCATCTTTGTAAGATAACAAAAAATATCCCATTTCATCATTAATTTTCAAGATGTTGCAATTTTTTTATATTCAAACTTTTTGAGTACTCGAGAAATAATTTGTCACAGCCAAATATGGCTCATACGGTTTAAATTGTATTTCCTAACAATAAAGAACCTTGTAGCATTTCAAAGATGTGAACTTCAACCTCACAGTTGTTTTTAGCAAAATATTGTCAAAGTTTATTCCAAAGTTAGTCCACTTTTTAATATCTCTGATAAAGATTTCATTTTAAATATAAGATTTGTTCAAAGTTTCCTGTGAAATTTTTTTTCCGAGTGTTATTCAGCATTTCTAGTCGAATATATTTTTTTAATTATATTTTAAAAGTTGGTTCCAAAACTAGTCTGATTTTCAATTTTTAAATAGAAAACTATGTAAATATAAGATTTGTTCGAAGTTTGGAGTTAATATTTCATTTTTACATTTTTTGTTATTTAGATATTTTATTTAGACAAAGTTTTCTTTTTCTACGATTTCTAGTCAAAAACTGTTCTTTTTAGAAATTAATGCAACAATTTTCATATTGTTTTATATTTTTATCTCTAGGGTATGTATTCCTAACGCGGACCATGGTACTCTGATATTTTAGTCCTCTCATGTTGACTTATGATCTTGTTATCATTTTTCTCGAAATAATTAAAGTATAAAGAAGTACGCTTTTTCAGATTGTGATTGTTGGCTACTAAAATAAACCAGGGGTCTGTTTTAGGCATATTTCCCTGAAATTTTGCAACCTTGTGAAAGGTTCTGAAAAATATCCTATATTAAGGAGTGATCCTACTGTTACCAGCATGTTTTTTTAATTTTTTCTTTTTCCGATCTCAGCAGATACTATTTTCTCTTTTTTTTCAACAATATAGTAGGAAAACTCCTTAATACCTAATTACATCCCCATTCACACCCTCCCTTTCCAGTACATCCTCCCCGTCCCGATGAAAGACACCCGCCACCTTCCCATGGTTTCCATTGAATAATTTTAGCTCACGCATGTTTTCTATTTTTGACACAAAAGCTCTAAAATGCACTGTCTATTTTTCAATAATACTGCTATACGTGAACTAAAATTAACAAAGAGTGGGTACATGAAATATTCCTATGCTTGCTTTTTACCAAGTATTAAAAACAATTACACTCACACACACTTCCACGAAGAAAAAAAGATGGAGCCAATTTTTTACATGAATTGAGATCACTGAATACTTTTCATATTCAGGCATTTGTCGGAAAAATGAGTCCAATTTTTGATATTATCGAGACTTTATATAAATTCGCCGAAAAAACCGTATATTTCTTCGTTGAAAAAACAAAAGAAATTCTTCTAGCATACTTTGAATTTGTTCCTTATTCTTTTTCCCATCGATCTTCACCTTAATTTTTTCAGGTGACAGTATTCAAAAAACTGTTCGTTCAACGCCTTATCGTTATAAAAGCTTTCAAAACTATTGGAAATTTTTATGGACTTTTTCGAAAGCTTTTGAAAAAAATAGTCGATACTGAAAAAAAATTAATGATGCCACAAACAATAGTTCGGTTATGTCAAGATTTTTTCGTTCCAAATTAGTATTCGCCATTTCCTGTTATGACTGAATTATTCTTCCATTTCGAAATTACGAAATTCTCATCCGAAAAATAAACTGATTTCAATTAAATTTAAAAAATGTAGACATCTACCTTATATTTATTTATATCAGACTAATGTATTTTTCATATCAGAAATTTCTACTCAAAATATTTTTATCGTTTCCAGCTGCTTTACGGGTATAGTGTGTCGCGGACTTGAAAAAAAAAAGAAAAGAAAATCAGGGTTTGAACACTTCACCCCACGTCGAGCTCATACCGCTTATCTGAATGGCCCGTGTTTGCGTCATTTTCTTAAAGACATTCATTGTGTAAAAAAACTATATTACAAAGAAAGTGGTCTCAAATATTTATATACATTTTACATAAAAAAAAAAAACTTCAATTGTAGGATTCGATCACTTGACCCCACGCGCTCAGTCCAAGCATCTTCTTGCTTTTAAATGTGCAAGAGAGTACGTCACTCCACGCTTCCCCATCTCCATGGCAACTAGTGACGTCACAGAGCGAACGCCGCGCCGCGGAGCGGCAGTTCGGGTCGCAGAAAGTACCTCTGTGAATTTGGCCGACTGATTTTGGATTTCTGAATTTTTGTTTATGTCAATCGTTTGTCGGGTTCTTGTCGGTGATTGTCGGATCAAAATCGACGTTTGTCGGAAATTAGTTAAATAGAAAAATTAAAAACAAAAATCCATGTGAAGTT
Source organism: Rhimphoctona megacephalus (assembly GCA_963989365.1). NCBI lineage: Eukaryota > Metazoa > Arthropoda > Insecta > Hymenoptera > Ichneumonidae > Rhimphoctona > Rhimphoctona megacephalus. Next base: position 18,312,790 of record OZ022418.1, on the reverse strand, counting down.
AGCCGATTTTTTTTCAATTTTGAGATATCACAAATTTTCAAACGCCTAATCAAAGCGCAATCGTTTGTCGGATACGAGTTCCGTAATTAAAAAGTTTGTCGGATGTTTGTTCATTAGAAAAATATTAAAAAAACATTTTATGTGAAGTCAGCTGATTTTTCTCAAATTATAAGATATTACACATTTACCAAAGCCTAATCGAAGCGCGATCGTTTGCCGGTTCCTAATTTTATAATTAAAAAGTTTGTCGGATGTTTGTTCATTAGAAAAATATTAAAATAACATTTTATGTGAAGTCAGCTGATTTTTCTCAAATTGTAAGATATTACACATTTTCTAAAGCCTAATCGAAGCGTGATCGTTTGTCGGATACTAATTTTATAATTAAAAAGTTTGTCGGATGTTTGTTCATTATAAAAATATTAAAAAAACATTTTATGTGAAGTCAGCCGATTTCTCTGAAATTATTTTTTGCTTACCTGAAATTTTAGTTTCACGGAGACTTTGGCATAGATATATCTATAGATATATCTATATATTTGCATATATAAATATTTTATACATATTATATAATAAACCGGATTTTGGTTTAGAGTGAAAAACTATTTTTTTCTTGAAAATACAAGATTAAAGAAGAGAAATGCCGCTCCATTCGAGTCTTTAAGCTTCGTAGAGCTTCAGATAAAAAATCACTTTTTAAAAATTTCTACGGCTATCAAATTTCTTTATATTGAGTTCAAATTTGGAGGTTCGTCTTTTTTTATATTTTTATATTTTTTTCAGATAAAAAAACACTTTTTAAAATTTTCAAATATTTATACAGCCATCAAATTTCTTTATATTGAGTTCAAATTTGGAGGATCGTCTTTTTTTAGAACCTACTTTCTTGAAAAAAATTGGCAGCCAAATCTGCCGATTTTTTTTAACGGATCTGTCTATATATAAGCTCTACGAAGCTTAAAGACTCGAATGGAGCGGCATTTCTCTTCTTTAATCTTGTATTTTCAAGAGAAAAAATAGTTTTTCACTCTAAACCAAAATCCGGTTTATTATATAATATATATAATATATATCCAGTTTATTATATAATATATATAATATATCCGGTTTATTATATAATATATATATATACCAATACATAGATATATCTATAGATATATCTATGCCAAAGCCGTTGTGAAACCAAAATTTAAGGTAAGCAAAAAATAATTTGAAAAAAATCGGCTGACTTCACATAGGGCCGGTTGTTCCACCTTTTGGTAAATTTTACCTGACGGTTGTAGCATTGAGTAGCAGACCTTTAACTATCAGATAAAATTTACCTGGAGATGGAACAACCGGCCCATAATGAACAAACATGCGACAAACTTTTAAATTATAAAATTAGTATCCGACAAACGATCACGCTTCGATTAGGCTTTGGAAAATGTGTAATATCTGACAATTTGAAAAAAATGCGCTGACTTCACATAAAATGTTTTTTTAAATGTTTTTATAATAAACAAACATCCGACAAACTTTTTAATTATAAAATTAGTATCCGACAAACGATCACGCTTCGATTAGGCTTTGGAAAATGTGTAATATCTTACAATTTGAAAAAAATGCGCTGACTTCACATAAAATGTTTTTTTAAATATTTTTGTAATAAACAAACATCCGACAAATTTTTTAATTATCCGACAAACTTTTTAATTATAAAATTAGTATCCGACAAACGATCATGCTTCGATTATGCTTTGGAAAATGTGTAATATCTTACAACTTGAGAAAAATCGGCTGATTTCACATAAAATGTTTTTTTTTTTAATTTTTCTAATGAACAAACATCCGACAAACTTTTTAATTATAAAATTAGTAACCGACAAACGATCGCGCTTCGATTAGGCTTTGGAAAATGTGTAATATCTTACAATTTGAGAAAAATCGGCTGACTTCACACAAAATGTTTTTTAAATATTTTTCTAATGAACAAACATCCGACAAACTTTTTAATTATGAAACTCGTATCCGACAAACGATTGCGCTTTGATTAGGCGTTTGAAAATTTATGATATCTCAAAATTGAAAAAAATCGGCTAACTTCACACGGATTTTTGTTTTTAATTTTTCTATTTAACTAATTTCCGACAAACGTCGATTTTGATCCGACAATCACCGACAAGAACCCGACAAACGATTGACATAAGCAAAAATTCAGAAATCCAAAATCAGTCGGCCAAATTCACAGAGGTGCAGAAAGTTTGTCTTCAAGGCGCCCATAAGAACTGGGCTTCTATGTAAATCTGACTTCGTTGCCAGTGTGCCCAAAACACGTTGATGCTATAGTTTCTGGTTTTGCCACAGCAGCGCTCGTGACCGAAAGTACTAATGCATATAGTAATAATAATCCTCCGCAACGTGAAACTGACCATGTACTTTGCGATCGCAGCGCCTCTCATTTTCTACAGATTTTTGGGCACACTGCTTAAGTTCGGTTTGTTCACTCCTTCTCTCTAGTTTCCTTGGTTTCTTCCATTGAACTGTACTTATACTGGAACGCTGACTGGGCGTTCCGAGAGAGACAGTCGCAATTGGTGCAGTTGTCTTTGTCGGTACAGTCCACCATGAAAATTAGTTAACAGCGAGAAAACTAACCTCAATATGAAAGTATTGACACACTAAACCGATTTTCTGTTCAGATTGTACAAAAAAAAATGCGCGTGCGCACAAATCAGATAGAAAAGGACACGTTGTCACAGATCCACCCTCTCTCTCTCGGAACGGTCGGGCACGTTAGGATCTTATGGGAGTCAGCGTTCCAGTATTAGTAGAGTTCAGTGGTTTATTCTATAGAAACGATGCTCCTTCCTTCGTATAGTCTCCCTGCGTATTCCGTACGCGTATCGAGTTCGTATTCGACTAGTTCCAAAAATCGTCTACCATCTGTCGCCTTTCTTCTTTCGTATATGATCAATGGCGTAGGCAGAGGATTTTGGCGCGATTTATATACACAATTTGCTACTTATGAACCAAGTCGTTTAGATTAAAACAAATAACCAGATTGAATCAAATATTAATTAATATTCATTATTATTGTTGCCAAAGCCTTGGATATTTAGTGCTGTAAGTATATACACATCTTATCTTTGATCTTGGAGATAAAAAGGATAAACGCGATCTTTTCCCTGACTGTTCCCGATACCGTCTCAACTGGGCGTCTTTTAACCGAAATCGTTTTCGGTATCGATGCCGTGTCGATTTTTGCTTTTTCGACTAAGTCCAACGGACCTAATATCGGTATCGATACCTAATTTTAATTCCACCGATACCGAATGTGCCGAATTTTCGCTTTTTGCTCAAGTCCAACTGGCCCGGTATCGATACCATAATTTGTTGGGTCGCTAACTACCTGTCGAATTTTGCTTTTTCAATTAAGTCCACCAATTCAGTATCGATGCCGTCATTTTGCAGGTCCGATGCCTACCTGTCGAATTTTTTTCCAATCCACCGATCCGGTCTCGATACCGCATGTTCGCAGGTCCGATACCGTGTTCACTGGCATTTCTTTCTTCGCGAGTCTGACGGTGTTTCATAGCAGGATAGACAAATGGATGGATAAATAAATTTACACCAGTGGAACGTAGTTGGCGGGTAGGGAAGTTTCGATGAATCCAGGAGTAATTTTATTTTATTTTTTTTGCTCTTGGAACACGTGTTTGGGAGAAGGGGCGCTTTGCATCCATCTCTTTTTTACACGCTTTATATTAGCTTCACTTGTATGTTTGTTTGAGCGGGTGGGAGATTTTAGAATGATTAAAACTTCGAACGGCTAAAACTGCGAATTTTTAAATTGAAGAATAGTAGTATGTAGACAGATTAATTCCACTATAGCCTTTATGCTGGAAATAAAAAAATGAGAAATTAAAGAATTCGAAGTACATTTACGTCAAAAACAAAATATAACAGTAGCTCAAATGACGAAGGCTGGAATAGCGATTTTATAAAAGTTCGACTATTACGCATTCGAGTCGTCAAATACTGAAATCGGCAATATTATGAATATTCACAATTTCAAATATATTTTAACAAAAGACAAAATATTAATGTGGTCAAAATAGCGAAACACCAGAAAGTCGAACGGTCGAAACAGCGAGAGCCTCCGGGCTGTAAAGTATTGCTTGTCATTCTTCGTGCTTCACAACGTTCGCTATTCTGTACTTCTAATTTTTAGTCATTCGAAAAATTCACTTTCGAATTATTCATACTATATAATTTGGTCTCTCAATAAAATAATTGCTCTCCATTTCGAATTGAGAAAATATAAACTTCTTACATTAATACAATCTATATTATCTGCATTTGAAGTATAGACAGTCTGAATATATATTTTCGAATAAATGCGCGATCAAAGAAAAAATATTACATAAAATACGCATTGAACTTAATATACTATCGAAAATATAAACTTCGAATTTCTTATTTTTCGTTAATTGAATATTGTGAATACTAAAATTTCGAAATATTAACCGTTCTACAATTTGGTTATTCTACATATTAACTCCCACCCGTTTGTTTGTTTGTCTGTCAGTTTGTCAGTTTGTCTGTAACTCTCCTTTTTTTAACCCTTTGTTTCTTTTTTCTTTTATTTCTTTTAGTCCAATCGACTTGAAATTTGGTACTCGGGGGTTTTCGGGGCCGCTGATTACGATTCCACCCTCAAAATTTCAAAATTCAAAATGGCGGATCCAATTATGGCGTACCGAAAATGCAAAAATTCATTCAAACCGCATGATATTTGGTACTCGGGGGTTTTCGGGGTCGCTGATTACGATTCCACCCTCAAAATTTTTTAATTCAAAATGGCGGATCCAATATGGCGGACCAAAAATTCATTCGAATCGCTTGATATTTGGCACTCGGGGGTTTCCGGGGTCGCTGATTACGATTCCACCCTCAAAATTTTTAAATTCAAAATGGCGGATCCAATATGGCGGACCAAAAATGCAAAAATTCATTTAATCGCTTGATATTTGGCACCCGGGGGTTTCCGGGGTCGCTGATTACGATTCCACCCTCAAAATTCCAAAATTCAAAATGGCGGATGCAATATGGCGGCCAAAAATGCAAAAATTCATTCAAACCGCATGATCTTTGGTACTCGGGGGTTTTCGGGGTCGCTGATTATGATTCCATCCTCAAAATTTTCAAATTCAAAATGGCGGATCTAATATGGCGGACCAAAAATGCAAAAGTTCATTCGAATTGCTTGATATTTAGTACTCAGGGGTTTCCGAGGTCGCTGATTACGATTCTGCCCTCAAAAATTCAAAATTCAAAATGGCGGATCCAATGTGGCGGACCAAAACTTTCTGCGCATCTACGTTCTGCGCTCAAGTCGCTAGTGACAACTCGCTATAGTCGACTACGGAAGAGTCCACTCCGCAGAAATCTATAGTACTAGACCTCCTCACACTAAATGTCGGCGTCGTTGGCCGTATATATAAGAAGGCATCATGACTCAGCTCCAGCCAAGGGTTAAGCAACGGTGGTTATAATATTACGGTCATTCCAAACTGAATGAAACTCGGAAATAAATAACTCTTACTTATTTGTTGTTACGTACTCTAATGCGGAACGAAAATTACAATTTTCATTCAAAATTTAATGACTATGGATTAATGTATTCTTAGCGGACACTCAACGATTTCTACACCTAGAGAGGAATTCGCTAGGTCCTAGATGCATACAAATATTAAGGGTCATGATGCATATGGAGACTTTTCATAGCTTGTGTTTGTAACCAGGGCACCTCCACGTGGTGACGGTGCTTTTAAAGAATGTTGAACTAAAAAGTTAAAAATAAATATAGTTTAAAAAAACTAAAAAAACACGCTTTTAAAAAATATCGAACTAAAAAGTTTAAAATAATTTTAAAAATAAAATTATGACAATAGTACATAAAAAATACTAGTATAATTGAGGGAAAAGCGTGGGGCGCTTGATATACGATAATTATAGCACAAAGCGCCCCACGCTTTTCCCTCAATTATACTAGTATTTTTTATGTACTATTGTCATAATTTTATTTTTAAAATTATTTTAAACTTTTTAGTTCGATATTTTTTAAAAGCGTGTTTTTTTAGTTTTTTTAAACTATATTTTTTTCAATGGTCACGATTATCGATTTACAATTGTTTTAAATATATCCGTTGCAATCAAATGGTGGAGTACAATTCAGTGTCGCTCGATAGCTTTTCTCATGAAAGTTTTCATCCTTTGGGTAGCGAACCGCATAATTTTCAGCCTTTGGGTAGCGAACCGCATAATTTACGGTACCGATACCGTACCTGCGGGCTCACTTTTGGGTAGCAAACCGCATAATTTACGGTACCGATACCGTATCTGCGGGCCCGCCTTTGGGTAGCGAACCGCATAATTTGCGGTACCGATACCGTACCTGCGGGCCCGCCTTTGGGTAGTACTGCATAATTTACGGTACCGATACCGTACCTGCGGGCCCGCCTTTGGGTACTACTGCATAATTTACGGTACCGATACCGTACCTGCGGGCCCGCCTTTGGGTAGTACTGCATAATTTACGGTACCGATACCGTACCTGCGGGCCCGCCTTTGGGTAGCGAACCGCATAATTTACGTTACCGATACCGTATATGTGGGGGTCCCACTTTGGGTAGCGAACCGCATAAATTACGGTACCGATACCGTACATGTGGGGGTCCCACTTTGGGTAGCGAACCTTATAATTTACGGCACCGATACCGTACATGTGGGGTCCCACTTTCAGTTACAATGCCGCATAATTTTTGGTATCGATACCCTCAATTGGGCCCGTTGGGACTTGCTTTCGGGTATCGATACCGACACAGTTACAGTTAAAAAAGCCATTTTGCCATAGTCGCGATACCGAAAAAAATACGGTATCAAGATCAGTCAGGGTTAATAATCGGCGACGATCGTTATTGAAAAATTGTATTCATTCATTGTTGTCTCCTTCGATACGGATTACTTGTTGCAATATATGCAATGGGAGCATTTTTTAAAATAACGTTAGCCTTACACAAAACACATTACGCGAAATAAAATTTTCATCGATGTAGAGGTTACAATTATATATTTCTTGCTACACAAAATATTTCACACGCGTTCTGCACGCTTAAAAACCATGATAGCTTTGAACAAAGCAAATGCTAAGAAAAATGCAATTTTTATCGATGCAGAGGCTATAATTAGATATTTCATGTTACACAAAATCAAAATATTTCACGCGCGTTTTTTTCAAACAGCACGACAGCAGTGTAACTACCGCCATCTTGGTACGAAAATCCCTGTATTTTTTTGGCCTGTAACTATGGAATGCAGTAGAGTGGAAAAACATAGAAGTCGATCCACGAACTCGAAACGCGTACGGAATACGACTCCTTATGAACATAGGAAAATAAATTTTCACGAAACGCGTCGCAAATCGCTCATCGCCCATCGCTCATCGTACGCAGTGTGCAGAGGCTATTAAAGCTGCTCAAAGCGCAAGGTATAGTAATACCGTTTAATGGTAGAGCCGTGCTTTGAGTGTAAAGCCAGGGAGACTAGAGAGAAGGAGTGGACACAGCCTAGGAAAATTAAGTAGTAACGGCGTCCTCAAAATCCGGTCTTGAATTAGTTCTTAGATGTGCCACCAGGTGTACAGATCCTACACGTATAGTAATAAAATTAGTCCGCACGGTGAAAGTGACCGTTTCGCGCTTGCGCAATTGAAAAAAAAGCCTCTAACCCAAATCCCAGTATATTGAACAGGATATTGGAGGTTAAAAAGACGATTTATTGTCTTCAGTGCGTGGTTTCGTCTCAGGTGCGGAACGGTTAAATTTTGCAAATAACATTTTGTATCGACAATCTGAGATTGTTGCATGCATTGATCCGAAATTCCGACCACCTTTCAAGGTTGGCAGATTTTTGCGTGTGGTGTTTTCTGTGTTACCCGCGTCGTTTTCATGCTGAATAAAAAAATTTTAATACCATCAATATTTACGACATAAAAATGGCCATTGAGCCAGATAAACATAACTTTATTTCCAGTATTTACAAAATGAATGATAAAAAAAAAAGTTGTACTGATGGGTCCGGTAGAATAAAACAATATCAAATGTTCACATTTCATTTCCTTCCAAGATCGAAGCTCAGTACACATTAATAAAAAAAAATTTTTGTACACGTAAACTCCCTGACGTAAACATAGACACTGCACGTATGTTGAAAAATCGAGGTTAGGAAATAAGTAATAACAGTATACGCTAGGCAAGTATCTCTTGTGACGCCGCCAGTTGGCGGTAAATAACAACTCCAGGGTGACAAATGGCTTCCATACCACATGTCAACTTGTGTCGAAATGTCAACAGTGCTCACTGAAAATTCTTTAAATGATAAAAAAAAGTCATCAAATCGCAATTGTTGTGTCGTGGGGTGTAATAGTGTTGAAAGAAAAAGTAATGGTGTACATTTTTATACTTTTCCTAATCGACCATGGGAGTCAGAACGAAGGAAATATTGGATAAGTGTTGTCCGTCGTAACACGTAAGTCGCTCTCTTGTTTTGATATTCCACTAATGCTTTTTTCGAAATGGATACAAAAATACATAGTTTTCAAATAAAACTGAAAGCATTTGAATGAAATATTTGTTAATGACCGATTTGTCATAATTAATCTTATATTTGTTCCAGTCCAGATGGTAAGCCATGGAAACCGAGTAAAAATTCAAGAATTTGCAGTCTTCATTTTTGCGGAGGTGAAAAATCTAACAATCCTGCAAACGATGCATATAATCCAACAATCTTTCCTTCCGTCTACAAAATGGCAAAATATTCAAATTCAAAAAGAACAGAGAGATTAACAGCAAGGAGACAAAGGTTGCAGGAAGTAACCGCTGGTTCCACAGCGCCTAATAATTTTTTTTGTAAGTTTAATTTACAATATTTGCCAAAAAAATACTAACTGGATTGTGATGTTCAGGATCGGTAGGGTTAATGAGTTTAGCACACGTTTCATTTAATTACGTATATTTTACGTTTATTTTACGGACGTTGACACGCGAGATTATGGCGGCAGTGTTGCTTGTAACAAGTCCCGGCGTGGTCTGGCAGTACGCGAAGAATACAGAGTGAGGGAGATAGAGAGTCGAAATTAATTTAGAGGGCAGCACCTTACGGTTAATAATCAGTCCGCTTAATATAGCACATGGATAGATAATTCAGATGTATTATTTCATGAAGGTACAAACGAGGCAGGAGTTTCCACTGAAACCATGGGCTCAATGGATGATTGTTCCAATGGAGGGAATAATTTTGATCATGTGGCTACCCAAACTGAACCAATTTTTTTCGATGATTCACCGATACCTAATGATGGCCCATCAACATTGTTTTGCTGGCAGGATTCAGTTACTAATGAAGCTTCCACACAAACATCTATCGTCTTGACAAATAAGTGCCAAGATAAACTGTTGATACTACTACCAAAAAAAACTAAAAATGTTCGCATTGGCCCAGACTATCCATCAAAAACAGGATTTGCAGGATTTGAGGATGTAAAAGACGACACAACGATGAAGCAACTGGGAGGAATATCCTTATCTTTTTTTTACGTGTTACTGGCATTTATTCAACCGCAAGAAAAGGGACAGCCAGCCTTTTACAGAATTTTGAACGGAGAGAATAGACTGCTGTTGTTTTTAATGAAGATGAAACTGGGATTAAGCTTTGGAGCAATCGGATGCATCTTTATGGTTTCAAAAACAACTGCTTCGAATATATTTTATGAAATTCTTGAAACTCTCTATGAAAAGACAAAAACTTGGATATTTTGGCCTTCGAGGGAAGCAGTAAAAGAAATTATGCCTTCAGCGTTCAAGGATCATCCTAATTGTCGTGCTATAATAGATTGCACTGAACTTCCCTGTGACACTCCACCAACTGTTGAACAACGAATCCATATGTACTCGAGATATAAGAGCGGCTTCACAGTCAAGTTCTTAATTGCTATTTCTCCTTCAGGTATGATCACCTTCATTTCTAAAGGATATGGTGGTCGCTCTACTGATGGATTTATTACTAATGATTCCGGATTCATAAGCCTGGTGGAACCTGGTGATGAAATTATGGCAGACAAAGGATTTCCTCAAATAAAAACTGTACTTCTCGAACGTCAGTGTGTACTCGTAATGCCTCCATTTGCAATGAATCCTCAATTTACAACGGAAGAAGTTTCTCAGGGTTATTCGATAGCATCGGTTCGAATTTACGTAGAGAGGGCTATTCAACGGGTGAAAATTTTTTGCATTTTACGTCATATTTCTATTGAATTATTAGAATACATAGATAAAATCATGTACATTGCCTGCGTGCTGGCAAATAACAAAGAACCAATTATTCGGTTCGAGGCTCCATACTCGGAATAAAACTTCCATAGAAAACGAGAATTTTTTTAAATATTTATTTTCATAAAATTTTACAGCATACAAACTTTATAGAATTAACAACAAATTATAAACTTTTGTATTCATAAAATTTCCCATAGTTATTAATAAAAATACTGGTATGTAACTCTTATTTTTATCCTCATTTTTATCCCGTTCATTCGGTTTCTTCCTCCATTCTCGTTTCGAACGACTGAATGTAGTACGAGAAATAAAATTTCTCTATCTTTGGAATAAGAGTACTTAAAAACTCTTCATTCCGTGCAATTTGCAGATAAATAAACTGCAATTTTGAATAAACAAAAAAATGACAAATTTTCACAGCAACGACATACATTGATGCTTGAACTTGAGTATAATACTTGTGACTTGTCAGCAGTTCAATTTTATCGTTCTCACTCCATTTTAAAAACGCAACAAAGCTCTTGCGATTGGGGACATCGATTATTGCTGAGTCTTTACAGGAGTAAGGACATTTTATTTCCAGTAATTCGAAATCAGTTCCGTTAAAAATGAATCCATCCGGACTGCAAGCAAGGAATGGTTGTTTAAGTGAGATTACCAAACCTGATTCATAGACCTCATGCTGAATCAATTTTGAAAAAAAGTCCCTTGCATGAGGTTCTAATTCTAAACCGTAACGCATGGCTTTGTTCGTTATTTTTTTGTACGAATTCCTTATGAATCTTGAAGCGAGAGATTCGTAGTCTTTTCGTCTTGTTTTAATATGATGGACGTTCTCACTACAGGTTATTCTTACCCGTCGTTTCTCAAACCAAATTGCTGTTTGAGATTGATTTAAAGAATCAAAACAGATATCGATCCATTGCTGCTCATTCACTTTGATGTTTGATTCAAAAAATGAAGAATAATTTTCAGGGCATGCAATTTTTGTCAATTGTCGCGTGCTGTCTTGCAGTGTCTTGTATTCTTGATAATTATAAACATTGAAGACACTTTCTTTTTGCAAATAAAGTAATTTTGAAAACAATTTGCGACAAGATGCTTCTTTTCTTCGCTTAGAGTGTTTTCCTTCTTCTTTCTCCTGAATACAAGTTTCTTCAGCTTTCAGCATAGCAATCATCGCACAGTTTTCTTGTCGATGAGCGTCTGATGCATTCTCAACATTTTCATATGTATAAAATGTCTTATCTGCAATATTTCCTTTCTTGGAAGGGAATAGAGTTTCAATCGTACATCCTTTTGCATATTTTTGGAGCTGCTGCTCTGGCGGACGATTCCAGATCATCGGTTCATCTGTTTTCGATGTTGTGTGCTCTTCATTTACGAAAACACACAATGCAGCAGCATGTTTACAAAAAAGTACGCCTGCCTTGCACGTACAGTGTGCACTTAGTACAGAGCGTCCATTTTCTTGATCTATCTGTAAGTTGTATCGTTTATTATTTGAATTCTCAAAAATTGTGTTATTACCTCCACAGTGCAAAAAATTTTGACTTATCTCTACGGTTGGAGAATAAATATTTTCTTTTTTCAATGTGCTTCGAGCACCCGGCGTTTCCCTCAACACCGAACCACTAATATGTCGATGATTGTCATCGATTATTTCTTTGACATCACTCACGTGAAAACTTTTCACTAATTTTGCACCTTTTGAAATACTTTTGGGACGAAAAATGCTTAAATCTAATGGCTGGAACCCGTTTGTAATTACGTGAGTCATTTTATTTGAATTTCACTGTATCCTGGCCAAAAATCCCCTCCCCGGGGAAAAAACCTTGGACAAGTACATTTGTTGACCCCTGTTTCCATTTGTTTTCACAGAAAAAAACTACCCAAAAAAGTACAAAATTTTTAAAAAATTGGCAAGATTGTGATAGGAAAAAGAAGATTGTTTCTATAAAATAACTATACTCCAAATGACAAATAGAAATGAAAAACTTCACATATTTTATCGAGATCCCAAGAAAAAAAGCAACAATGCCCATCGTGAATGTCTGGTAAAAAATAGAGTCTTCAAGTAAATGATCAATTTGCGCATAAAAAAAATAATTACTTTACAAAAACAGAAATGAAAAAGCCAATGATTTACGTTCAGCACTAAAATTGATAATATCAATAATAGGACAAGTATTTTATTGTCGCTTGAGGATGGAGTATTTAAAAAAAAGCAAAAATTAGTTGGTTATTGAAAAAAGTCACCAATGTACAAAAATAAAAGTCGGTCAAAAGAACAAAGTCCAGAAAAAAAATCGGGATGAAAAAAAACTTGAAGAAAAAATTTCAAACGAAAAAAATTAGATTGAAAAAAAAATTTCGGCCGAAGTACTTGGCGAGTTTATAACACATACAACATTACGTGAAATACATTACGTGATCCAAGCTAAGCAAAAAAACTCGCCAAGTACTTCGGCCGAAATTTTTTTTTCAATCTAATTTTTTTCGTTTGAAATTTTTTCTTCAAGTTTTTTTTCATCCCGATTTTTTTTCTGGACTCTGTTCTTTTGACCGATTTTTATTTTTGTACATTGGTGACTTTTTTCAATAACCAACTAATTTTTGCTTTTTTTTAAATACTCCATCCTCAAGCGACAATAAAATACTTGTCCTATTATTGATATTATCAATTTTAGTGCTGAACGTAAATCATTGGCTTTTTCATTTCTGTTTTTATAAAGTAATTATTTTTTTTATGCGCAAATTGATCATTTACTTGAAGACTCTATTTTTTACCAGACATTCACGATGGGCATTGTTGCTTTTTTTCTTGGGATCTCGATAAAATATGTGAAGTTTTTCATTTCTATTTGTCATTTGGAGTATAGTTATTTTATAGAAACAATCTTCTTTTTCCTATCACAATCTTGCCAATTTTTTAAAAATTTTGTACTTTTTTGGGTAGTTTTTTTCTGTGAAAACAAATGGAAACAGGGGTCAACAAATGTACTTGTCCAAGGTTTTTTCCCCGGGGAGGGGATTTTTGGCCAGGATATAACTTCTTTTTTTCTGAACAGCTCTGAATCCTAGAATTTTTACATGATAACAGATAATCCTTGAATATTTACGCTGACATAACCAGTAAAACCCTAGCTCAATATCAAATATGCAATGCGATGCTATAAAGAAAAAGCGAACGAACTTAGTACAGCTTGCACAAACAAAGCGCAGAAATTCATTTCAGTTAACACCTCGCGTTTCCTGCAGTATATTGAGAAATTCGATACATATATTTGGTGCATCTCAGCAATGTGCATTTCACTAATATGAGAAAAACATGAGCGAAAGACCAAAAATGAAACCGTATAGAAATATTTGTGGAACACTTTTTTTTTAACAAATCATATCACAATGCACACTAAAAACTTGAATGAATATTGAATTTTTACATTGTTTTCTCATGCTTTTATTTCCACTTATATCTTTTGCACAAGCCTGACTGAGCGATGCCATTACACTATTGCTGAATTTCTGATGCTTCGACTTGTTGTGAAATATGATAACAGATGATCCTTGAATATTTATGCTGACATAATCAGTAAAACCCCAGCTCAATATAAAATAAGTAGTGCGATGCCAAAAAGAAAGAGCGAAGGAACTTAGCACAGCTCGCAGTAACGAAGCGGTGATCCTTGTATGTAAAGGAAATAAGGCATCTCTTGTTTCCGCAAGAAATAGCAAATGCTTCATTGCTTTAAGTTTCACCAGTTTTTTAGATCAAATTGTCGAAGCAGAGAATCTCAGCCCAATTCACAGCTCGCAGCGCCTTTAGTATATTGGTAAATTTCTTGAAGCCGAAAAGAAAAATCGAAGGAACTGAACACAACCTGCAGAATATTTGAAATTTTATGTTTATTTGTAGACCACACCTGAAAAGTATTGAAAATCATGATTTCACGACAAAAGTTATTTGTCAAATTTTTATAATTAAAGTATTTCATCAACAATTAATATGTTTACAGGTTTTTATTTATGAGCACATGATACATCTTGTCACAACTATTTTCATACACTCACTTTTGGAAAAAAACACAGTCTTTTGATCTGTAAGAAAAATTTAAGTGACATGATTGAAAAAAAAAATCGTTGCGTTCTAGATTGAAACTTCAACATCATTATTTGCGAATTCACACATTTTCAGAACGTATAACACTGATTTTTAAGGTTATGTTCGTTGTATTTTCTAGCACTTATTCCGGCCACACTAATTAACGGTTTTATTCGGATTATTTTATACGGAAAAATAAAAATCATAACCTCAACGAGTGGTGAGGTTTGTTTTTATTTCGCTTTTCTGGAATCCGAAACAAAAATGATTTCACCAGCGGGTGCGAGGTTATCTTTTTTAATTTCGCTGATGATTAATTCCGAGATATTAAAAAATATTATTATCACATTTCGCAATATTTATATATTACCGTTTTTTCGCACTATTTATATATTTAAACTATTGATGAATCACGATTTTTCACAATCTAAAAAACACGCGATTTACACGACTCGCACTTTACACTGTCAAAAGTCAAAACTACCGTCACACTGGTTAACATTCAAACTTTCCGTGGTATGGGTGCAGAGGAATGTAGTCACAGGGCCACGTTCAAAAACATCACTCGTGTGGACACTGGTTTACCGGTTTGGGAACACAGGGAAATGACCACACTCGTGACCAATCAGAATCTCGATAGGCACGCTGAGGCCTTTCATTGTGACATATACAGACACGTCAAATTCTTCGATGTGTTGGAATTTTTGCATAATTTTGAGCCTGTGCAGAGTTTTTTCTCAGCAAATACGGCATCAATCGTGCTGATTTAAAGCTCAATCGAAAGATTTTTTCTTAATTAGTCTCCAGTTCAATTTTCAAGTCATAATCTGTCTCCTGAGCTTCGTAATTCGAGAAAATGACTTTCAGTTTTTACCCCCACCACCGAAATTTACTTTATTCAGAGATAATATACTCTGGCGAGCCTCGGGCCAGCAGACGACAGAGCTGTCAAATGTACTTGTCCCGAGACTCTACCGAGTCTCTTGATAATCGCTTGACAGGTCGTGGCCCGCACGCATTCAGCTGTCCGCCTAAAGTTGCGCGTGAATGCCATAGGGCGGCGCACCAATCGACTCTGACGTGATACTTGCCTAGCGTATAGTGGTGCTTTTCAATTACAGCTGTGTCGGACACAGAGCGACACTGTGTCCAACACAGAGCGTTTCAATTACGACACGCTGCGACACCTCCGTGAAGTTAGCCCCCCCACTTTATTTTTTTAAACTTTCATTAATGCAAATCGTTTGAGAATCGTTTGATAGAGTTTGATAGAGAAGAAAAATTTTTTGAGAGTTAATATTGTTCACGTAAAAACGATTTTATTTTTTAGTGTGAACTTGGCCCCAATTTTTTTTATCTCCTGAAATAATGGACTTAGACGTTTCATTTTTTTTTTAATCGTTTGAGAATCGTTTGAGAGGGTTTGAGAGCCAAAGAAAATCGTTTGAGAGTTAATATTTTAATTGATATTAAATAATTATTCAGTGCACGATTTACCCTAGGATCCGAGCACTTCCGGTGTGCGCAGTGCATGTGCGCAGTGTATGTGCGCAGTGTATGTGCGCAGTGCATCTTGTTCATAAATTAGGCTGCATTTTGTTTAAAAAAGTTATAACCAATTATTAGTCCGAACGGTAAACATAAATCGAAAATTTCAGCTTAATTGTGTTAATTGTGTAAAATTGTGAAACTTTTTGATATTTTTTGGAGAGCTACAAATGTCAACAACTGCACTGTCAAAGAGAAAAGCTGGACTTATTGTATTTTTGGTTAAAAAAAATAGTGAAATATGAGTGAAAATACGTATAAAGTACGCAGTGACATTGGTAAAAATGTGAGCCAATTTGTAACGGGCAAAAACAAGAATAGCGTTAAAAATATTGTAAAAACTGCGGAAGATAACATAACCTCTTGAACGTCATGGCTACGAAAAATCGTCTGCTGATCACATTCTTTCAAGTTCTATCGTGAATATTTTCTTCAAACGTCCGGTGACTCTCTGTTTTTATCGTTGCTACGAAATCTTTAGAATTTAATTTACCGCAAGACAGTTTATATCAAACATCTATCATTATTTAATATATGAATTATTAAATAGAAATGTGAGCAACAGGTCATCTCTATAAAGTGTCGTGTAAATTAGATGATTTTCAAAGTTATAATTCTTTTCTAAAGGTTCGGTTTCTAAAGGTAAGCTTTAAGGTAGTTCTCGTTCAAAAACTACGCTTTTAACGGATTTAGATTACATTTGCACAAAAATAGAACCTTAAATGGAGTATTTAGCTAGGCTTGTATTTTTTAGATTAATGTCCATAAAAACACCTTTAAATTATTCATAATCAACCTCAAATTATGACTTTTATTTTTATTTTTCCACTTTCTAAATATGCTGAAATACTAGTTTTTTTTTTTATTCTTAAAGCCATTTTTTTAATCCTTAAAGCCATATTATTTCATCTGATTTCTAAACAAAGTAAATTTTGCACGATAACTACCTCAAGTTTGCGAAACTTCTAATGCCGCCGCTTTCACCGATTAACCACTGCCTTTTTTTACACCTGAAATCGAAAACGAACGGGCAGATTCCAAGGCTACCCTCAATGTTTCAGGTTAGAGTGTACAGGTGAGACCGTTGCAATTCCCGATGCAGAATGTGCTGCAAACCGTACCGGTACAGGTACCGGTAAACGCTGGAAACGGTCAGACCGTTTATCAAATGGTACACTTTCCCATTCAAGCGTTATCTAGTGTTTTCAATATGGGTGCGACGCAGATAATACCACAGATAACGCAAGTAAGGGTTGTAATTTTATTCGTCTAGAAAATATTCTTGTATCCTCGGAGAAACAACGAAACGATGAAATTTCTCTATTCTCTTTATTCTTTCAGCAAATTTCGCAAATGGCTCAGATCATAACTCCGAATGGTCAAATACAACAGGTACAAATAGTCAATCTACCGCAGTTGCAAGGTTTGCAGGGTCAACAAGTAGCATATCACGTTGCGCAACAGGTCGCCCAACAACAAACACAACAACAAGTTGTGCAGCAAGTCGTGGCTTATAGCATCAATTTCAGCAACAGGTCGTTCAATGACAACAGCAAGTTACTGATGCCCAGGTACAACAACAAGTCCAACAAGTCGTTCAACTAGTTATACAACAGCAACAGCAAAAACAACAACAGCAGCAACAACAACAACAACAGCAGCAACAACAACAGCAGCAGCAACAAGTTCAGGCACAAGTTGTTGCTTCGACACCGACGTCGAGCACAACTTGGATAACGAACGCGTTGCTGGTCCTGGCGGAAATGTTCAGGTACAATGGAGAATTTCATTTTAACTCTATAACTGGGTCGAAAATGACTTCAATCTTCTCATTAACATAAAATGTTCCTCGTATCCGATAATAAGGTTTAATTGTACACCATTCCGTTTTTTTTTTAACCACGAAGAGAATAGTATATGATAAAGTCACATTTGGTGGACATTTAATGATGAAAACTCTATAAAATGAAACGAATTTCGGAGAAACGCTAGAAAGACATTTTTTACTCAAAAAATTGGGGTCGTTTTCGACCCCGTTGCAGGGGTCTGGGGTTAAAAATTGAATTTAACTTAGTCCCTTTAAATTAGTATTCATTCTATAATATTATTCCAGAATGTCAATGGTACTTGACAACCGGTATGAACTTTTAGGAAAAATAAAACGAAATAAAGATAAACAATATCTTCACCCAGTGTTTTGAACGGTTATTGAACGCTGACGAATTTGATTTTATTAGATCGTAGGCACTGGTTCCCTCGGAAGACCCGTTGGAGCTGGTGGTACCGGAGGAACCGTTCTTACCACGAAAGACGGCCAGAAAATTGACGTTCAAACCTTATCCGCTATCACCAGACCCTCGGAAGAAGGAGGTGAAATAAAAATTACGAGTATAGATGCGAGTCAATTAGCCAGTGGCCAAGTCATACACATACCGGCTGCTCAGTCACAGCAACAGACTATACAGCCCATTACTATCACAGATAAAATATTAAGCGAAACATTTGAAAAAATTGAAGTTTTTTCAATGAAAATTTGTAGTTCTTTTTAGAACGAATCAAACTAAAAATAAAATGCCACTTGTGATCCCGGCGATAAAACAGATAAATAGTATGTTGATTCGTGTCGATTAATGCTATTTTTTTTCTACTGTTTTCAGGTGCTCAAGGTCAACAGCTGACCCTTATACCCGCCTCAGCATTGGCGAATATAACAGCTCAGCAGGGTGGAACGGTGAGAGGGATAAATGTAGACAACGGTGGTATAATGCAGCTTCAACCGGTGAGCGCGATGAACACAACCAATGGATTTCTTCAATCGATTCCCTACGAGGGCCCTACAGCCACTCTCGTTCCTAACAACTAATCGCCTAAACCTCAAATTTTGTTAATGCATGTAACATAGAAGAAGGCACTCATTGTTGATGCGCAATAGTGAAGTAAATTAATCATTTAACATTATACCGCAAAGTTGTTCACCACGGATTTTACGAACCGCGATGTATGTGTTGCGTGCATGTTAGATTTTACATCTGATCACGATATTGAGAAATACCTCTCGAAGATTTTCACGAATCAGTTTGTGTGGAATGTAACTATATTTTTTTAACGACCATATGTAAGATAATGTACATATTGTATACGATGTAAAAAAAAAACCAACTTTTATAGAAAAAAATTTTTACACTTAAACATTTGAATTTGCCACATTAAGGAACGAAAAAAAAATATTTTTCATAATTATCAGCCGTAGAAAATAAATGAAACTTAGCAATATTTTACTGAAATGAAAAAAAAATGCTGTATGAAAATTTTCGTCCGAAATTATATTGTCCCTGGGGAAATCTTGTGCTACGTTCGCTACGACCATAATTTTTGGATATTCGACAACGAGAATGAACTTAAAAAATTAGAAAAAAGGAAAACGTGAGCAATGCGAGTTATGCAAAATATTTCATTATATTTAACGTTATTATGCACTGGATACTTTTACGATGCGACATGCCAGCATCGCACCGCTTATTACAAGTGGAAGTAGTCAGTCTTGTTCCTTCTACAAAGGATTCTGTTCCAGGATTTTTGTATACATCGTCGTCGTTAAATAATAAGTATAAGAAAAAAGAAAAATGAAGAAACTGTAATTACATAGGTAATCTCTGTGTGAACGGTCGTTTTCATTATGTACATTACACAATTAATTCGTTTTATATATTAATATCTTCAATGATTTTTCATCTTTTGGATGCACGCGTAACTATAAATTTATACGTATAATACAGAGAAGTCTGTCAATTTCAAGAAGGAAGTGATTTTTGACGCAGCGTCACGTGGAAGGAAAGAACAAACGATAGAGCACACACTTTTGCAAACCAAAAAATTTCGCTCAAAATCAAGCGTACAAATACTCTCAATTATGTTCCGTATTTCGTTCTTTCTTTGCGCGAGTCACATAATTGCTTATTTAATTAGGTATTAAGTTGAGAGCATCCGTCAAACCTCAATGGGCTCGCTGAATATTTCGCACCAGATTGGGCAGTGATTTGAGGCGGGACCGCCCCATCGCCAACCGTAAGGAATTCCCAAATGTGTGCGCCCCAGTCTCACCACCCGGGCTAAATCAGTATTGAATAACTTCTTTGAGCCTTTTCCCCAAATAATCTTATCTTTGTAGATGAATTTATCTGAATATACAGCGGAATTGCTCTCCTCAAGTGCCTCGTTGTTCAAAGTATCGTCGGTAAGCGTAGTCACCAAGGAATATCGCGTTTTTTGTATCCGTAAAACGTTCGATTATTCTGTTGTCTAAAAGAGTCATACAAGATTTCCTTTTTTTCAACAATTTTTTTTTTTTACATTTGTTCGAGAGGTCGACGACCTAGTAATTTCATTCCTTTTGCTGGAACGTTCTTGGAGACTCTGGAGAGAAGCAATCTTTAAGATCCCACATCTTCCGGTTCCCTCTTGACGTCAAGCTCCCTCAAAGTTTTGTTGACTATGTGGCTACATCGAGAAGCACTTTTAAGTATTAAAAAAAAGAAACACAAAAACATTTTCAAAACCATATTTTAATTAGTAAAACAATTTTAAACGGTTTTTTTAAGGGAGAAATTTTGAATATGAAACACAAAAAAATGGTCTTTTTCTAAAAATTGAGCGAGCTTACCGCAGTTCAAAATGATACTTTGCTAAATGGCACGGCTACAGTGTACAGTACGAAGAAATAATCGTCGAATTGATTGATTTTTGTAACGAGATCATTTACGATCGGTTCTCTCAGCATTGATGGTTCGCACTGGCTCGCCAATTTAGTTCCAAGTTTGATTAGACAAAAAAATAATAATTCATCCGCGATTTTTGGATAAATAATTTTTGCATAAGTGCCAAAACTTCGACAAATCGAATTAGACATTTCATCAAGAACTATGATTACTTTTGCTGAATTTTTTAAAGAAGATAATTTATGACCTATGCATACTAAGGAAATTTTTTGTTTCTCACGTTTTAATAAATTATTTTTGCATAATAGAGAAAACTATAACGCAACGAAAACTTGTTCACATTTAGACATTTTTTATCAATATAATCAATAAGAATCATTAAAAAAATTTATTGGCTCTCTCCGTCAATACCCAAATTAAGTGCAATATTCCAACTAAAGCCATAATCTCGAAACCCTTTTTGTTTCAAATCGTAAATAATAACCGCTCAAGTTCCAAGGCTATCGAAGTTGTTGTCATGCGGGTCGAGAGGTACCTTGGTCGCTGATATTTATCGAGTTATATTATCGGTCAGTCTGCAGAAAAAAACACTTTAGCTCGTGCAATATTGATAAAAATAACTTCAATTAATATTTGAAGCATTTTCCCTAAAACTGGGAAATACAATTTTAATTTTCCACAGTGAAGCTTAGAATTTTTATTCGTATTTTATTATTGAAAATCAATCAAATATTCAAAACATAAATGACTATTAGGTCAATAATTACTTAATGTTTTTCCGAATTCAAATTCAGATTTTTTTTCCTGCAGTTTTTGAATGTTTTTCTTATGAAATTTTTATTGATTTATCCATTAATTCATTAATTATTAGTAAAAAAAAATTACAAATTATCGTTGCTTACTGAGCGAATTAATTTGTGTTTCTCGCATAGTGTCTCGAGCCTCGTTCAAAAAATCACTGAGAAAAACAGCGGTGCCTTTTCTCGTGCTTATACCACGTATTTTGCCAAATTTAACTTGACATATTTTGTCGATGAAAGGTTGTTTTTCAAGAATAGTGACCAAATTTGTAAAATGGTCACTCTGCGAATTCTCCAAAATGTAGTGCATGAGATCGAAAACAGATTTTTCGTATCGATCAATGATAGCGGCGATGTCTCTGGTCAAATAGAGTTGAGTCACCGCTCTTAATTACGGGAAAGTTTCGATTCTTATTAATGACCACAATTTTCTTTTTACTGCATTGATTTTTAAGGTTCAGGGTGATCCATTTTTTGATTAGAGTATCTGAAAGAATGTTGAACAATGATAATATGTGAGTTACTGTTTTTTGATAACTTGAATTTCGGAGAATTACACTGTTTTGGATTCGCAAATATTGTACAAAATCATTTTTCCCTGATATTATTATCTCCAAAAATGAATGATTGATTTCATTCACAGTCCTTTTCATTACAAAAGCGTGCTCGTATCTACAATATATGGTATTAAAATTGAACTTAGATAACATTTCTTTTCTGAATTATAAACTTCGAGATATTAAAACATTGGAAATCTTCAGAATTTTTCTAAATTAAAAACTAAATTTCCAAAACAAATCAATTTCTTCCTACATTAGGAAAGAAATCGAGCAATTTTGAAAATAAAATTGAAAATTTGAATTCAACAATTTGGGATTTCTCGAGAGATAATATTATTATTTCTATATTCTCCATTGAACTTCTCAATCGATGTTTTTATTGAAAAAATACAAAATTTCGCCCTTAATAATCGATACAAAGCGAAATATTTGTTCATAAACTATTAGAAGTGTTTAATTATATGAAATCAAGTGCTGTAGGTACAAGGAGAACACTAAAGAACAAAATACGAGACACAAATTAGAAAAAATGATGTACATTAGACTTTATTTTGATATTTTATTCATGACCTTGTTACTGGCATACGCTTCGTAATGGCGTTCGCAATGAGTATCGATTAATCTCTCTTTTATCTTTCTATTATTTTCATGGCGTTATATTATTTCTCTTATTTTATTGTTATTACTATTACTATGATCATTATTTTGTTTATGAATATTATCATTCTGTACAAATTATTCGTTATTTAGAAATTTGTATAATTGCCTCAATGTACCAAGGTGTAATAAACTCAATGAATCTCTTTTTTCACGAACTCGAATATTTGACAATTCACTAATTTTTTTGTACATAAAAGTAAAAGCACATCCCAGTCCACTGGAAAAATATCGAGTCAGGTTACCGAACCTTCAGAAAAGAATTATAACTTTGCAAATCGTCTAATTTACACGACACTTTATGGAGATGACCTGTTGCTCACATTTCTATTTAATAATTCATATATTAAATAATGATAAATGTTTGATATAAACTGTCTTGCGGTAAATTAAATTCTAAAGATTCCGTAGCAACGATAAAAACAGAGAGTCACCGGACGTTTGAAGAAAATATTCGCGATAGAACTTGAAAGAATGTGATCAGCAGACGATTTTTCGTAGCCATGATGTTCAAGAGGTTATGTTATCTTCCGCAGTTTTCACAATATTTTTAACGCTATTCTTGTTTTTGCCCGTTACAAATTGGCTCACATTTTTACCAATGTCACTGCGTACTTTATACGTATTTTCACTCATATTTCACTATTTTTTTTAACCAAAAATACAATAAGTCCAGCTTTTCTCTTTGACAGTGCAGTTGTTGACATTTGTAGCTCTCCAAAAAATATCAAAAAGTTTCACAATTTTACACAATTAACACAATTAAGCTGAAATTTTCGATTTATGTTTACCGTTCGGACTAATAATTGGTTATAACTTTTTTAAACAAAATGCAGCCTAATTTATGAACAAGATGCACTGCGCACATACACTGCGCACATACACTGCGCACATGCACTGCGCACACCGGAAGTGCTCGGATCCTAGGGTAAATCGTGCACTGAATAATTATTTAATATCAATTAAAATATTAACTCTCAAACGATTTTCTTTGGCTCTCAAACCCTCTCAAACGATTCTCAAACGATTAAAAAAAAAATGAAACGTCTAAGTCCATTATTTCAGGAGATAAAAAAAATTGGGGCCAAGTTCACACCAAAAAATAAAATCGTTTTTACGTGAACAATATTAACTCTCAAATAATTTTTCTTCTCTATCAAACTCTATCAAACGATTCTCAAACGATTTGCATTAATGAAAGTTTAAAAAAATAAAGTGGGGGGGCTAACTTCACTGCGACACGCTGCGACACACTGAGTTTCTCAGTGCTGCCAATATTGGGAGCTTTCCAGCTACGACACAGAGCGACACAGTGCGACACAGCCAGACACAGCGAGTAGCAGAGTTTTAGCGTGTTGCTTCACGCATGGCTACTAATGTCTCGGGGAAATTTCATTTTCTCAAGTTGGCTCATCTTTCTACACACTTCTCTTCTGTAACCTCTGTCTATTTCGGTCTATTCATTCCTCATATTTGACACACGTAGAGGAACTACTGCTACTCAAGATTGGTGTCTCCATAAGTAGAACGATGCTTACATCTAAGTCGTCCTACAAAATATTTATGTCAAGTTTACAACAAACCTTTTTATAAATTATAACACGGCTTATCCAATAAAAATAAAAATATGAAAAAATAGTCATCTCACTATGATGAAAATGTCGATTACATTAAGGTTAGGAACTCGTTGTTAGGAACCTAGCGAAATTGCGAGCTGCCTGACATCTGATGGTTGTGTCAGAAACTAAAAAAGCGTTCCAACAAGCACCTCTCGCAGTGTCGACACAGTGTCACACTGTGTCGACTTGTTGGAAAGCTCCCATTTTCAGTAATTTTGTATTTTCATGTTTAAAACGTGATGCGAGGTTTTAAATTTCCAATTTGTTTGTCATTCAAATCTCTCAATATCTCTCCGGATATTTTTGTCGTTGACAAAAACTTGATATTTTAAAGATAATCAAATAAACATTTCTAGACATTGTTGGACAACTCTAAACATGACAGAAATGAGTGATGTATTGATTGGTATGTTTTTTATTTTATTTATTTGAGAAATCACGATTATACCCTGAAAATCTATGGATTTGTAGTAACATCTTATTGTTCAACTAACAGGTTTTTTAGAATGCAAACATTGTGGAAACGTGGTCCCCTCTCTGGAAGCAGTTCCCAAACATCCGTGCTTTATTGGCAAGGAGGTATTCATGGAAAAAAATCGGTTCTTGTTTACACCAAGTTTTTTGGCCACATCCGAAAGCAGTAAAAAGATTTTTCTTACTATATCGGTAAATTCATGTTTGTATCGCGTATTTGATGAATGTTATATTTATTTTTAAGCAATAATTTCCGCTGACTCGAATAAAACAGGAAATGTGAAAGCCCAATCCACTGAAAACAAGCAAGGTACGAACTAACTTTTTGTAACTGTACCAACTGCAATGCCCCAAATGTTGCCGGATGTGTATTTGGTAAATCCATTTTAGTATCACGTATTTAATGAATTTTATATTTATTTTCAAGGAATAATTCCCACTGACTCCAATGGAACAGAAAATGTGAAAGACCAATCCACTGAAAACAAGCAGCCCCAGATAGACATTTTGCAGCAATGCTATAGCAACAGTCCATCACGAAACAGCATGTTGAAATGGCAATAAAACATTTTTTGCCGCCGTATTAAGCTGTATTATGACAGCACGATATTGCGTTAAATGTCGTTACAAATGCGTCAACACTCTGATTCAAAGTAGATTAAACTAGCAGCAGTACTATGGTATGAAATTTTAGCATATTACAGCATAGACACAGCACATTGTGCCGTTGCTGTTCGATTAGAATTGAGGCCCGTTTTTATGACAACAAAACATCAAGGCCGTGTTATACTGTAAGTACAAGTGAACGGCACAGTGACAGCACATCGTGCCGTTGCTGTGCAGTTAGAATCGAGGCCCGTTTTTATAACAAGAGAACATCAAGGCCGTGTTATACTGTAAGGGCAAGTGAACAGCACAGGGAGAGCACGGCGTGCCGTTCTGTTGCTGGCCGTATTGCGGTACGCGGTTGCAGCAAGGGAGCAACGAATTGATGATTAACTGTAGTGGCAAGTTGAAGGCGCATATTCAGCACGCTGTGTCGCTCCGCTGACTGCATAGGTACGGCACGTTGTTGCGTCGTAATAGCAGCAATGGAGCGCACTGTATTGCCGGCAGCTGGACAGCAAAGGCCTCGACAGGCAAGAGCACAAAACCAGTGGTAAATCGGCAGTTTTCGAGAACAGTCTGAGAATACAAATTCTTGCCTGGTTCAAACGGGTAAAGTTTTCAAAGATTAATCAACTATTGAGATTTATTTTCAACTGATCATAACTATGAAGAGTTATTTTTCCCTATGTGAGAAAATAATGTAAGGACGGAGAATGTATGATGATAGAAAAAATTGTCTTGTCCCAATAAGTCGATGAATGTGGGTATGCAGTAGAAAAACCCGAGTTTTGCGGATCGCTAGCCATCTTTAAATTTACGATGGTCTACCGACACCACGAAAACCCGGATACTTTAAACCGCACACCCGTGCGTTGGGGGACCTCCTTTTGAAAGTGGAATCCGAACCACTCATACACACGATATACACTCTGCACTTTCACCCGAACAATATAATACATGTTAATGAATAATAGAATAAATAATGTAACGAATACTAAACAGAACTGCATGAAACGACGAGAGGTGCAAAACTGTAACCATTATTTTTACCATAACGCGAAAAAATGTTGTTTAACGTAGAGCAAAAATAGAAAAAAAAATTCAAATAAAACACGTTATATAACGTAGAACAAAAAATAGAAAGAAAATGAAATGAAAAACATTCTTTAACGCAGAGCAAAAAATACGACACCCGCAGATTAAAATTGAAAACCAACAAGATAACGCTTACAGGCGCGAACGACTTCAATAAAAAGAATATAGAAACGAAAAAAAATGACTCAACCGCTCTATTCTGGTTTTCCTTTTATAAATGAAAATAAACAAAAAATGATTCGTAAATAAAAAAATAAAAAAATATTTTAAAAAACCAAGAACTAGAGCTGTCACCGTTGATGACGTTGAGTACTCACGCTTTTACTTTACCCCGAACGATACCTACAAAATCGGAGAACGAGACCTTGCATCGGAAATGTTTGAATCCAGGGAAGACGACGATACTCTGCGTTGGCGGCGTTGACGGTGTTGATGCTGGCCGTTGTTGCGAGCACGTTGATCACTCCCATCGTGCCGTCCCGTATCCATGTCAGAACTTTCCATTTCCGATTCGCCTCCTTCGGGGTGCGTCTGTGGATTGGTTGGCCGACGATCCTCGTTGAGCTGCGGTTGATGGACAGGTCGACCGTTTCCTCTACTTCTCCTATCGTTTTCCATTCTTTGGAGGCTGTTCCTGTGGCGCTGTTTGGAGCTTCGTAATGCGTTGACCATTGCATCGGTGAACTGGGACCAATCGGGTTTCGGATAATTGCGATTTCTTGCCGCAGCCGCTATTCCGATGATAAGAACAATAAAAAAATAAAAACTGAGATATATTTCACTATCAAAGAGAATTCGCTCTGAAAAAGGTAATCCAATAATTCTTTCTCGACATACCATACAGAGCTTTCGCGAATCTCGTCTTTCCCAGAGCGATCTCGTCCGGCTTCCGGCCGTGCCACGTTAAAGCTGGGAAACTGAATCTTTCATAGCATTCTTCAAAATATCGTTAGCCGTTTCGACTAACGTGTGCCCACCCAGCGCACCCAAGTACCTTACCTGAGTAGGAAAGTCAACAAAATTGAGACAGCGATAGGAAAAGCGCTTAACGATATTTACGTTGCAATGAAAAAAATATTTGCCCTTACCACACTTTTGTAATCGTCGTCCGGGATGGTCTCGAAATCGATCACCTGTTCACGGGTGGACAACGGCAGCGAGTTGGGTTTTTTTGGGAATTCTGTCGACAGCTCTCGCTCATACAACCGTCTGAGTCTTCTATATATTTGATTAAGAAAAAATAAATGAAGAAATTGATAATAAATTTGTACCGTTTGCAATTACGGTATCGAGTTTGCAATAACCTCGCTGCTCCAAAATTGTACGCACCGTAGCTCATTGTTTGTAGACTCTCGGTAGGCCCTGAATCCCAAAAATAAGAACAAGGGTAAAACGGTAACATTTTTGACACAACGAAAAATGACTCAGAAGGCTCAAAAAGTAATTTTACCGAAACTCGTTTATCAGCTGTTCCACTGACTCTTGCGATGAACATTTGAACGGCTGATTGAAATGCCGCAACGTTTCATATGTCCCATGTGGAAGTTGTGGTTGCACTTGTTGTGGTGATGGTGGAGGTGGTAGTGGTGGGTGTTGCCGTTGTCGTTGCTGCTGTAGCTGGTGTTGCTGTCGTTGTTGTAGTTGTTGTCGTTGTCGTTGTTGTTGTTGTTGTTGTTGTTGTTGTTGTTCTTGTTCTTGTTGTTGTCGTTCTCGTCGTTGTTGTTGTTGTTGTTGCTGCTGCTGCTGCTGCTGCTGCTGCTGTTGTTGTTGTTGTTGTTGTTGTTGTTGCCGTTGTTGTTGTTGTTGTTGTTGCTGTTGCTGTTGTTGTTGTTGTTGTTGTTCTTGTTGTTGTTGCCGTTGTTGTTGCTGTTGTTGTTGCTGTTGTGTCATGTGTCGCGTTTCCGTCGTGTCGTGGCTAGTCGTGAGAGTCGGGTCACTTGTCGTTGTAGTATGTGCGAGTGTTTGCGTCATGTAAGTTGGGTCTTTTATAGTCGTGGTACTTGCAAGTATTTGGGTCGTGTAAGTTTGGTCATTTGTCGTCGTGGTATTTGTAACTGTGTGAGTCGTGTGAGTTTCAACGTCATGGTCCGGTGTCGTTAGGGGTTGTGGTGTGGCAGTGCTGTAGTTGTCTGGAGAGTTTGTCGAGTAGTGCTGTGATAGCGTCGACCGGATTGTTTGCAATTCGCTATTTGGCTGCGATGTAACCTACAGACAGCGAGAAAACGCGTTGAAACGAAAAATCATTGTAATAACGATAATGTAAAAAATAAGAATAATTTCCATAAAGCACTTTGTTTCGTTGTTCGTATTCAGCAAATGTCGACTGATATATCTCCTCGTCGAGGCTTTCCATTGCGCGTTGTATTTCCGAAACGGTCTCTTGCATTGTTGGACCACTGTGATTGTCTCCTCGAGGCAGCTCGGTTGAGGCGTTGCCGCATTCCTCCGATGAAGCAGTGGTCTCGTAGGTACGAACGTAATCCTGTAGATGCGTAGACTGCCGTACGTTTCTCAATGGCCGTGGCCCATTCATGCTGTGTATTTAAAATGAACGCGAGAACATCTACTTATGGGCCGGGGAAAGAGTGTTTTATCATACGACAGGAAATCAATGGATTTGTTTCAATCGCGTTACATGTATTTGAACGAGCTTTAACATGCGATAATATCAATTAAATTTTTGAGAATAAACTTGAAATAACTGAAAGAATCTCAGCTTCGCAACATCTGATGAAAAAGGAAGGATAAAATATGTGTTCACAACACTGTTGAAGACAGATGGAGGTAACGATTATTTGAACGAATAAAAATAATAATGAATAAAAATGAATATCAGTGGTTCGAGAAACATACAGTGTGGCTTGACTACAAAAACGGTGCAACAATTGGAGTACTTAAAAAGGTCCTTCTCCCACTCCCTCTCCCTCTCCCTCACACCCTCCCTCTCTCTCTCTCCCTCTCCCTCTCCATCTCCCTCCCTCCCTCCCTCCCCCCCTCTCTCTCTCCCCCCTCTCCCTCTCCCTCCCCCCTCCCTCCC